>OX418221.1:17090629-17153122 GCA_948455865.1 Conomelus anceps
GCTATTAGTGGAAGATATGGATAGTAGAGATTTAGATAATTGTGTATTCTGATAGTTTAACGGAATTCAGACGGAAAATGTATATTTTGTCAGCGCACTATTATTTTGATGAGAGGATAAGACTATTTATTTTACTAATTTATATTATTTTAGCTCTATTATTTTTACTGGTCCATTTTTTAATAATTTTCAGCTTTCTTTTTACTTTTTTTCTATCTTTAATGAATTTCATCGTAAAATGATTTCATGTCAACTGTGTCGAAGAGGCAGATTTTGGGATGTGGCTGTCTGCTTCGATTTATATTTTGTATCAAAAAATAATGTTTCAGGAGGAATCTGCCAAAACCGCTCAAGCTTACTTCTCTCATCAAATGTTTACTATTGCAATCTAGTCTAAGAAGACTAATGGGAATTTTTTTCTGATATTATACAGTTCAAATAATAAATAAGTTTAGTAGTTCTCAGCAGGACTACTACTTCTAAATACTAACTGTACAATAAATAAAAATTAAACATAAAAATAAATTATGTGTGCACTGTATAACACATTCACCACTGTTATAACTGCTCTGTTTTATCACAACACCCCTTCTCATCAAAATGATGGAGCGAGCTTATATTTAAAAGATAGATAGGAAACGCTTTGTCACAGAAAGATGGAAAAAGATTCTTACCAATTCACTCATTCAGAAATCTCTAGGGAACTTATTCAGATGATAAATTGAATAAGTTTCATGTAAAATGAAGTGAAAAGTCGAATAAAACCAGTTTTTCTTTTTCCCTTCCTTCTCCTTCACGTAATTTTTTCTTCTTCATTCACTCCCTCAATTATTCTGTCGGACAAGAAATAATTCAGTTGGGAATCGCTTCACAATAAATTAATTGAATGAACATTTTCTTGGGAAGAGATTTGACAGTTGAACTTTGTAGCTTCTAGGAAGATGTTTCTACAAGAATACTGCTATCCGTTCCACAGCTTTTCCACTTTCTATCTCTCTCACTCTCTCCTTGTCTTTAATCCATCTTCTCTTTCTCTCACACACTTTTCTTCTCCCTCTCTCCTTGTCTTTAATCCATCCATCTTCCTCTAGCTCCCACATATTAACAAGTTAGAATAGCGTGGGAGATAAACTTTCAAGAACACCGCAATTGTTGCAAATGTAAATCGATTGGCAAACTCACTCGGCAAGAATTCTCTTGTCTTCTCTCGAAATTTCATTGTTCCTCCTCCGCTGTTGTTCATTCCCAAGTGTACTGTACATCATTCCCTGCCTTCTCTTTTCCTCCCTTCTTTTTTCTTATTGCGCTGCTTTTCATCATATTTCTCTTTCGCGTTTCAAACAAAAGAGCGCTAATTTACGAGACAAGAATTAATGAGCAAGTTCGTGCACAAAGTGTGAGAAAATAATACAACTTGCCACTTGAAGCGAACTTTTCAATCCTAGACTTGCTAAGGATTGCATTCTGCTCAAAGGAAAAGTTGAAGAACGATGTTAGCTTGAAAAATGTTCGTTCGAGTATGAATTACTTGAGCATAGTTGACCAGGTGAGCATAGTTGTGTTAAATTCCAGCAAATTTTGTACAAGTTAGAAGCACTAATGACATGTATATGGTATTCGAGTATTATTTAAGCATAGTTGACCTGGTGAGCAGGATTGCGTTAAATGTCAGCAAATTTTGTACAAGCTAGAAGCACTAATAACATGTATATGTTATTAATGGAACAAACCATACAAAAAAACAAGTTGCTGTATAAAGGGCGAGGACTTCGTTAATTACGCAAAGGTGGTGAAGAAGAGTAAAATGAAAGAAAGAAGAAAAAGAAGACGAATGAGAAAAGAAATATAAATGTTCACGCCCCAACCACATTTATTATAAAATTTGAAATTATTGGCTTTCCTAACATTCTCAACCTATTCCTCACGCCATCAAATTAGCGTGTGAGCAATTGCGGTGTTGGCGGACTATGTCGGCAGCTCATAGTAGAGAATCAACATCAACGTAAGAATTGACAACACTAACCATGCCATGTTGCTTAGTCTTCAGGTCTGACTCTAGGCTATGAGCGATTGCGGTGTTGCCGGTTAAGAGACTATGTCAGAAGCTCATAGTAGATAATCAACATCAACGTGAGAATTGACAACACTAACCGTGCCATGTTGCTTAGTCTTCAGGTCTGACTCTAGGCTATGAGCAATTGTGGTGTTGCCAGTTAAGGGACTATGTCAGCAGCTCATAGTAGAGAACCAACATCAACGTAAGAATTGACAACACCAACCGTGCCATGTTGCCTAGTCTACATGTCTGACACTAGCAGTCAGATGGTTAGTCAATGCAGTCACTTGATCTATTGCAGTTGCAGTTGTTGGATCTATTGCAGTTGTTTCTTGCAAAACAGCATGTTATTCCAACCGCTCATTTGATAGATAGATGTTTATTGACAATTGCCCCAGGCTAAGGCGTATTGCGACAAAAAAAAAAAAACAGTACAGCAGAATTCTTTACAAAGTAATATGGTGCATAATAACAACTTTACTGTTATATTGTAATAAATAAATTTTTGAATACATAATTAATTATGTAATAATTAAGGAAGCTTATGAAACAAAAAGACAAAAATATCCGAGGTAAAATGACTGTGTACTGACAAGAGAAAATATAATAAAAGGTAAAAAGGTGTAAAGATAAAATAGAGTAAGCCAGTGAACATTGAAAATTTAAGAGAAACACACAAACAGACTCCGACCTATTTTAACAATAGATAGAGCAAGAAAAAACTGTATCGAACGCCATATATTCTCCAGCAAATGCACATTTATGTTATTATTATTATTATTATTATTATTATAACAACTGAACCTAATAAAACAATACTGTTGTATAATAATTGAAATAAGTCTAGAAAAACAAAATAAACAAAAAAATAATTTGATATAAACCCCTAATAAAAGCTAAAATTAGCTTCATAGGGTAGCCACCAGAATACAGATGATTGAATTTACTATTCTAATACAGTACTATTCTCACAATATATGTATAAATTATGCTTGTATCTGTATACTGTACTTATATTATTGATTTTGTCATGTAAAAGTGAGATAATAAAAAATAAAGAAAGAAAAGAAAAATAAATTATTATTATTATTATTATTATTATTATTATAATTATTATTATTATTATTATTATTATTATTATTATTATTATTATTATTATTATTATTATTATTATTATTATTATTATTATTATTATTATTATTATTATTATTATTATTATTGATATAGGGATCTATTATTATTAATAATAGATGATTTGGGTGAAAAAACTAATACATTTTTCAAACGGCTAGAGTTATACCTTAAAAGGAGTTATTCTATCGTGAACGTTATAGTGTAGTGCTCTTGAACAGTCAGGTTAGGTCATAATAAGTGACATGGTACCATCCACAGGTCTTTTGTATTTACATGATTTTGCCAGTGAGCAGGCTGCTGTCTGAAGGCAGTGTACGAGGCAGCGGCGTAGAGAGAATATGAGTCCCCAACCCAAATCCCTAACCTGTTGCACGAGTTTGCCCTACTTACGCTTACATCTATCTGCCAAATAGATTTTCTCTTTCACTACCACACTCTGTCACTCCGCGACACCCCTCATTCACTCTGTCACTTTCTAACCTCTTCCTTTCTTTCTCCCATTCACTCGCCATCTCACTGTGGATTTGTATTGCGGTAAATTTATATTGGCGTTAACCAACATCACATGAAAAGGTCAGTACTTTTATAATCAATATATTTGTAGCTTCCAATTACCCAATCGCCTCTTAATAATAATAAATTTATTTTTCGCATGTACATTATATTGAATGCTCTGCAATCGTCAATAAAATAAATATAAAAATACAATGTAATCAAAATCAAAATAATCACTGTCACTGTTATCGATGTATTGTTTATCAAGCTGATAAGAACATAACTTTCTTCCCCCCCCCCTACAATTTTCTTAGTTCGTTCCCTATAGCATAACTTTCTCCCCTCCCCCCTGACTATTTTCTTATTTGTTCCCTATTTCTTGACCTCAAGCGTATAAGACCTGTTTGTGGTTAATGAGGTGAATGATCATTCAATTGTCTTATGAATGGTGGAGCTACAGCTTTAGGTGGGCTCCAAACCTCCAGGTAAGTAATTATAAAACTGATAACATTATGTCATCGAAGCCAATCACCATTCCAACCGCAGTTCAGAGCGCACGTGACTGAACTTCACGATTGCTGTGTATCATGCTCAGCGAGAAGTGAATTACTTCAACAACGGAAAAAAAGTAATGGTTTGTATTGTCAGAGCAGCTGATAAAGATTCATCCAAGAATTCATTTGACTTAGGTGGTTCAGAACCCACCTGAAACTGTAGGTCTAACTCATCAATCACCATCATCCAATTCATTACCCACGCACAGGTCTCAGACCTATGTTGGCATCATCCTTTGAAAAAAAACTTGAAAGTTCGTAGAGAAACTTATTGAGAGTCAGCTCTTATTATGTCTGTAATGAATTACATTCATATATTGGTCAACCTTAAGCGACTTGGTCTCTGAGATCAGCTAAACCAATGTGAAATTCACCCCCTTCATATTGAAATGATTTATTTATTTATCCATTAATTCATTTATTTACTCGTTTTATTTATGCATTAGCCCATTTCATTATTTATTCATTCATTTATCAAGTTAACCTGACAGATAATTGAAAGTTTTAGATTTTGTGCCATAAGATTTTTTTTAATCAGTTACCACTACATATAAGAAGTTTATCTGTTAGGGAATACAAAATTAGAATCAAGGTTTTTCTAATAAGAAGCTGTTTTTATAATTATAATGAATATTTAAGCTTTAATATGGAGAATTTTCAAATATGAATATGATGATTTCTTGTGATATGTTTTATACATGTAATACTTATGAAACATTCTGTAATTTTTCAGACGTGGCCTATAAGCCGCGTCTCCACCAACCGAACATGCTCGGCGAACAGTGTTCGCTGGAATCAGCTGATGTCGCCGAACATTTTTTGGAGTTGGTTTGGTGTGGACGCCTCCTCGAACATTATGATCGGTGTGGTGGGGTTAGTGGCGGGAACCTGATGTTGGTCGTCACTGTTCGCTCACAGACCGAACATTTCAATTGAACTCACGAACATGTTCGGTGACCCATACGTTTAATGTTTGCCCGTTTTTTGGATTCGCCAACAATGTTCGGCAGACATGTTCGGTTGGTGGAGACGCGGCTTTACAAATTGTAAATTATTTGTCTTCGGCAATAAGTTAATTTGATTTGATTTGAAGTTTGATAGCTGCTAGTATCACAGGGCTAGACCACTGGCTTTAGTCACTAAAGTTGAGCGTCTCACATGCCACGGATCTAAATGCAATCACTTCAATCCACTACAATACAGAATGCAAACCAAATGCACAAAAATCTGGATGAGGATCCGTCGTAAAAAGGTGAGATTTTCTTTTCAGGCTATATTTTTCACATTAAAGTCCCAACTCTTGTTACTACAACGCGATCGTAGGCAAAGTTGAGAAAATATACGATATCCTTTATTTATGTATTATTCATATATCATCATTCATTCTTTTATAACCCTTCTGCATTTAAAGTACCAAAGTAGACCATAAGTTCGGTTTTTGGCGCTATTGCTCAATAAACCATCAATCAAATGCATCAGAAACTGGGCAAAGGTTGAGAAGCGTTTTCACCCTAAGTTACCCTTTTATTGGCGTATGAAGAGCGTCAAAACCGCCTTTGAATTCTGACGAACGCGTCAAAGCGGTAAATTTATGGCAAAGAGGAAGCTGAAGTGGATCGGAAAAAGAGATTGAGTAAAAGTGAGGTGAGTAAGAGTAAAAGAGAGAGAAGAAAGAGAGGTGAAAGTGAGTAGCTCCTGGAAAGATAGCTATTGGAAAAAGTTTGTATCTTGTTCTTGGTGGTTTTTAGGAACGGATAGACGAATCGTTTTCAGTGAGTCAGTATTTGAGTCGTTTGTTGAGTCTGAGTCTTGCAAATATTACACCAAACACAGACAAATAAACGCAATTATAATATTTGTCTATGCCCCAAGCTACTAATTTTTCGACTACAGAGTACGTAGACACAGAAACAGCTTTTGGTCCGCATGTCCGACTTAATCGTCCGGTGTTGGGTTGTCTTAAGATGCTACTTGTTTTCTAACCGAAAGTTGTGTCATTGTCATTTTAATTCAGGAAGCGATAAATCATCACATATCCAAGAAATAATATGTAACAAAACCGGAGGATTACTAAATTTAAAAGGCTTTAAATTACAAAATGCAGATACTTAAAACACATCTTGAACGTTCATATGAAAAAGCACAAAAATTTGATGAATAATTAAAATTTCCAACAAATGTCCAATATAACCTCCACCAGAAACCCGAATGAAATCTATTCGTCAAACAAATCTAATTCCTCCCACACTCGTAGCAACGACTGCTATCAGTATGGAATAAACACTTCATATTTTACGTATACCCGTAAGAAAAAAATCACTGGGGATGGATATGAATCTATGATATGATGTGGGATTGATATGAATACTCTGATATGAATCAGAGTTTCTTGGAGGGTAATGAAGAATAATCTCATTGTTAGTTCCTCTGAGGCCAAACCATCAAAACGGTACTGTATTTGTCATCCAATAGTTTCAATCATGTAGATCCAGCAAGAAAATGTGTTTCTCTTCTAATGAATTGTAAAAACAACTCGTTCTTGAGCATGTCCAAGTAACATAAATAACAAATTACTGCAGCCATTGGAAAATTGTTCCTATCACGTTAGTTTAGCATTTAGGAGTCTCTTTTATAACAGACGCAATATAACTGTATTTTGCTGTAAATGTATACAACAAATAGCAAAATTATTGCATACTTTGTTATGAAATAGGTCTCAGATGCTCTGGAAGCTAAGATTATCCATCCCTATAATTTTAAATCTTCAATCCAAATCATCAAAGAATCTTCCTGGATTTCATGTTCCATGACGAACTGCGTTGTTAATATTAACTTTTTAAGTAATTTAACGACTTGCAGTCAAATTTTTTATTAAGAATAAGTAGTATTTTACTTACTCTGTAGGCCGAACGTTTTCGAGTTCAAAACTCGAAAACTTTCGGCCTACAGAGTAAGTTAAATACTACTTATTCTTAATAAAAAATTTGACTGCAAGTCGTTAAATTACTTAAGTTAATTAACTTAAAAAGTTAAAGAATCTTCATTGTAAGCTCACTGATTTAATTATAGTACTCTGACATTCAATTTTTTAAAATCATTAATCTCGAATTTGGAGTTCAAATTTTCTGTTCAAGGAATCGACTCTATATAACTTCATTTGACTCCACGCAAATTTTTTATTCATTAAATTAAAATTTTCTATTTAAGAAATCGACAGCGCTGGACTCCAATTAACTTTATTCTTGACTCTACTTCGTTTGACTCTTCACAAGTTCGTTTTGACTCCAGTCATCTAAGTAAATGTTAGCCGCAAGAAGTTAGCGTGCTGTTGGTGAGTTGGTAGCTGCTGAAGCAAGAAGTTTTTGAGACGTTCGTTACGTTAAAAGAAAAATCATTTTAGCCTTTTCTTTGGCCTCGATTAGCCAGCTCTGAGCGGGTTTAAAGCCCTTAAAACCAGGCACGTTCACCGCAAACACCACCCTCGCCAGGAGAGAAAACTGAGAGAGAACCACGAGTAATCAGCTTCCCAAAGCTTCACTTTTCCCCTTTCAACATCATTCTTCATAGGCTTTTTATACGTGAGGATACTGCTCACTAATTTATTTTTCTTAGTTAGCAAGATAGGGGAGAAAGAATAGAGGAATAAGGCGATAATTAAATTAAAGATGAGTCAAATCGATGAAAAAATGTCGAACCAGGAAAAATGTCGAATATGATGCAGATTTGATAGAATACAGAAACAGTTCACATTTTTCGAAGTGAAGATCAACAGTTTTCTTTCAATCGACTTCGACTCGACATCTCATTAGTCACGTGCAGTAATTGTTTCACATTTTTATGTATGATGATGAGCTGCTCTCGAAGTATTTACTTCATGTATTTCAATTTTCATTTATAGTTCTCTAGGTAATTAAATATTGGCACTAAATGGAAGTCAAACAGAAATTTTCGTTATAATATCATCTTAGTTGGTAGTAAAGCCCCGGTCGAGGGTGGGAGGTACTGGCTAGAGTATATAAGCTGGGTGTTCTGTTGGAGTTATCATACACTGCTCTCTCACACCAGACAGCCAACTACTGTGCTCGTGCTCCAGCTTCTTGTGCTCCAGTCTTGCGCTCCTTGTGCTTCTTGTGCTCCTTGTGCTTCTTGTGCTCCAGTCTTGATCAACTTTCAAAGTAAGTACTCTTTGCAATTAATACTGTTTTCCACTATCTAATGCATACCGTTTCTTTTCAGGAAATTTTTTTTAATTTTTTTTTTTTTTTAATTTTTTTTTATTTATTTTTTATTTTTTTTTAAATTTTTTTTTATTTTTTTTTTTAATTTTTTTTTCAAGGTCAAGGTCAGGGTCAAGGTCAAGGTCAAAGGTCAAAGGTCATATAGGTAAAAAATCACCTTGCTGTGCTTTCAACGAAGGCAGTTTCAACGAAAAAGAGAGGGTAGAGAGAGAGAGTGAGAGAGAGATAGCCCCACTTCTACTTCCATCACTGGCCCCGCCCACCAGCCTTGACAATCCGGTTTCAACTAGTTTGTATGACGTCACTGCTACATTCCAATGCTATGAGTCATATCTATGCAGGAAAAAACATGTCTGTATTATGTAATCACTGGCCCCACCCACCAGGCCAGCACCTATAAATACCACACAATAATTTGCATTCGTTCAGTTTGATTAAGACAACGAAGCAGTGAACATGGATACTTCCAAGGTTTTTAATGTCCCCATGCTCTGTGGGAATAAAGTGAAGCCTACCAGTGAGAGGTTCGGTTTGTGGCTTCTAACAGAAAACCTGTGCAATGACAACCTTCTTACAGATATTGGACAAATTAATTACACTGCTGGAGAAGAACTGTTGGTGCGGGCTGATTCAAATCTTGTGCCTATCACAGAGACCTTTTGTGACAATATAATGCTTGTGAAAATTTGTGCTTTGGAGGACTGTGAGGAAATGGATAAGAGACGGTTTATTCTAAAAAAAGAAATATGTGGAGCATTCAATTTATACTTGAGAGGAAAATTCTCCAAAATGGTGTCAGCTAAACATGGAGTTAAAGCAAAGTTACCATACTTATTAGACAATGGAAGTGATATGTCCAAAAAAATTCTGCAAGTGCTTGACGAAGACAACTATAAAGAAGTGAAACAAAAGTACCAGAATCTAGTGGGGATACCCTACAAAGTGGAGCTTGCCGATGTTCCCATTGCCACATTAATGGAGGAGTTACCAAAGTTATTGGAACAGCTTAGGAAGGAACATTTCTATCTTCTGGACTTGGACATAACACAGGACTTTGCTGGAATATTTAATAAGAGTGGGATGTGTGACTTTTTAACTACAAATCATTGTTTTTGCTTCCAAGGAGAGTATAAAGAAGACTATAATGTGATTGTAGATAATGATAAGACTGTTGGGATTGATTGCTTGACATGGGTTAATAATAATGTAAGAGTGAAAATTTATAATAAGTTTATTTGTCAAATGACAAGCCCTGGTGTAAATAAGCAGCTGGGTAACCATATTGTAGACTTTATTGCCTGTCCAGATACAAGATTACGGGAAACCTTTACCTCTGATTTAGCAAGAATGCATGGCATTACACGTTTGGAAGCAACAATTTATAACTATAGCATAGGAAATAGCACCAACTCTAGAAAATTTGATCCTATTCAAGATAGCTTGTCACTCTTAAATGACAGTAAAGATTATTTTGAAAATGCTCCAATATTTTCTGTATCCTTGGCTAAGATGTGGTCCAAACTGGCAGATAGTTTAAAGAATAGCTGTTGCTTGGTTTATAACAATCTTTTACAATATGTTTACTGGGGGAATAGCAACACCAAGAAATTGACTGGAGTACAAGTAAAGTTGCCCACCAATCCACAACATCGAAATAAAATAATATCCTATGTCATTTCTGCATTTAGCTTTAATTTACTACCCATTAATTATGTGGAAATTCACGAGGATACAGACAACAGGGATAATATTAGTTTCACACAAAAGTGTTATATTAAGAGTGGTGAGACATATTTCTCCAAGTCAACCACCACTTTCTCTACAATTGCCAAAGAGGTTAACCTAGATGAGCTAGGTCTTGTAAAAACTAGTAATCTAATACCACAAGTCTCAAGAAAAAGAGCAAACATAAACTCTAAGCTTACTCCCTACCCTGTTAGAGAAATAGATCCCTTGTCTCCAATCACAGTGCTATCTGCTAGGAAGCGTAAGCTAGAGCTGGACGAAATTAATCTTAAACGTAGAAAAGTTGAGGTTTTAGAAGCTACAGAGTCCATAAAGAAACAGCATAAACAGCTAGTAGAGTATGAGAACGAAATCAAAGATTTGAGAGAGCAAATTGAACCATATTTTTGTTCACATTGGAAGAATTTTGAACCAAGTGGGGTGTATCATGTGACTGCATTTACTGTGAATAATAAGGAAAAGTTTACATATGTTGGGGTTCTAGGGGAAAAAGATGGCTTGAAACATGTTTACTTTGTAAAAGGGTACCATAAAAATGTTTTTCTCAATGCATACAAAGAAATAGAAGATCTTAAGAAAGTAGGCTATTTTGTAATCCCCTACAGTGACGAAAAAGATATGATTTGCTTGCCAAGAGGAGAAACCATTTGTGTAATTACCATTAATGGTATGACAAGCTATAATGGTCACACATTTCCAAAAATACAAACAATTGAATTTTCGTCCAATGTATGGAAAAACTTGGAAGACACTTCCTTTACACAGTCAGAAGTGGAGCAATTCAACAGTATTACAATGCTGGAAATTAAAGGGAAAGTAAAAGTAGGACAGTGCAAACGATTGGAAGAGTTAGCAGAAGGTACAGAGTTGGTAATTGTTGCAATTAAACAAGTATGGGCTAGAAATAAGAATCGGTATATTTTACAGTTTGAGAACCTAGAAGCATTGTATGTCTCGAATTATTGGTTGGAGGAAGAATTTGAGAGCTCTAACATAGATTTAAATTATAAAATTAGAATCAGGTTGGATGTCCTTAAGCATACCCCCAGTAGAAATAAGGAAAGAGTTGTTTTTTGTATTTAATATATTGCATTGTAAATTGAAAAATGTATTTTTATATGTTGTATTAATAAATGGAGAAATTATTGTGAATTTGTCTTTGGTGTTTTCCACAAACCCCTACAATCCTATCCTTATAAATAAGATTAACCTGAGACATATTTCTCTAAGTCACCTGTTGGATGTTGGCTTACTCCAATTAAGCATGAAGTAAGTCATAAGGGACAAAAAATGGTACACCAAGTTAGCCCAAAGTGGCACTAAGTGGGAGTTGAGTGTGCACTACTGCACTGAGTGTAGCACTGAGTGTGCAGTAAGTGGGTACAGTGGCTCAGAAAAAGAGCTTAACAGTGGGTGTGAGCTCATCTTGCAATAAGCTTGAGTGCTTACATATTAGAGCTGCAAGGGCTCACAGTGAGTGTCACCTTAGCTTGCAACTGGCTTGTGAGCTTGGATAATAGCAATAAAATATTGTTGCATAATGTTGTGCAATTACACAGACATGTTTTTTCCTGCATAGATATGACTCATACCATTGGAATGCAGCAGTGACGTCATACATACTAGTTGAAACTGGTATATCAAAGGCCGGTGGGCGGGGCCAGTGATAGAAGTAGAAGTGGGGCTCTCTCACTTACTTTCTCTCTCTCTCTCTCTCTACCCTCTCTTTTTCGTTGAAACTGCCTTCGTTGAAAGCACAGCAAGGTGATTTTTTACCTATATGATGCTATTGTCTGCTGAAGGACCATGTACTGTCACATCCAATACTCCCATTTTCAGTGTTGTTGTCGTCTTCCTCCTCTTCTAACTTGATAACCTTTCTTCTGCAGATATTTGATGCTGCTTGATGTTAACTCCACAGAGTCCAATGGTTGAATGACATCTTTCACAAATAGCGCCCTATTAATAGACTCTTGTTCTACCCCCGTGGGGGACATTGCTGCTTCCACATCCAATCCATGATTCCACTTGCCAAATAATAGCACCATCACTTGGGTTGTTGTCGCAAATGTAAGGCAATGTTTATTGGCTCCTCTCTAAAGTTCACCAGACGTCCGTTCTCATCAACAATCTCCAACGTAATGTTACCAATCTGCTTGGTGTCCACTGGTAAATAGATGACATTCTGTACAGTCACATTCATTTTATACCCTGGATCAACATCTGGGTAAAACTCATAGATCACATGATCCTTGACTCCATTTGAGTAGGATCCACTCACAATGTTACACTTTATACGCAGCACATTGGGACGACTGATTTGCACTGTATTACTACCTCTAGTCTCAATGTTAGCATCCACAACTTGGTTGAATCCCAGCAGCTTTCCTATTGAATCAGGTTGTCTAAAGTCTATCTTGGCATCGCATAATACTAAACATTTCAAGGTAGAGGGGTCCACAGCCATCTGAAACTTGACTCCATGCTTCTTCATCCTTGCCTCAAGCAGGTTGGCAATTGTTTGAAATTCAAAACTACCTTCTGGCAATAATACTTTTTGCCAAACCATTACTGGGGCAGATCTGGTTTTCCTTTGAATACTTTGGTGGGCGGTATCACTAAACAAATGCTGAGCAAACACTTTACCTGTAACTTCCTCATGAGTCATTGCATAATCCTCCTCCTCCTCCTCCTCCTCTGGCTTGACTACTGCCTTCTGGTCCACTTTTGGAGCCAGAAAATGTATTGCATTATTGTAACGATTCTCAACATTTGGTATAGAGTTGCAGCTTGTAAAGCTGATGAGTCCAACTTCCCATTCGCCATTGCTTGTATCAAGTGGCGGGAAAAATTCACTCTTCAATATTGAGGTTTTACCTCCAAAGCATAGCATCATGGTCTTGACTGCTCAGTGTACTATTACACAATGACTTGATAAGAGTATAGACTAGAACCTTTATACTATGTGGATGGGAGAAAGGAAAAGACAAGTGTTGTACATTGTTATTTATTTTCATCAAGCAAAAATTTTAAACATAAATGTCCGCATATATGAGAGTAGAGATCCTCTTGCTTCTGATCATAGTTGTACTCGATCCTTGTTGCTGGACTCGATCCTCTGTGCATGTAGTCGATAAACTCCTGTGGTGGTCTCAGGTTGCCAAAGCCATCAAAGTAGTGAACGATGCCATCCTTCTTCTTCACATAGCACACCCAATGTGTGCCAGCTCCATCACTTTGGTCCAGGTTGATGATGCCACACTCTTGATCCAGTGGTCCATTAGCTGGTAGAGCATCTCGCATGAATACTCCTCGAAATTTCTTCAGCTTGAGACGGCAGGCATACTTGTAGAGGTCGGCATCTGTTAGTGCTCGGTCAGGTAGAGCTACAATCATCTTCTGCCGCCACATTGACGGCGACGCACCCCGTTTCCCGTCTTCTGACGCCTCAGGTACAGGCCTTGACCCTTGGTTGCTGCTGCTGTTCTCCTCCTCTGTGCAGCTCTCCCCTTCCTTTGTTGTTTAGCTCCTCCTCCAAACTTTGCCTTGGCCTTCATGATGTTGGTTACTGCTAATGCTGCAGCTCTCTCTGCCAATCCAGCATCTGAAGATGTTGCCACACTCCAAGCTCGTTCAGCCAAATCTCTGTCTGCTGCTGCTCTGCTCCTTGTATCACTATTCCTTGAGTAGGCAATGTCGTGCTGCTTGCAGGCTTGGTCAAGTTTGTTGACACCTGGATCACCTCTTGCTAATCGTTTTTCAAGCTTTGTACCTGGTCCACAGTACTGGTAGCCAGGAAGATGAAGTTCTACGGGCAGTACATCTATTGCTTTGTTGACTATTGTACCCGCTGCATTTGTGATTGCAGAAAGTACTCCTTTTCCTCGGTACCTCCGTTTTCCTCTGCATACAGCCATCTTATGTCGATCAGCAGCCTTGTCATCTCATTTTATACCCTTAGACGGCTTGGAGATTCCCATAAGCTTTAACATTTTATCCCTCAGTTGTTCTTTACTCAAATTGAGGTTTTCTCTTGACGTAGTAACATCCAACATGACAGTGAGACACTTTTCAACCACAGCCTTTGAATGCTCATCCAACCTTCTCTCCAAATACTGTTTGTTAACTCCATCTGTAGCTTGAATTGGTTCTTGCATATCTGTCAGTATTGAATTCTTAAGGCTTGTCATTACTTGCAATGTATCCACATCTCTTCTCTTTGGTAAATGAAATGACATCATATCTCTACATGTAATCAGATTCACAGCATCATGATTGCTGCGTGGATTTGCCAAATTGATCATACGCCTATGGCAGGCATTGATGTTTCCCAAAGAATTCATGTTTACTCTTTCACTTGAGAGACTTACTGTCTCTTGTTGCAACGTTGTTGCCTTATATAGTGTGCAACTAGTATGCAGGTTTACCAACTATGTAACCACCTTCCTCCAGCTCTTCCAAGATTGAGTTGATTTCATTCTCATGTCCAGTGTTGCCAACTGCTTTAGAATGATCCAGCAGCTTCAGTCTGTCCACAAGTTCGTTGGGGTCATTGTAGTAGACATATTCAATCCTGTTGCCATCACTTGCCACCATATTGAAAGGTGCTACCAGTCCTCTTCCAGCAACTTTGGCTCCTTTTCCACTGACTGCTTCTCCTCTTATCAGATCCCTGATTGTCCTCTTGTACTTGATATTGTTATAGTTTGCAATTCTGCCATCTGGACTGTAGTTTTCTCTGTGGACATTGGTAAAGTCCAGAAGTAATTTATAGGCGTTCAAGTCGTCCCCTTCCAATTTTCCTTTGTCGGGCATTTTCATGAAAATCAACTCACAAAGGCCTGGTGTAGCTCTAAAAGTCTTTTCAATTCTACCATCTGCAGGATTAGACAGCACAATTTTGTTACCTTTAGGTCCAAAGGTAAGCATCTTACTGCCTAGATAGTACGAGTTGTTTATCACTTTTGGTCCAAATGCATCATCAGAGTTGTAGTCCTTGCGCACTGATCGCATAATGTACTCTCCCACTGGTTTTGAAGCCAGATCAGATTGGGCCAAGGCTTGTTGTGCCACATGACTGCTAGTATCAAGCAATTTCTCAACACTAAGGTTTTCCTCATCATCATCATCATTATCATCATCATCATCATCACTCATGTCCTGATGCTTCCACAATTGTCGTGCAACACTCGAAGTACTTGCAGCTGGACTTGCATCTTCACCTGTTCCATATGCTTCATAGATTGGTGACTCTTCTTCTCTAATATCTGGCAGTGGTTGCAGTCTATGCCTTATCCTTCCTGGATAGGGAGTGCTGCTGCTGGCTGGTGTTGTTGGTGGTGTAGGCAATATACAGGGTGCATCCAATAATGGTGTAGTCATTGGAACTGACTGTTGTTCTTGTTGTTGTTGAGCTGGTGGTTGAGAAGATTTGAGTGCTTCAACAATAGTGATAAGTGGATCACTGATTGGCTTGAAATGCTTCGCATTCTGCTCCTCTGTCAATTCCCTGCCCAGTGTCAGCTCTCTATGCTTCCGCTTGATGTTACGCTTCAGCTTGGCAATCTCCATGATGATTGGTGCAATCTCCTCCACAGTTTGCTTCTTCTTCTGATACATACTCTTCATCTATTTGTCCGTCTCACTCGCCATTCAGTGCTAGACTGAGCATAATCACTGTTGTGCTTCAACTAAAAATGTATCAAGTCCTTTCCTGTAGCGCCCTCTATTCTTGTCTGAGGACTGATCAATTACAAGGAATGCATGCATGGATGATGACCATATGTCATTGCACATTCTTCTGAATTCATCAAAGGTCATGTCAGATCCCACATGATCCCTGTACAAATGTTTCATATTCAGTTCATCTTGTTTAAACATGATTAGAAAATTGGCATTGTCACGTATCAACTGTTTTGGTATACGACTATAAGTCTGTGCCAGATAAAATGCATCAACATTACTGTGTCGACCAGTGGTAAAGTAACGTCTGATGGCTTCCTGTTGCTTGCAAATCACATCATCGAAAATTATTATCGAATTGGTGGGCAACTCATGTGGTGCAGGTATCTCTCCACAGCTGTCACACTCAGTGTAGCTCAGTTTAGGTCCAAGGTCTTCCATAATGGTGCGCAGTAGCTGATACTTTGGTTGAAATGCAGTTTTTGAGTAGAGATAGATATTTGAAAATGAGATTCCTTCACAATCGAAAAGCATGTTGAACAGTAAATTGGTTTTTCCACAGCCTGATGGTCCACATATAATGCAGCGCATATGGTTGGGGAACAAAGGTCCATGACGTTTCTTTGCATTCATTTCTGGGTCGGCCAGACCACAGCCTCTCACCACTTGATCAAAGTCAATTATATTGAACCTGTGACTCCTTTGCACAACCTGCTTCATCACACCAAATCTGCTCTATCAATCCAAGAGTCGTGACTGCGATCGTATCCTTTCCAGCGCACCAACAGTTTATTACCTTTCCTCTTCAGCACTCTGGCAATTTCAAAAACACTAGGTACTTTGGTTTTCACAATCTCTTCTGCATAGAATCCTCCTTGGACACGCTGTCCTCTGCAATCTTCCAACTCGTATGTTACAGGTACAGTAGGTCTCACACGTGTGACAGTGAACAGTTCATTTGTCCAATTGGGTAGGTAACCCTTGTCAAATGTCATTTTATACTTGCTTATGCGCACCTTATCACCTGGATTGATTTTTTGGTGAACACCTGGATAGAACCTGTTCTCAGATTTGTCCAACAAGCTCTGCTGATACTCATGACGTTGCTCACCTAGTCTGGAAAGCAGCAATGTCTCATGCTCTTTTGTAACATCAACCGGTCGCATACCTATTGTCCTATGGATTCTTCCATTATACTCTTTGACAAGTGAGGTTAGAATATCTGTCCAGCGATAGGTTCCACGCTCAGTGAATTTGATCCACATTAAATGTTTAAGTGTTCTGTTGAAACGTTCCACTATTGAGGCCTTCTTATCTGAATATGTTGAATAGTGATTGATGTCATAGTGTTTCACAAGCTGTTGAAACTTTGAATTGAACCACTCTTTACCATCATCAGTTTGCAAATGGTTCATTGGATTCTGCTCAAATATAGGATGCATTGCCTTGACAACTGCATCAGCCGACTTGTTCTTTATTGGAATAGCATAAGCATACTTGCTGAGACAATTGATAATTGTAATAATGTACCTGTAACCTTTGTTCTGACGTGCATATGGTATCATCTCAACAAGATCAGCCTGATAGAGATCATCTAGACCTTTCACAGTTACCATACGTGTTGGGAAATTCCGACGAGCTGACCTGTGCAACTCTCTTGCTATTGTAGCCTTCTCCATACTGATAAATATTAAATGCATACATAATATATATAATAGATGTCTATCCACTAGGCATTGAAAATAGTGCCAGAAATATCCAAGTCAGTGATTACGTAATGTTGCGCAATTATACACAGACATGTTTTTTCCTGCATTGGAATTGCGCCAGAATGTCAAGGCCAGTGATAACTTTAGAAGCAGGTACCTGAAAGGGTCATTTTTAGGGCGAGGGGGGTCACTTTTAGGGCGAGGGGGGTCACTTTTAGGGATGGGGGGGGTCACTTTTAGGGTGTGGGGGTTCACTTTTAGGGCGAGGGGGGCCACTTTTAGGGTGAGGGGGGGTCACTTTTAGGGTGAGGGGGGCCACTTTTAGGGCGAGGGGGGCCACTTCCGGTTTGACTTCCGGTCTGCTACGTCACTTCCGGTCCGGGGTCAAGGTCAAAGGTCAAAGGTCAGGGTCAAAGGTCAAAGGTCAGGGTCAAAGGTCAAATGTCAGGGTCAAAGGTCAGGGTCAAGGTCAAAGGTCAAGGTCAAGGGTCAAGGTTGTCCCAGCTTTCTGTCCCAGAAGCGGCCTTTTGTAACTACTATGGGTTTAAAAAAAATTCTTTAAACGGCTGTTCCCCCTTTATTTCGATTAACCGAGGCTTCACTGAATTTGGATTCAAATGTTCAAACTCTCGCTCTTAATTAGACATATCCAGTGGAGCGGTCGTTCCACCACCCGTCCCCCCCCCCCACAACACGAATGAAAGACCGACGCCACTGTATATTCTGTAACCAACTTCCCTTTGATGTGCGCATGCCGCCATCTCAATTTACGCGGAAGGTAGTGAATCTTTTAAAATGTTGTAATAACATTATTTTTTTAGATTTTTGAGCGCTTTCATTTAAGACCAGAACGAAATCTCTACGATATAAATTCGCGAAGATACCATATGTGGGTATTTTGTCATTTTATTAATTTTGGGACTTTTTTTTCCACACAGCTAATGACAAAACTATCCAACAGATTTCGATGAAACTTGGGATATAGGTTCTGTTCATCGAGTAGATGCCCGCAATTGAATGAAATTTTGAAAATTTTGAAAATTGCCCCTTCACCCCCCCATTTGGGGCCCCAAAATTTTGAAGTTTTGAAATTTTTTTCCAAAAATGAAATCGATGGACTTGATAGTATAGGTATAGAAAATTTGAAAAAAAATCGGATAATTAGGGGAGACTGGGGAAATCTTCAAATTTTCGTGAATTTTCAAATTTTGGTCAACTTTGAGCACTTGATGTGAAAAATCTGTAATGAGTTGAGATTTCGGACTACCAAAAGCGATTGAAGACATGTTTAAACTATTTACATTTAAAATTTCAAATCATTTAATGTCCGATTAAGCTCTGTAGCTCTGTCCGAATAATAACTGAAAGTTGAAAGTTGCAATATTTTGAATTTAACATTTTATCGAATGTAAATGTCGCGATCCTAGCGGTTAAAAATTGAAAAGTGATTCACACAGTTGCCACCGCCAAATTCGACATTTTCAATAAGCAGCGTAACCAGTGTGCTCACTCGTAGTCGGTTATTTAGCAACCATTCTACGGAAGTCAAATACTTAACACAGTTTGATAAATGTTCGTTTTGTGAAAAATTAGACTGTTTCACCTCGCTGTCAGAGTGCTCTCAATGCAACGACGTTTGTCGTCATAATTGTTCTTTGGTATGTATTTAAACTTAGCAATTTATTGCAATTTTTGAAATCTTGTGAAAAATTCTCAAATTAGGTATCTATCTAATTTCTTTATCCTCTTCAGTCCCAAATTGTTAATATGATTGATTTCACGTTTTCTCTTGTTTTATCCTGCTATACTGATTGATTATTCAAAGTCAATGATATTGGAATAAATTTCAATAATCTAAATAACTCAAATTGAAAATAACAGATTAGGTTATGTTTACATTTATCTGGGCCCAGGCCGTGTGTCCAGCATACTTTAGGTGACCAGACGTCCCGTTTTCAGCGGGACAGTCCCGTTTTTGAGAGGCATGTCCCGTTGTCCCCACCATCCTTGTCGGGACACGCATTTGTCCCGTTTTGGCAATATTAGTTACTAATATTCTTTTCATGAAACGGCTTTTTTCATTTATTGATAATTATTATTTCTCTAAATGATCTAAAAGCTAAACGTGAGGTCTAATTACAATTGAACCTTAGCTCCAAAATCCCTCGTTATTATGAGCGTATTTGTATTATTCTTCGGTCATCTTCAGATGGTGAACATTGATGGCATTAAAAATGTTGATTGTTGGTCTCGTTTTTTTTAAGATGTGTGAGAATGTCTTCAAAAATATCTTTGTATAGAAAAGAAAAAAAGGTTTTTCCCCTTTTTATGATCAATTTTCCACCCCCCCCCCCTACCGACAATACGTCCAGTTGTCCCGTCAAGGGGTTTCAAAAATCTGGTCACCTTAAGCATACTGGACTCAATATTTATGTCATCACAAAGTCTCTTCTCAATCTCAATCTAATTTAACAAACTTTGTTGTTAACTGCTTATACATAAATTAATGTTGCTACAGTGATAGTGATATGACGTGAAAGTCTGGATAGTAAATGTTAAGGTGTGGTGCAACAGACACAGTCACAACGTCATGTTTGTTCATTCAGTATTAACCATAACTGGCTCACTTATAGCTGGAATAATTTTGTAGCAACCAGTGAGGATAAATATCTTTTATCAAATAACATAGCATTTCACTGTTTTAAAAAAAATTGACTCTCCCCATCCATTGTGTTTGCAGTGTTTTACCCGTAAGGGTCTCCCCACCACGAAAAGCCATACGAATTTACTTTTTACTTCTTTTTTTTTACCTCTATAACGAGTAGGTAATTAAAAAAAAAAACTGATATCCTCTCCAAAAGATTCTCCAAAAAAGAATTCGTCACCCGTCCTCTACCCCAACCCTATTGAAAACTCTGGTGTGGAAACTAAAATTTGTGTACCAAAAAAAAGTCAAACAAAATTTTATATAAGCTTTCTGTAAGAAAATGTTTTGATATAAATAAGAAACCCGTCTCCTTTTGCAATATACATATGTAAAAATTTGGAAGAAATTTTGGGGGAGGGCGAGGGCGCTCAATAATTTAGAAAATTCATAAACACTTGTTAGCTCAAACACTGAAAGTTTGATTTCTGAAAGTTTACCATATTTCCAATTCGTGATTTTTAAGTCAGAATAATTTCAAAAATTCAGAAACACTTGTTAGCTCAAACACTGAAAGTTTGATTTCTGAAAGTTTACCATCTTTCCAATTCGTGAGTTTTAAGTGGGTGAGATTGAGCGCCCTCGCCCTCCCCCAAAATTTCTTCCAAATTTTTACATATGTATATTGCAAAAGGAGACGGGTTTCTTATTTATATCAAAACATTTTCTTACAGAAAGCTTATATAAAATTTTGTTTGACTTTTTTTTGGTACACAAATTTTAGTTTCCACACCAGAGTTTTCAATAGGGTTGGGGTAGAGGACGGGTGACGAATTCTTTTTTGGAGAATTTTTTGGAGAGGATTAGAAAATCTACAATGAATATTCTGTTTTTGATTCCTGTTTCCCTAGTAACGGTTTAATAATTAGTCAAAACTGTTAGATTTTGATTCGAATGCTCAGTTATGACTCAAAATTAGACATTTTAAATGATTGTACATTGAGATTTTCTGTTTTTTAATCTCATTTTCGTAGAAATGATCTTATGAGTCAAAGAATTGGCATTCAATGAAGGCCAAATTAATAACGGCAAAAAATTACTCAAGAAAACTCCATCAAGCCATCAATTTGCATACAAATGCTTAGTTACAACAGAAAAAGACTTTTTAATGAGTTTCTCTGTTTTTTTAAAATCTGTTTCTGAAATTTAGTAATGAGTCAAGACTTTAGCATTGAATAATATTCAAATAACTGCTTTAAACATCATTGCCAGAGAGCTCGCTCAAGCCGTTCATTTGCTTTCAACCGTATTGAATATCATAATCAGATACTCTCCCATTTAAGATATCTGCGATGCGATTATTTCAACTGATTATCAACAAATCGATTATCGTGAATGCACGACCTTGATGTTGAGATCAACGCTATGTAGGTATGCTTTCGATATTCAAAGTAGATCGAATTTTGCACTGCTTATAATAATTCGGCATTACTCTTTAGAGGACCGGGATAACTGATTAATTCACCTGATTTATTTAACCTGATTCTATTCACTCGCATAATCTCGTGTTCACTACTGTTCAACACTCCTTATCACTTTTTGGACCGGATAGCAAGTTCTTTATCACTCCTTTATCATGTCGTTTATCAATTTTCACATTCCTGGCAACTTCACTAAACGAGCAGAATAATCATGAATGAGAAATGACTCCGCTTCGCTTAAGGAAGCAATGTGACAGATCATAATGGCAATGCTAGTAGCTGAGAACATCACTGCAGGATCACTCAATGCGAAACTTATCTCTCATCACTTCAAAAGCCACAAAATCCTTCTCTCAGTTTTCTGAAGGTTGTTCTCTTTAGCATACCCCTCTATTAACATCATTCGTCTCTTAAATTCTTTGTTCATCATTATTCTCCTTTCTTATCTCCCAACATCTCTCGTCTCATTGTCTCATTGTCTCTCTCCCTTGATGCTCATATTCTTCTTACGCCTTTTTCTGCCTAAGGCAGAGTACATTTTTTTACCAGTCATTTAGTCGTCTTCACAAATTGAGAGTTACTGAATCAGATTTTGATAACTGCAACTGAAATTAATTCACCAATAAACATTAATTTCCTAGAGTGTAGGTAAATAATTCAGTGGTATTTCCATATCAAGTTGGAATACGTAGGCTACCACTACATACTGTAACGTGCTTCCTGAGGGACACCTGGGAAAACAATATGAATTAAAATTATCTCCCCTTCGAGGCCTTGCGTCTATGATCGACTTATCGATCGCAAGTCTCGGGTTCGGCTGCTCAATGTGTGCCCTGCAGTCACACGCTACTGCGGAGGTGCGACGAAAATTGTGTAGGAAAAGGCTATCCAATGGCCTGAGGATTTCGCGGCAATCCTCCACAACAATATTACCAGGTATGGAGGATGGACGTATCACTCGGTGCAGCTATATGGGTCCTTGGACCACACCGGACACCGAGTAGATACCCCCAGATCTCCACCATGACAACACGTCTAATTATGGAAGACAACCACAATTTCCCCCTGCTGATGGCCTGAACAGTAAAAAAATATGTGCTAGACGAAAATTCCGTCTAGACACAGTATAATGGCTCTAACTGCCAGAACTCACCAAGCATAAGGGTAAATGATGCGGAGACTTTATTTAACAAAAATTTGACGTGTATTGAAAAATAATAAGAAAATTCAATGATAAATAATAATATAGTATTCGGTAATAAGTTTGATATGAGTGAAAAAAAAAAAATTAATCTGATAGTTCTTTTAAGAGAATATGTGACAATTCTTGAATTTCCTGTGCACGTGATCGGGATTCAGCTTGGTGGAAAGCAAGGCTTAGAATTTGCACAAATTGACACAGCCTATATTAATTTGAACTTTCCCTTCTTTTATGAATCGCGCACACACTATAGGGGCCCCTTAAAATAAAGACTCACTTGAATTTTGTGGTGTAGGTAGCCTCTGTCTGACCGCAGGTGTAGTGGATTGCTGCTTCTCGCAGTCATTCGGGAACTTGATTTTTTAAGATTTTTAACTGGACTGGTCTCAAATTAAATCCTAGTCTTGCTTGAACATAAACTTTCCGGAATTTTAACAGAAAAAACATTAACATATAGCACAAAAATGACAACTAATGGACAACTTAGTCCTTTTGGAGTCTGGAGAGCAAGTTCTTGTTGGTTGTAGCAGTAGTCCTTCAAGAAAGTGCAGGTTACTGTTACCCCCACTCTTTTTTAACTTAAAGGATATGACGCCAAATTTGGCGATATTTGACCCATGTGGTTGGGATTAAATTAAAGAAATTGAATAAAACGGTACTATTGCTTACATGGGTTGTGATAAATGATGGAAATAATCCTTCTTAAAAAGAACCAGATACGCCAAAAACTAATTTAAAGATAGAAAATTAACATTTAAGTTCACATAAATTTCGATGTTAATCATCAACTACTCAACAAGTCGATAATTATAAGTCCACGTGGCTTTGGACTGTGGCTTTTTACGAAAACATCAAATTCGAGCCAATAATAAATAAAAAATACATTTATACATTTTAAATTCATAAAAAATAATGCTGAGCAAATAGATTCCACTGTACAACAAAGAATTACAATACTATAGGCTAGTGGAGGTGAATCCAACCTGTAAAAGGTTATCCTGCAAGCAACAACGGATTATACATAGAAATGTGCGAGAATGAAGAGATCCAGGTATGTGTGACATTTTGACAGAATAGTTTATCCTATTCCTGCTTTTAAATAACATTTAAAGTCGCCTAAATATAGTTTATTGAAGTTTCTCAGGTTTAGTTTCGATAGTATCGAAACTATCTCTATTATCGCCGGTGTGACTGTTGAATATCGATGGTCCTGCCAAAATAGCTGATTTAATTAACGAATTCGTAACTGTAGTGGCGCCGGTTTTAAAAATAATCTTCCCAATCTTATAATACGGTAACTCTTTATATATTTGAAACAGCTTCTTCTCCTCCAATTATGAAATATTTTGGTGGTTGCCAGCCATCCAAAAGGTATCGATCGTCACAATACATACAAATCTTCAAAATTATATAATTACTACCCAAAACTTCTATAACCAACATTGAAGGAATAATCTACTCCACTTTGGTGAATCATGTGCAGGAGTTGCTTAGGTGTTTCATTTAAAACAATAATTTTTCTACTTCATTTATTGAGTGCACATGAATGAGAAATCTTTTCCATCTCGTATAGATACAAAATTATTTATTAGTCAGCTCTGAAATCATTTCTTGAATCTACTAATGAGTGATGTTATTCTAATATCTTCTAGAAACAGGATGAACATTTTCGGTGTTGAATTGTTGTAGTGCTTTCGGTAAAGTAGTTTAACATTTGAGATTTAAAATGAAAAAGTTATCTACGAATGCAAAGTTTGTATCTTAGGGATGTTAATACGTAATTTCTTCAATCGACGAGGAATTACAATCGCTTCAGAAGCGTCTCTCAAGTTCGAAAAATGTGTTCTGTGAAGAGTAGGGCTGCTAATAGTGATCTTGTACCAAACTTTCTATTACATTGGAAAATCGGATACAAAAAGTTTATAATTTTCTATTCCACATCTTCAATATTAGAATCAACTTCCTGAAAAATGAATAATACTTACGACAAATGAAAAGTTCAATAGAATAGAATTTCTCGGGATATCTGAATTTCAATAAAGAGAAATCTATGAAATTTTTTTTTTCTATATCTGAATGTGTAAAAAAGGATCTATAAAAATTGAGATATTTTCCGATATTTTATAGAAATTTACAATGGAATTAACGTGAGTAACAAGAGTTGTAAGGAGCAATAATTAATATTTCTTGCTTCACAATTTTTCTTTTTTCTTCATCTCACGAATAGTAGAATAAAATGCAAGGGAGCGCTTTAGGAATGCATGTGTCGTCTCTTCATAAAAACCTTAACAAGAAAAGCCAGAAATAAAAATAAAAAAGAAGAGAAAAGGGATGAGAAAGAGGGAGAGCGAATGATGGTCTCCATTTCTCGGGCATTATTACTGACTACTGACTCGCAATTTCTCATAAAGACCTTTGCCGAGGGGCCCTTCTTGTACACCCCCTTATCAACCCCCCTCCCAACATAGCCTACCTGTTCTATTTTCAAAAATATCCGAGTGCAAGTCTTTGTCGGAGCTATTATTCTCTGTTTGTGTGCGGATGCTTTTTGAAAAAAGAAAACAGAAATAATGGAAGGTCTTCTCACAACGAATCATTACTAAACCCCAGCTTCGCCACAGATGGAGTGGAATTTTTTATTCAGACCACTCTATTATTTTCTTGCTCGTTCTAGATGAGCTTTCGCCTGGATGAAACATACCTTCCCGCCTTCTACTTTTACTGTTTTCCTTCATTCATTGCCTCTTGAGTCACCAAGCTCTGTTCATTCAAAGTCAATAGGCCACAATACTCAGTGTTGTTGTTATTAAACTTTGAAATTTATTTTGATTTATGTGTTCTCCTGGAGTAATTGACTCTTCATACTACTGACGATGGTATTGAACATTGGTACAACTACAGTAGACACCGTGTTAACCGACCTCGGATCAACCGACCCTCTTTCCAAGATTATGCAAACTTCCGCTGCGAAGGCAAACAATGCAGTAACGGCTCAAAAATAACTTTCATGTCACAACAGGTCGGTCGCATTTCCGTAGCAAGTCGAATCCAGTCAGTTGACGTTATGCTCATAAAAAAATGGAGAGACTATGCATTCAAGATGTCATTCAAGGACAAGAAACAGAAAATTATTTCGATTGAGAAAATATAATCAAGCTGAGTTTTTTTTACAGTGATTACTGTTTTTTTTTATCTTGCGATTCATTATTATTTGTGTTTTTAAATGAGTTAAATTCATGTAAATTCTTCTCATCACCTCATTAGTAAAGGAATTTGGATGATTGTGTGGAATACTGGGTGAGTAATATCTATTTCACATACTGTATTTCACAATTTTTATGAATTTTTTCTAATATTTTTCACTTGTTCGTTTAAATTCAACACCTATAAGCCATTTTACACTGCCGTGGATGGACGCTGGTTACGCTATATTATGCCATGTATTATAACGCTATATTATAGTGACTTGAATTGCTCTAAGGCGACTATTTCCCATATTCATCGGTTTAACCGACCTTTTCTGTTATCCGACCATGGTCCGGTCCCGTAGGGGTCGGTTAACAGGGTGTCTACTGTAATATAATAGAGAGCGTAATATTAATAAAATGGACTTCGCACATCTCAGGGAGCAAAAAAGATTGTATGACCTTAATTTATTACAAACCTTATTTACAAACAATTAACTTCCTATATTTATATCTATATATACCGGTACCTATATATATCTATAAATTGAAAAAAAATAGGATAATGTATAAACGCGTATGCTGACACATTACTTTACCCCATTACATTATTTTCAACTATTACTCGATTCGTCATTGAGAGACTCCATTGAGAGACTCCAAGGAGGAGCGCCATTTGATATGCTGCCAATATATGCCAAAAATGATAAAAATACTATATTGAACAAAATGTATTCATTGGAATAACATATTAACTAAATAGCATGGTAATAAGAGGCTTAATTGAGACAAAATTCAAGCAATTTCAATCGATTTTTGAATCAGATAGATTTTCGTCTCTTGTCTGGAGTGGAGGGGTGGGGGGGCTAGGTTGAACTTAAATAACACTCCTCGGGTGAGGATTGAGAAAGCTGTGGTTGCTTCCTTCACACACAGATTGGGCGACCTGAGACTTTCAAGAACAAAAAATTGTTTATTTTTCTTCTTAGTGATATTGTGGTAGATATCAATAATGAATAATACTGATGATGCCTCAACCTTTTTCAATAATTTCATGAGATTCTATAGTTACGACTGTCACATCATTTTCAATACCAATCAGTTTAAAAATTATGTGACATTCGAAGATATAGTTACTCCTGTGTTACTCATTGAAGAATGCAACTTCAGAAGTATTCGTCATTACTCATTATTTGTTCCTCTCATGAATCTTTCCATTGTACTTTTATTGAGGAAATATTGGGTTGTGAGTAGTTGATTGGACTTAGAATTAAGCGAATTGACAGTAATCAACTTTTGATAAATCTTATTCGTAGTTTTGCAGTGGCCTAATCGATCCTAAATCCAAGTGAAAGGGAATGCGAAAAGTGGCCAGCAACAGCAGCAACTATACATAAATGATGCAGCGCAGAAACAATAAATAAATGTTGCTCCGCAGAAACAATGAGCTTATAGCGGAAGTTTTCCACGAGGTCATAGTGGCGGAAAAGCGCCTTAATTGGCTGGTCTTGTGTTTGGTTGTCGGGAAAATCGGAAAATCTGTTTTGTGGTTGTCTGAAAATCGGAAAATTAGTTGTGCGGGTTTTGTTGGGAAATGCCTTTCCAGCGTGGGAAGGGGGCCGAGCGGAAGTTATTCAATTTCCCGGAAAATTTTCTATGTTGTTATCACGTTGTGATGACAATGAGACAGCCAGTCATTTGGAATGGCATTGAAAGCTTTGTTGAAATGAAAACTTTCAACACTTTTGGGATCCGTCCTTCCTTTGGGAGCCAGTCATTTCCCTTTTGTTTGTACAGGATTCTGCTTCGACAATAGAATATAAAAAGGTTTTGCGCAGTCACTGTCACAGCATAACGTTTCATATTTTGCAATGGCTCTTTGCATAGGCGTGAAAGCACGCATGAAATGTATAAACCTTTTACGCATGATCAAAAGCTTCAATAGCATCCCACTATGATAGGCATTTGCTTTTATTAGTGGGAAGAATGTGTAGATCCATCTCACCGTTTGAACCTGTTATAGGAAATTAATATAATGGTCCTACAGTTTTAGTTGGGTTTCAAAACAATCGTTAAGACATACACTGTGTTTAGCTTGTAACTTGAAAATACTATAACGTCACTGCGTCAGCGATAGTATATTGCTAATGTCCATTGAGAAGTTCCATAATATTTATTTATTTATTTTGACAAAATTACAATGAATGTGGAGGCGTAACAGACTCAAGTCAAAAACTGCTCTTTTCAAAAAATTTGTTCATGTTATATTGTCCCAAACATTGAGGTTAATTTTAATTCTGAAAATCAGATTTACCAAAATACTCCACTCAAAAAATAATAAAATGTTTCCTTTTCACTAGGAAGGCAATTAATTTGAAAATTCACTAAAAAAACACTACAAACCGTAAAAAATATCAAATTTCATGGGAACTTTCAAGCCGAAAAATACTATCTCGTTGCTCAAATATATTGTTGTGGACACTGAAAGAAGGATTTTCAGCGTTATCTGCTTGTGTCAACAAGTCTTCCGGTCTGGGCTGGTTGTTTTTTTTTCCCACTCTCTCTTTGCCTTGCAGTTTATCTACCTTGCAGTGTAAGAAATAACTGAAGAGTGTGAGTTGTGGATAATTTGTGTTAATAAAGTGCGAGTGATAAATTTAAGTGTTGTCAGCGTTATTTTAGAGATAGAACCCGTAACAATATTAAATACGTGTGAAGTCATTTGGAATGGCATTGAAAGTTTCCGCCAGGAATGGATGCACTTTCTAAAATCACTTGAAAAATAATTTGATAGAAGACTCCTATAGTCCATTAGAGCCCGAATGCTTACAATGCCATTAAAAGTTGAGGAATATTAATTTGGAGTGCCTCGTGCAGAGCATGAAGAAAATGACCAACTCATGAGTATGCGAGTTTTCAAACTCCAGTAAATAATCCAAAAAGGTTTTAAAAGGATTTCGCTAATATCATTCCTGCCCACTTGATATTCTTCAAGGATCTAGAATGGATGCCATCAATTCAAAATATAGTCTTTAGGTTCACTTCATTAAAAACAATAATTCTACATCCGTTCATGAAATTATTTTTGTCACATTACTCCAAAGGAAACATGACGGTCTATTAGAGCCAAAAAGCTTTCAAAGTACTGAAAGCCACAATTCCAGGATGAAAACTCCTCCACATTATTCACTTCCACCAATATGTATAATAATGTTATAATAAACACAAAATACTTTTATTATTCATGATGTTCACACTGTATATCGTACCTATATTGGAGGAACATAACAGTTACTGAAAGCCACTGTTTTAGGATAAACAAAATTTCAGATAAAGCAATCTTAATACCTTTTAGATTATTAATTTCAGATAAAAAATGTGTAAAGCAGGTGACTGCTTTATTGGAAACCAAAGGAAACCCCTACCAACGTTGAAACCCTATCAACAGCAATTTCTAGGGACTTTTAAATCATCTTCTTCTTCTTCTTTGTCTCTCTCCATATGCCTTTTACAGCATCGGGGTAGCCTCGATCCATTCCTTCCATACTCGTAGTTATTTTACTACTCATTGCCTCTGCAGTAGCGCGCTTTTCTCTTGAGACTAAGATTACTAGTCTTGACTAGACCGGCGAGTAGAAATTGCAGAATAATATTGTAGTTGGCAAATAGATAACAAGAGAAACAATAGAGACAAACATAGGATACATAACGTATAGTGTAGATGGAGATAAGCTATATAACTGATAGGCACTATCTGAGTATGAGCAATATAGCTGTTTGAAACATGGCGCATAATTGTATCATCTGTGCTTTAGAATATTGCTCTCCAGCCTCTTGTGTGGGAAGTCGAGGCAATCCAACAAAGGGTTGGATCTGGGGCAAGCTGCTCTAAATCAAAGCAATTGAGCTGCTTTGAATGCAGTAGGCATGTGAGCTGTTAACAGCAAGTGAATAATCGAGCACAAAGTTATACTGTAATTTACAAACGGTGCAAACTTGAATTCATTGGGCGCCTAATTATTCAAAGTTTAGTTTCCGTTGGTACCCCAGATACGCAGTGGAAGGAGATCTTCTTAGCACTACTCTATTCCAAACTATTTTCCACAAACTACATATTCAATCTTCCATTTCTCACAGAAACTAAATAATAAGACCACCCACTAAACTCTGGATATTTGTACAAAAACATTTAAACTAGGGAAGTGACAGCCGAGTGCCGTAGCAGGTATCTGTTCAATCAGAAATAAGCTACGAAACTCCCGGGCGCTTTTTGTAAGGGTGACTGATTGGATTGGCCAGCAAAAAATACTCTGTTCTCTGCTGTAAAATCATTTCTCGGTGGTTCGGAACCCACCTAAAACTGTATGTCCAACTCATCAATCACAATCATCCAATTCATTACCCATGCAAAGGTCTCAGACCTATGTGGGTTTCATCGTCAAAAAAAAAATGATTTAAAAATCTTCCACATCTTCCAAAAGGCAACAAGCAAAATGCTCTAGAGTAATATTCAAATATGATATTAGTATCTCGTGTGTTAATTATTGTAGTGATTGTGACATCTGTATTATCCATTATGGATATGTCAATATCATCAACACCAATACCAATTAGATTTAATACTACTCAATTTAATCTTCCATTTCACATAGATACAGTAATTTGCTAATTAAATTCGAAAGAGATATAATAGATGGACAGATAGATATCAAAGACTCGTGCGGCTGAACGCACTTTTCAAATGTCGGCCTCATTAATATTATGTAATATGAAACAAGGCGAATAATGAAATGGTCGTAGCATAACATTATATTTTGATACCTAGCAAATCATATTATTTGACAAAAACCCACTGTTATTTCCTAATTTATTACGAACATTTTCACAATTTAGTTTCTGTTTTGAATTAAATTGAATTGAATCTATTGTTCATTCCAAGCCATTTGTACAAGCAAACAGGAAAATTGTCAAGTTCATAAGATACATAAATACGAACATACAAGAATTACAACATAAAGTACTTGAAAATTGTGCTTTGTTAAAAATTGATATAATATGGTTTGCTAAACTTCTGTTTTACTCAATTTTAAATTAAGCTTTGTTTTCAGACACATAGATTTCGTAGCTATTTATTTTTTCAGAGGATGAAGCCCACATAGGTCTGAACCTGTGCGTGGGTGTTGAATTGGATGATGGTGATTGATGGGTTGGATCTACAGTTTTAGGTGGGTTCCAAACCACCGGGAAGTGATTTTACAGCAGAGAACAGCAGAGATTTTTTTGCTGGCCAATTCAATCGGTCACCCTTACAAAGAGCTCCCAGGAGTTTCGTAGCTTATCTCTGATTGAACAGATACCTGCTACGGCACTCGGCTGTCACTTCCCTATTTTTATCACAGTTGTTTCTGTAGCTACTCAATAAATTTAAAGTACAGTTTTTCTAACTCGGTTTTTGAACCGTATACTTTATATGGATACAGTGATGACTTATAGCATTGCCGGAAATCAATTTCCGTGTGATCAAAGTCTTGACAGGAGAGTTCTTGCTCAGAATTATAATTTAGTCGGTTTATCAAATGATTAATTAATATTCTAGACGTACAGTGAGTGTGCATGTGTGCATGGTGAAGTATGCGTCGCTCGATGATCTCTTCTTTACTAAGACACGTTTTATGAACTCTACTCAAATCAATTCGTTCCAAATAGAGAGAATATTCTATATTTATGTAGTATGTAGTGAGTGTGTTCCTTGTAAGATAATCTTGTCATGCATATTCTTCATGGGAAAACAATTAAATTTCAGATATATTGTTGGAAATATATAATTCCCTTCTCATTAATAAGACACATATGAACTCTACTTATGTTAGAATGATTTAGAGATATTTCATATTTATGTACTGAGTGTTCCGTGAAAGATAAGAGCTCACTTTTTTCATATAATATTCTTCATGCGAAAACAATAATAATTTAGATAAATTGTTGGATAGAATCTTCGCTTCTCGTTCTTCTCATATCCGCCATCTTGATACCCGCCAAACATTTATAAATTGTATCTTTTGAACGAATTAAGAAATTGAAATTTAGAATGTGGTACTTGAGCTTCAATTCTAGTGACTTATGTGATTTGCTAAATTGAAACCCACAAAATCTACAAAGATTCTGTGTGATCTGCAAAATCACATTTTTCCAAAATCGAACCAAATTGTATTTTTAAACCTTTTTCTCCAAAACTTTTGATATTATAAATAGCTTCACAAATCTGAAATCCTGTTCTTTAAATTCCTGAGTATAATATATTATTCCATTACAAATGTGCATCATAATTAACCGAAATATCACGAGAAATGTGTATGCTAATAAAATGTATAATGGATTTCACGGTCTTTTTTTACATTTATTGGAAAGATGAAACTGGTCAAAATATATTGATTGTTTATTATGGTCCAATTTTTCCAAATACGAAATAATTTCATCTACAGTGTAAATAAATGAAAGAAGTTGAATGTAAAACTGTTTGTCAGGTAGATTTTTAAGACTGTAGAGTACGTTTTACAACTCAACTTTAAGAAATTTCAGAAACGCGAAGCATTTCTGATGAAATCAACCTATAGGTAAAAATTCGATTCTACTGCCGATTGAAATCATATTTGATTTTGATGGTCACCTACCCTAGCGCAGATATGAGTCATCCACGTAAATTTACACAACTGAATCAGAATGTATTCCAATATGAGATGATTTTCTCTAGAAACACCATATAACTACCAATATCAAATATTATTTCAATGGTAACCAATTAGATTTCTTTATCATAATTTAACAATTGCATAAGTTCTTACTTTCATTTTATAAGATTTGAAACTTGGACTGCATTCTCAGACAACTGAGAGATTATTAGCAGGAAGGTAAAGAGTGACTGAGAGAGTGCGAGTTAGTGAATGTGTGTGTGTGTGTGTGTGTGTGTGTGTGTGTGTGTGTGTGTGTGAGAGAGAGAGAGAGAGAGAGAGAGAGAGAGAGAAAGCATGATGAAGCATGTGGCGCCTTTTAGAAAAATCGAATCACCTCTTCAATCACAGCGCGGTAGCAAAACGACTGACAGAAAGTAAATAACGGCGCACAACAAACGTAATTCGTTCTCGAAATGAGCAATCTCTCTCCTGCTGGTGAACAGAGAGAGAGAAAATGAGAGAGGAGAGAAAGTGAGTGACGGAGGAGAAAACCTGAGAGAGATAGAGAAAGATAGAGAAAGATGAAAGAGAGATTGATTGAGAAATATTGAGAGATAAAGAGAAAGGCAATGATTTTCTGGAGAAAATAGTTATCGGGAGAGACAAAGAGAGTAGATGATGGTAAGGAAAGTATAGGAGTAATGGAAAATATGTAGCAAATACGTGGAAAATGGAAACGTGAAAGAAAAGAATGGGAAACAAAAAATAGAGATCGTAAAATAGAAGGGTAGAAAGTAATCGGGTTGAACTATGCTTTTCCAAGCCGCCGAAAACTGAACGAAAGCTGAAACACCGTCTACACAAAAACAAATTCTTAGCGTTGACGGTTGATAACAAACATCGATTTTTTGTGTAGCGTTTCCAAAGTTTTAGTATCTTGGTATTTAGGGAAGCATAGCTAGAAAAAAGGGTAATGCTAAGCTTCGTGCCAAAAATAAAACGAAAAGTTCATAAGGTTTTGCTATTATGAAATACTCAAAAAATTCAGTGTTTAAATAAAGTTCAAGATCTCTCAAAATAATAATAATAATAATACAGTAATAATTAATACAGTATTGGTCACGATTTTAGTATGCTCAAATCTAGGTTACATTGATCAGTTAGCATTTATAAAACCAGAAAATTATCATGTGTTAGGGTCGTCGAAAATGAAGTCAGTGTTGAATCAATGTGCTATAAATAAATTAATATAGTCTCATACTGATCTCAAAGAAATTATTTCGTGTTCCGACTCTGAAGAAAGTAACATTCTATTGGCTGCGTATTGGGATGGGACTCATTGTTGATACTACAATAGATAGTACCTAAACTCCAGTAACTATGAACCGGTAGTAGATACTATTATTATTGTAGAATTCTATCATATTGTGTGTGATAAATATAACGAGTAGATTACTTACCGACGATATTGAAACTTGGAAAGTCTGAATCAGTTTTCGTTCCGCTTACGTCGGCTAGGAAAGCTCAGAGTAAGCAATATAAACAGCAAAAGAGAAAAAAGAGTGTTTGAGAGTGAAAGATAGAGAAAGAATGAGTGAGTGAGTGTGACAGAGTGAGTTCGAGAGAGCATGTGCCAACAAAGTGACGTATGGGAAGGTAATGTGTGCTAGCATTATTGGTGTGTTGGGCGCAGAGGGGAAGACTCCCAGTGATTGATTGGAGCTGTTATCATTGCTGGGTTACCATGAGCTCTACCAATAAACAGCACACATCCATAGCCTATATACAGAGGGTTACAATCTGCAATTAAAAACTCATTTTCACCATTTCACTAAACCTGTTTACAGGAACTCATTTGCAGAATTTTGTTAGTTAATTCAAAAGTTTACTCCCAGTAATTATTCTTTAAGCAGGATACAGCACAAAATCCATAGCCTATAAACAGAGTGCAACCGAATTCCCTTTAAAAACTATTGGAATCTACAACTGAAAACACATTTTTACCATTCCTCTAAACTTGTTTACAGGAACTTATTTTCACTAATTCAATAGTTAATTTGAAAAGTAATTTTTAGTAATTAGTCTCACCAAGGGAATAGAGATTGAGGAATGACAGTAAACAGATAGACCAGTTCTAGACCCCTTCTCAGATAGTTTGTGCAGTTTTAGTAGAAAATGTTTTCAAGCTCTGGAACTTTAGATGTTAAAATCGTTTTGCAGACCATAAATTATATGTTTTCTTCTTTCCTCTACTTCTATATCTACCTCCTTTTTTCATTATGCTGTTATTTTATGCAATTCTCTTATTGTACGTATTTTGACTTTATTTCTTTGTTAGCTTAGCGTTTCAATTTTTGTTTTGTGATTTCCTTGTTTGTTTTGAGACAATCTACTGCATTCAATGAGGTTTGTTTTGGTATTTGCTGTAAGCCTCTATTATTTGAAATAGATAAATAAATAAATAAATAATTTTTTTCATTATTACTGGATAGATTTAGACCAATGGTCTTATGCGTTCGCTGGATTTAGCACAGCGTTCCGCTAATTTGCACACTTGTTACTGATTAAGCTGGGTTTTCTTAGCTCCCCACTTTTTGCAGAGCACGCTGTGTACCAGTGATACCAGATGCAAGCTAAATAATTGTGGGGAATTAGGCTCAAAATTACCGTTAGTTTAATTTTTAAGTGCGATAATTAGTGTACATTTCAATTTTAGCTATAGTAATTTTGAGCCAATTCCCCCATGATTCTTCAAGTTATGTCTGGCAACATCGATGCGCAGTGCGCTCCACAAAAAGTGCAAAGCTAGGAAAAACCAGATTAAAAGTTCAGTTGAGCGCATGCGTCAATCGCTACTGATGAAGATTATTCATTTATTTTATTTATCGGCGAAGTGAAACTTGATGACATGAAAGTTGTACTAGATTCGAATACCTATTTCGATAAATTGTTGCTGCAAAAACCATTTGAAATGCAGAATAATTTGATAAGGAAACTTGCAAAAGTAATGTTTTAAAAATGAAAAACTATTCCTCAATATTAGGCTTTTAAAGTGCAAATTTAGAACATGCCTGATAATTGTTGAGTAAGCCATCAAGTGCAAGATGGTTAGTCGGTAAAAAATCTGCGTGAATTTGAGGAAGTAAGTGGATAAATTACTATTATTTACTGATATTTCAATAATCTAATAGATATTGGCACATCTAGGCATACATAATTGTGAAAAAAAAACTTATAATTTATTCACTTGCTTTCTCAAATTTCCATAGTCAAATTACTTGCATTCGATGTATAATAAACACGATATGATAAAATATTATTCGCTATATATATTTTTTTCTAGCAATCTGATTTCAAATTTAGCGGGTGAATGATTAGACATGAACTGAATTAGCAAACGTGAAAAATAGGGTAAGTTTCGTTAAATCTTCTATCTGAATGTCTTCTCACTGAAGTTTATTTCAAGTACAAAGCGGGAAACACGACTTGTAACTGGGGCCACCCAAGGTTTTAGCTTCAGTAAAACAATACGTGTTGAGCTCGTAAATAATTCATAAACAAACGAAATGATAAACAATACGAGCGTCTTTAAACGTTTGGCCTAGCAAAATCTCAGTACGGTTTCTTCGTGAAAATCTGTGCACACAGACGGTTTGAAGCTGATGTTTACATAACAAGGATGTGCATCTATCGGTATTTGTCCTGCGACAGCTCGCTAGATTGAATGACAAAAAGTTACTTTTTACAGCTTACCATGGGCTCTTACTGTCACATATTAGGTATGCTATCTTAGTATGGGGTAATTCATCAAAACAAAATCTTGATAGGGTGTTTAAGATCCAAAAGAAAGCGGTTAGGTGTATAGAAAGAGTAAATAGATTAGATTCATGTAGGCCGTTGTTCAAGAGACTTGGTCTCCTAACTGTACCCTGCTTATATGTGTATGAAGCTACTTTATATGTAAAAACGAATGATATTAACCAAAATCTTGATGTACATGATTATAATACAAGAAGACGAGGAGATTATCACTTGGTGAGTCACAATAGTAGCTTATTCAAACAAAAACCTAGTTATATTGGTAGGAAATTCTACAACAAGCTACCGCAGTTTTTGAAGAGTCTTGAAAATATAGAAATATTTAAAAAACAATTGAAGAAATATTTAGTTGATAAAGCTTTTTATAGTGTACAAGAGTTCCTTTCACATCAAAATTAAGAGCCTCACCTCAACTAATTGAAGTAATTATGGTATCTAGTGTATAATAATGTTGATCTGACTTGTCTTATACTCCTTAACTGGAGTCTCCAAAACGTAATCTACAAAAAAAAAAAAAAAAAAAAAAATCTCCATGATCTATATCTATATAAAAAAACGTTTACATTCATCTATATGTTTTCAATAGCATATAGGAATCTACTAGTGGATTTGCATATACATACAAGCGCCGCTTGGGAAAACTCTGCGTTTGCTACATGAAAATAATATGTGAGTAATAAATTTTTAAATGAATGCTCTATTTCTATATCATAAATTATTGAGTGTCGCTTGTATCAAGCTGTATCCTGAAATGTTCAACTCATCTCTGAAAGTTTAATTTTACATGCATGCTAGTACACTGACTAAGAAGCCTTGTCATGAACATGGTTGAGAGTTTGACCCAGTTCTAAATAATATTCACTGCTGCCAACCGAACCCACAAATCTGCAAATCTGGAGCAGAAACTTTGGGTTCAAATAATGTTGTGAATAAGTTAATCAGAAACCTTAGTAGACGGGGCTCTCTCATCTATTTGACTTCAAAATTGAGCAGATATTAGCAGTATTTTAACAAATATTTAGTCTACATCGGAATAAAAATATTATTTGAATCAACGTATTAGAAACTTATTAGAGTGCATTATTTTTTTCTCCAATAAGTGAGAGTCTTGTGCGTGGGTAATGAGTTGAATGATGGTAAAGTGATGTTAATACAGTGAACATTCAGTTTTAGATGTGTTCCGAACCACTAAGTGAGTGGTAATGGTGAGCTGATAACGTCATGTTATCATCGCAACCGGTCACCCTTCTAAGCGCAGTCCAGAGCGCACGTGACTGATCATGATCGCCCTAACTAAACGCTCAGCGAACGGTCAATCACAAATTTTCGTAATTATTGTATTAGTATTTTTAGCATATTTCGAATTATATACGGGAATTTGATTGGAAGATTTTGATCAGTACTGAACCAATCCCATTTTAAAAAAAAGTGAAATTCCTCTCCAAGGATTGTTACTATTATTTTAATAATGGAACTTGAATCAGGAATTTTATTTAATTAAATATTCAATAACTCAATTATTAATAATTAATTTAAAAACTAATCTCTTTGAAATGTTCAAGTTTTAGATAAATTCGAAAGCTTTATGAAATGAAAAGTTAATTGAACATTTTTACGAACTTCACTGGTACATATAGATATTTTATTTAATGTAGAAATAAAATAAACGAACAAACTCATTAAATAAATAAAAACCAGTTGGAAAAGCACTTTCTGAACGTTAACGCTCCACTACACCCTGAGTTTCTGACCATTTCCATGGTCATCAAGAGACCAGAAGCTCATTCCAATAATACGGAGCCGAAATGATCATTCCTTCGGCTAGGTTAGGAGGCAATAGGCTTTGCACAGAAGTGTGTAGCTTCCATTCGATGATAAATTATTACCGACAGTCATAGAAACGAATAAATCATTTCAATCGTGTTTGCCCCTCTCCCGATTCTCTTGACAGGCCCTTTGAGTTTGTTTGAAGAGCGCTGGGCGCTTTAGGGCACATTCACACTTAACTATACAAAGTTTGTTGCTTCGTGTGTAGTGTATAACGGGCTCAGGAGTGTGTTGGGTGCTTTGCTAAAGCATCATTCATTTTCAACATCAGCATCATCTCAACAACTCAACTCAAATGCTCGCCGAAAGCTATTTACGATTTAATCAGCTTTACAATGGCTCATGCGTGAAATGAGAACCACAAACCCCGCTGAGAAGAGGAGAGGAGGAAGAAGGATAAAGTGGAAGAGAAACAAAGTGGAAGAAGGAAAGAGATTGAAAAATAGTATAGGTATAATTTCACTAATATCGATGGCAATACTTGAGCAGGGCGAATCCAGAATTTGTTTAGAAGAGAATACCAACTGAGAAATTATTTCGGGAGATGGATACCACCTGAAAAAGTCCTCACCTCCTACTAACTCACCACACCAAACCACCTGAAAGGTATAGTTATTTTTAGTGGAGTTTAAAAATTTCAAGTGGATACATCTCTGAACTCGTATAACATGAAATCTGGTTACAATGATCAGAATTTGCATTGATTTACTTAGCATAAAAACAAATTTCAGAAATTCGTCCAGTAAGAGCCACTTGCTTGAAAAACAACCTTCTATGTGTGGGTTAGGCTTTTTTAATATTTAAAAAATAATGTAAATTCTATTTAATTCAATAATTGAAATACATTACTTTTGATTGAAGGCTAAGTTGAAACTACATAATTTTAATATAATATATTTTAAAATTTTTTGAGTAAGAATTTTTGTAGTAATTATTTGAAACTGATAATTGAGAGTTTATTTCGAGGTGTTCGGGAGTTCAAATATTGGATTGGATGGTGGAATTGCATTGTCACGTCCCAACATTGTTACTAGATCCAATTTTTATTCAGTATATGTGAAATCTTATAAATTTTGGCTCAATGATTCTCACGTTTTTGGAATACTCTTTATAATACAATTATGTAAGCAATATTTTAATTGAGTAAGTAAAATGTTGTAAGCATTAGACTAAAATTCTGACGTCGAATGAAACGAAAGATAAAGCAGGTGCACTTTGTATAAAAATTTAAGTAAAAAATTACAATAACAATCTGCAAGTGAGAAATGTTATCATATTTTCCTGTAACTAGTATTTAAAAACTACTAGTTCTGATGAAACTTCTCTGTGAATTGCTATGAAACAGGCATTTGATTGGAAACTATAAAAATGAGGTGCATTTCCGTAAACATTTTTTTTTTTGGGGGAGGATGAAGAACATTGACGTTTTGGCGTCAAAGAGATAAACGAAATAGATTGGTACGTAAAAATGGAACTTGAAGGGTTCTTAAATGAAGTAAAGATTGGCTTCTTATTTTATCGCGAAGCTTATCTTCTCCATCTTTTTCAATAAGCCCTGTCCAACATAAAAACGGAAATAACTTCTGAAAGTAGAAAAAACCCTCACGGAACGGTGTCACTTCGATAAATCCGTTGTATTGTCCCTATAGAACTTGGATTGCAATTTCATTTCTATTTCAGCTGGGGACTTACCAAGTGGATTTATTGCTTGCCCAAGTCCGAGTTAATGGTGTCGACAAAGTAATGAGGCGTTCAAGATATGAAGGGTTTGAATTTTTTTTTCCATCGTTTCTGGAGTCTTTTAGTAGAGCACAAAAAGCCAATAAACTGAAACGATTCAATTTTTATTTTATTCCTATCGAGAAATTTGTCGCTTGCACTTTTCTTAGTTCTTTCTCTAAGACTTCTGGTTTAATTTCGATAAGTACGGATGTGAGCCAGACGGCCAATGTCGAGCATAAAGCATTATTTTTGAGTGCTTGATCAACTAATATGATTTTGTCAGTGAGAAAAGCAATCGCAGACAATTTCATAGTAGTTCAGAATAAATATTTTCTTGGATATTATAATACGAAATAGTACTGATAACAGGTTTTTATTTTAATCACTATTATGGATGAAATTCATGACAAGTAAGTGAAGTTAATCCAAAACTAAATTCGATAACAGCCAGTGCTATCAGTTTTTGTGTTTAAAGAAAGTGCTTGATCTTATAGTATGAAATCGAGAAGTTTTCTTTCATAAAACCCCAAGCAGAATAGGTGACATATATGTAGCCTCCCGATTCCATGTATGGACCTATAGTTTAAACGAACGATCTCTTTCACTGTGCTATTGCACAATAACTCTTGAACTCACTATTAAAAAATTTACAAATATTATCTGCATAGTATGTTTCCTCCATTGAATTATAGATGCTTAGCACACATCGTTTATTTGAGATGCTCCCAAATGGCTTAAATATTCGTATGGATGACGGACTCTGATAGGCCGAACTACTCTCTTGGAGGCCTGTCATTGGCTGAGGGCTGAGACTAGACACGCCCACTAGTGGGAATATCTAGCCTAGTCTCAGCTCCTAGCCAATGACAAGCTGCCAACGTAGAGTGATCAGGCCTTTCAAAGGTTGCCACTCAACCAGCCAATAGTATTATCAGTCTATGTAAGGCAAGGTCAGATAAACGTGTCTACGTAACGTGCATTTTAGATAATCAAACCAAACAATTCATTATCGTACGTTGACGTGGGTCAAGACCTTTTAACCGACTTCCAAACAGGAGGAGGTTTTCAATTCGACCTGTTTTGTTATTATGTAATATAATTATAGTACCATTCAGTCTCATTCAATAAGTCTTAAAATAGCCTTAATAAAATAACCTTTTTTTAGGATGATGCCCACATAGGTCTGAGACCTGTGCGTGGGTAATGAATTGGATGATGGTGATTGTTGAGTTGAACCTATAGTTTTAGGTGGGTTCCGAACCACCGGGAAGTGATTTTACAGCAGAGAACAGAGTCTTTTTTGCTGGACAATCTAATCGGTCACCCTTACAAAGAATGACCAGGAGAACTGATTTAACAGATACCTGCATGGTACGGCTCACGGCTATCACTTCCGCTGTTGTGTATATCAGAGTATTTTAGGCTATAAAGGACCAATCTAATCGGTCACCCTTACAAAGAGTGACCAGGAGAACGCAGTTTATCTCTATCTGATTGAACTGAAACCTGCTACGGCTCACGGCTATCACTTCCCCCTACTGTCTATAACAGAGTATTTTAGGCTATAAAGGAGTTTTATTTTATTATAGACTAGTCGTTGCATTAGAAGTCATCAAAGATATTTTCAACCTGCGGAAATAAACCAACGGAAGATCAGAACGCTATTGTAAACTGTTCTAAAGTTGCACGTTCAATCAACCAAGAGATGACTATCGAGGAGGAAAATTCACGACAGATAACAAATCTTCATCTTTCTCTCACTTTTATTCTCCTGTTTCTTTATTTCCGCTATCAAAGCACAATCTTAAGCACATTGTGAAACAATTTTTTCTCTTCAACTTCTTTTAAAACCTGAAGATAATCAAAACATAAAAAAACAAATTTCTTTGAAACAAAAATTGTTTTCTAAACTTCGTAATGACTTTGCAAGTTCAACGTTTCATTGCGTTCTGAACTTCTTCATCAACTTTACGTCTTCTTATTTATAAACTTATTTTACCAACTTTATTTGTTCTCCGTCAGCTTCTTTGGCAACTTGTTCAATTTCTCGGAGTAACAGGTTGTAAGGCTCACCAGGATTAAAATAGCTGGCTTATAGTACCGTCGCCGTCTCTGTGCTAATTTCATTTTCTTGACCTCTTTTCTTCTCACTCTCTCCTCTTGTTTTCATTCTCTCTTCGTTTCTTCATTACAAGTTTTCTACTTTTCTACCAATTATACTTTTTGAATCCTCTTCTTGGAGACATTGGATTGAGTTGTCATTTCTTGTGAATTTAGGCCACCTTACTCGAATACCTAATAACGAATGCTCCAAGGCTTTAGGGAAGTGATAGCCGCGAGCCGTAGCAGGTATCTGTTCAATCAGATAGAGCTGCGCTATCGTAGGTCCTGTTTGTAACGGTGACCGATTAGATAAGCCACCAAAAAAGACACTTCTCTGCTGTAAAATCACTTCCCGGTGGTTCCGAACCCACCTAAAACTGTGGGTCCAACTCATCAATCATCATCATCCAACTCATTACCCACGCACAGGTCTCAGACCTATGTGGGCTTCATCCTCAAAAAAAACTGATGTGTTATATTGTATGACGTATTTCACATAAAAATAATAATTATTTGATATGAATGGGAGAATGAAGGACTTCATTAAAACTTCAATGAACATGTTATATACTTACTCAGAGTCTTAGAGAGGAGTATGAAAATCTAAAATAATTATATGAAAACCAATAAAAAGTTCTCCGCATTTGACTGGACCGGTCTGCTTGATTATTGTTTAAAATTAAGCATGAGCTCGTTACAATGCAACCTACATCAATTTCAACTCAAAACTGAATTTTAAACTAGATGCCCTTTCTTTTCATAATATAATTTAACCAGATAAATATGCACTTGTGCACATATCAGCAACTTCCCAGCAAGGTTTCGCTCTACTTTAAGGGGGTCGGACGGAACAAAATTTCAAAATTGTGAATATTTGAATTTTGCTGGAGTATGCAATTTTTGAAATCTGATATAAGTTTTTAGTCAATCAATTACAATGTATGAGAATTTTTACCTTAACTTCACTAACTTTGATTTTGGTTATTCTGTTTGACTAAACACACCTGTGTTTGATTTGCTTGTATGAAGTTGGCCTCTTTTTTTTTTTAATTGTGCAGTTCACTTTGTAGTTGTCTATTTTGGTTTTTACTCCTCAATCTGGACAAGAACAATCATATACATTATACTGTGATAATTACTTTGACAATAATTAACCTTTGATTAATAACTTTTCAATTTAAAGATACCCAAGAGATCAAGGTATTACCAAGGAAGCAGCCTATCAGAGAGACATAGGACTATGATTAAGGTATATTGGTGCTACTATCACATTCCTGACAATTTATAGTTTTCTCTAAATAATTCAAGAACAAATAAATTCGAAGGTAGAAAAAGAAAACTCACGTGTGCCATCGAATCGTGTGGCTATTGTATCCAGAAACGTATTCTGAGGAGCTAGTAATCCTTTCCTAGCCGGCATCAGGTTCTGCAACAGAGGAAACACATACTTAGTCGAATCGGTACTTTCCTGTTAGACGTCACGTCTACTCATTTAGAGATATCGATAATCGATATCGAACTTCAAAAGTATCGGTCTTTGATAATAACCTATACCCTAAGTGATAGCCGCGAGCCGTAGCAGGTATCTGTTCAATCAGAGAGATAAGCTGCGTTCTCGTAGGATCCTGTTTGTAACGGTGACCGATTAGATTGGCCAGCAAAAAAGACACTGTTCTCTGCTGTAAAATCACTTCCCGGTGGTTCGGAACCCACCTAAAACTGTAGGTCCAACTCATCAATCACCATCATCCAACTCATTACCCACGCACAGGTCTCACACCTATGTGGGCTTCATCCTCAAAAAAATAAATAAATAAATCTATAAAAGGATGATACCCTGACTCACTCATCAACGCAGAGCCAAAACTACTAGGCCTATGAACTTGAAATTTCGTATGAACAATCCTTATAGGATTTCACCGTGCAATAAGAAAGGATTTTTCAAAATTCGCAATTTTATGGGTGTTTTTAGGGGGTTAAAGTTTTGCCTATGCAAAGCACGGGTACATGGCTAGCTAGCTTTCTGGGATCTTTTAATCATTATGGAAAATAATTTGAAATTTTTCGATCTGCTGTACACGCTGTTTCGATGGACAAGCTGTTTGTGTGTTGCAAATCATCATTCTAAAAACAACGTCTGTCTATCAAACCGGTAAACGTATGTTTGCCAATCATCTGTAATGGTCATGCTTTTTCAGTTCTCATGTAATTTTTTGGGCATACGGGATTATACTGACTTTAACCAATAACAAATGTTTAACACATGTTTTTTATGTGCTCAAATAAAAATTGAATATTCGAAATAAGGAAATTCATCGTATGAGCGAATCAGCGTTAATGTTGTTCCTGCCCGAAATGGAATCTTGAATTATTCATATTGACAAACTGATATAATGATAATTGTTTTCTAGGATTCTTCTGCATCTGAAGTTAAAATGAAATTAGTTATAAGCTTAGATAGGTCTTTTTATCCTTGAGGTTTAATGTGTAGTTTGTTCAAGATCCCTCCAATGATTCAAATGCGGCTGGATATGAAAAATGCTATCAGCAGTGATTTAGATCGTGTACTGGATTTATAAATAAAACTATAAGCAAATAACTAATTTCATTTTAACTTCAGAAGCCAAAGAATCCTAGAAAACAGGATTCCCTAATAGTCCTAGAAGGTTGAAATTTGAAATGTAACCTCAGTGGGAGGTGGCAAATAATAAAATCAAGAATTTTTTATGAGAACGCAGCAACGCGCGTTGGGCCAGCTAGTAACCTATATTTTAGAAGAGTATCGATACTTTTGAAGTTCGATATCGATTATCGATATCTCTAAATGAGTAGACGTGATGTCGTCGTTAGTAGGTTACAAACGATTAACGAGTACCGTCGAATTAATTCTAATCTTAAATGGTTAATACAAGGTCAAGCAAATGTAAGTGAGCGTGAGCCACAAGCTATATGTTACATAAATATCTCACGAGTGGCTTAAAGCCTGAATACAATCATTGCATACTCTTTTGAAGAGTTGTTTGTAATAATTTTTGGCAAATAAATAAATTCATTCATTCATTTACTTAAGGGCCAAAGGCTATCTGTAACTTACTCTCACTCAACAATTACTTGGTCAACTTACTTAAACTAATATAACCTAGGATGCTCAAGTGTTGACGATCGGTTGTGGGATCAATTTAAAATTGAAAAACGGAATTTAATTTTGAAATTTACAAAAAAACTGGTTTAAGTATATCATATTTTTCATTACGATACTGGGAGAAATTTGTGACTTTCCATTCATGTTGAGCCTCTATCGAAACTCTATCAGATATTTACTGAGGTTACTCCCGTATTTGTGGGAGTCTCATCTCAACTACTACTACTACTAAACTACTAGTTTTTTTAGTAATTGATATAGTAATTATGGTACCGGTATCTAGTGTACTGATCTATCGATCTGACTTGTCTTATACTCCTTAACTGGAGTCACCAAGACGTTATCTACAAAAAAAAAAAAAAAAAAAAAAAAAAAAAAACGGAGGAAACGTTAAGCCCGTCAGTCCCGACTCCCCTAAAAACAGTTTTTAAGTCACATCAGAGGCCCTGAACTTTGACATGATAACTCTGACACCAGACCTGAGCCAACCAGGTCACTCGATATTAGTGTAATCGAAAAGTGATGCCAGTTGTATAAAAGCTTCATTATGCAACGGTTGTGATTAGGCACGAATAAAATCAGACGTCATGTCATTAGCCTACTCTCTAACCTCTAACTACTGCATAACGTGATCGTAAATAAATTTGAAAATGTTCAGATTTTCAATAATATTTTTCAATCTTTCTCAGCTTGTCAGATTTTCAATGTTGATTTGTTGATTTGATGATAGATTGATATTTTTTCGCGTAAATAACGTTCATGAAAATCGAATAAAAAAAAATATTTTGAATTCTTTTCAATTGTTTTAGTGTTTTTTTCGAGTGAACTTTTAAAATCAATTGCCTTCAAGTGAAAAGAAACAAGTAATTTTTTCGAATGGAAGTTTTTAGTGTGGACTAACCTAAAAGTTTTGGATTAAATAGCTTAATCAAAATTTGTGAAGAGAGCAGTTTTGGACTCTGGTCTGTTGCATTTTTTCATTTATATTTACATTTTTTATTATAAACTTAGAAAACACTTTTAAATGGAAATTGACTCACGTTATGGCGTGACGGCCGTTTCGCTCTGTTGTCTAGAGCATCATCAGACGACCCACAGTACACGTCTGATGATGCTCTAGACAACAGAGCGAAACGGCCGTCACGCCATAACGTGAGTCAATTTCCATTTAAAAGTGTTTTTTAAGTTTATAATACATATTAGTGGAAACAAGATGAATCTTCAACATCATAATTTTTTTATTGCTGATGATGTCTTACTTTGTCTTCATAAATAAATAACCTTATATGAAGCTGCATTAACACCCACTTGACAAAATCGTGTAAGTAAAATACACTTCTACAAAGGCAATTAACTAAATCCGAAGGCAGGAAACTTCAAAATCGACAGCACCACCGAAATAAATCTGGCGGCAAAGAACGGGTACGAGAGTGAGTGGTTGGTAGACTAGACGAAGGGTTCTAAGTCGTAAGTGTACTTAGTTGAAGAGCTTAGCTGGCAATGCAGGAAGGAAGCCTGAATCCAATTAAGACCTCACTGTCAGTATGGGGACTCGTACGGGATTAACCTTGGCTTAAATTATTATTGTGATCAAGGACGGAGAGCCTGTAGTTACAGAAGGATGATATAGAACCATTTATTACAGCCATCTATATATGTTTGCGCTTCTACTTTGAACAAGGCGGATTCTGCTTGCAACTCATTAACAACAGATGAATAGCTAGTGTAGCTCTAACAATATTCAGTAATTAAACTTTGTGAGTCATGATCATCGATAATTAATTATTTGTATTAAGTTGCATGTCACCAGGTAGGCAAGTAGGTAAGTACACTGCGCTTAGCGGGGTGTCACAACTTCAACTTGCTGTCGTTTCAGTGGTCGTGGGTTCGAATCTCGCTCCTCCGTCTGCCATCTATATGTGCTATCTTCACCTCATTACCCACGCACAAGTCTCGGATTCATGTGGGCATCATCAGCAATAAAAAAAGGTTGCACTGTATGCGTCGAAGAGTCTTGCTCTTGAGTATTGAGTATCAATTTGTCATAATTACATCAATGCCTATCATTATTTATCATTTTGTAATAGCAAAATTGTAAAAATAGATTATCATAATCCGAGCAATGTCTGTTTCACTTTCTTTGTAGTGACGAAGGGTGTGAAAGATATTGATAATGAATAATACGACATAAAGTTGTCACAACCACATTAATTGAAAATAGTGAGACATGAACATATCAGGAATTGGAAAACCCAAAAAGGAGATTCAAATTTTGCAGAACATCTCATTGATAATGGGCACAAGTTCAAGGCTGAAGAAAATGTTGAATTTCTGCATTTGATTGGCAAAGGCAGGCAATTAAACATTTTAGAAGTTTTGGAGATAACAGGTTGGTAAACAACGATTCCAATACTAGTCTAAATGACCAAATTTATTTTAACCAATTCAATACAACTAACTTGGTTTCATCATAATTCCAGCCTACACTTAAAAAACAGTTCCTGCGTGTATTTCTCAGTTGACCTTGACTGCATTTCAGTGAGTTTCTAATTTTTTAGTTTTAATTTGATTCAATTCTAACCTTATTACGTATTTTTCTTCTTTGTTGCTTTCTTGATGTTCACAGTGTTTAGTTATTGATTTGACTCGTATTTTGCTTGATACTCCTCCCACCAGGGGGCGTGACTTGACAGCCAATCACAACGTCCGATGAAGGTCAGCCTCTTTCCCGCTTAGCCAATAGTATAATTCCATTTATAGATTAGTATATAATAGTATCATTATATAATAGTATCAATAGTATATATTAACTTCTCTGTCCTTTCGTTTTAGTTTGAGATTGATAATGGTGTGACAACCGAAACTAGTTTCTCAAAGTTTTAATAAATGTGGTTGTGACAATTTCGTCTTATTATTTAAAATAGTGAGATACTAGTTTTGGTTGTTAAACCATCATCAATCTCAAACAAACATGAGTTTTTTTGAGATTGATAATGGTGTAACAACCGAGACTAGTATCTCATTATTTTTAATAAATGTGGTTGTGACAACTTTATGTCGTATTATGCATTATCAATATCTGTTTCATATGGACCAACTCTTTACCACGTTTTGCCAAATTATTTTGTTCTTTTCTTATACTGTACTGTATTATTATTATTACCCGTACTCCAGATTCCAGATTTTCCCAGTAGGCCTACTGTTACTTATTTCTTAATCCTTTCTCTACCTGCTGTTTCTCTTGCTCCAGAGTTTAAAAGCTGGCTTCTTCTCTTAACTTAGTGCAATCTCTTAAGCTTAATACTTTCCTTTTTTTCTGTTGATGATGCTCACATGAGTCTGATACCCGTATTTATGAACATTCCTTCAGTTTTTCTTGACTCGAGGAACTCTTCAAATGCGCATAGAAATACATTACATTCCAAGGATCCCTCGAATCGAGAAAAACTGAAGGAACGTTCATAAATACGACCCTGAGACTTGTGAGTGAGTAACGAGGTGAATGTTTACACAAAATAACAAAATATCCAAGGCTGGACAAGAATCGAACTCGTTACCACAAAATTAGCAGTCAGTCAGAGTCTTGCCAGGGATAACCGATTATATCAACGCGACTGCCAGGATAAACGGCTCCATAATATTGCTGCTACCTTCATGTCCTTGTTCTTCTTTCCACCAATCAATTTTAGTATTCTTTTGAAAAAATAAGCCTACCTTCAGACCGCTCTCTATTCATCAAATTTTATCATTTTCTACCAATTTATCATGCATCATCAGGCGTAAACCGGGTGAATGAATAAAGAAGGGGATGTATCCACCCAAAATTTCCAAACAGCATTGCTGCATCTGTGTCTCTTATGAAAGGTGAGGATCTTTTTGTAAGGTGGTATCCCCCGAAATATTTTTTTCCTACAGTGACCCAAAAAAGTGCCTATTTTTGCACTAACTGTTGCACGCAAAATAGTCTATTCCTGCACCAGTGCGGGAAAGTAATTTCCAGTGCGCAAAAGTACTTTTTGTTACACTTGATAGAAAGTAGCTACTTTCCATAGATTTGTCACGTATGGAAAGTGCCTCTTTATCGTACTAGATTGGAAAAATCAGCTGACAAATAGGGCCTTTGTCAGAAAGATAGGGCCTATATCCGTACAAGATAGGAAAAAACAGATGGTGTGCGGCAAAAAAAAATTTGTTACACTTGATAGAAAGTAGCTACTTACCACAGATTTGTCACTTATGGAAAGTGTCTCTTTTCCGTACTAGATCGGAAAAATTAGCTGACAAATAGGGCCTTTAGCCGAACAAGATAGGAAAAAACATATGGAGTACGGCAAAAAATTTTCCGTTGATTCACATATATATATAGTATATGTATAGATATAGTCAACTCATTACATTACTCAATACCTGTCTCGAATATTATCCTACTGATTGAACTAGGCTATCATTATGGAAATTCGCCCATCAAATTCTGAATCTAAATAAAGCAGCTTGCCTAAAGCAGCTTGCCTAAAGCAGCTTGCAATTGTTTTGCATACTTTTGAATGTTTCGCTTATTATCCAGCTGATTGGAGCATGCCTTTCCATCAAGTGTAAAAAAAATATCGTACATTACACGGCTGTAAACTTTTGCCGGTTCTTGCATATTGCATTATGCTCAACCGGCAAAACGTTTCTTTCCAGCCTAGTAGCGTAATATACAAAAAAAATGTAATTGTACCATTTCCCATTGATATATATATATTACTAGATGCATAACTCCGGGATCCGCTTTGAAGCCAAAGCGCTTCTAAATCGGGCAACATCGGGAAAATTTGTATAGCGGTAATGGAAAAACGCCGGATTTGTCAGTGCTAAAATGACTTGCTTTGTGATGTGAAATGATTTTTTAACATGATTTTTTCATGTAGTGATTATGGATGTACCAATCAGTGCAAGTCTGGTGGTAATATTTCTTTTCAAACATGTAATTTTATATTTTTATTGTCTATGTGCAAGTGTTTTACAAGAGTAAAGTGTAAACTCTTTACAAGAGTTTTACAAAGTCTCTTTACAAGAGTTTTCTGCTTCCTCACTTTTATGGGTTTTTTTAAATTAAAAATAATGTACTACCGTATTCACCACTTCAATCTTTTTCTTATAAGCATTAATTTCTCGTGATATACCATACAGTAATATTATTAAATAACTCTTTTAATCAAGCGATTTTGCTTGAACTGCATTGACATTGGTGAGCATTCTTGGGCTTTTCAATATGAATTTATATAGGAGCCTACTGAATTTTGAAGCATATGGTATCTGAAAATATAAAATATATTTATTTATTCAAACAGTACTTATATTTCCTTTGGTGTTGCAGTTCCATAATATCACTTTTCACTTGATATTTAAACATTAATGATATTTTTAAATTATTACTTCACTAAAGAGTTTAACATTTACATATTTGCATGTGATGACAACTTTTTATTGTTGTAATACTACCTCAGGCACGACTGGAGGCCTACTGCTGAATAAAGTTTATCATGTTTTAATAAACTAATTCAGTATGCCTGCTCCACAAAATAGCCTATTATCTAGTAGTATACATCAATGCTATTTCTGCACTCCAGATTTGCAACCTAACAACACAAAATAGTGAGCATGGTTCGCAGGTTCCCTAGATTGGTAAGTCTGCTTCTGCTACAAAAACAGTCAGCTGTAGTTGTTGTTGAAATCGATTTGATTCGAAGATAGGTTATGTGAGGAATTGTCAGGTTATGTATGTCTTGATTTGTTTAAATTACTTTATACATCACTGTAGGAAAATTTAATGTGTAATTCGAGCGCAAATTATTGTTTCTGCACTCGAGAAACTTTTCAAAATATTGTTTATGCACTCGAGAAACTTTTCTCTCAATGCAGAAAAACAACACTTTTCACTCTAGTTACACAAATAGCTATTTACTTAGTTCATTCATCCAGAAGAAACACTCAAGGTTTGCCCCTGTGAACCATATTCTCATCTATTTAATTTATTGCACTTTCCAAAAACCAAATGGTCATTCGCTCTTCCCTGAACACTTACCACATGATATATTGTTATCGTGGTCCTTCTCTTGCTCTTTTTGGTTCTTGCTCTTCTTCAATCTGCCTCTTGTTTTAATAAATCTATTCATTTCTGTCTCTTAGCGGGGGAAAGAAGGTTAGCAAAGCTCAAGTGGCTGTTACCGAGGTGGCTTTATTGCATTGGAGTGAAGCAGTCAGCCATTCTCATCTCATATATGGAGAGCAGATGTAGGCACATACATGGAGAAGCAGGGAAAAGCAGAGAGACTCTTGGTATCTTGCTTGCCAAATAAGAGAGAAATAGTGAGGGAGATAACTAGAGGGCCCAAGGTCTATTGACTTAAAACTGCTCAACTGCTCGCTCTGAAGCTGAAATGGACAAGTTCAATACTACCTCCCCGCTCTTCACATCTTTCGAGTACATCTGCAGTATGTGGATCCCGGGTCTGGACCGAAATCTTTGGGCTTAATAGTTCGGAATGGCTCCTTCGGAAAAGCTGAGTAGCACCGGATTTTAGAAGGAAATTGAAGGTTGCAAATAATATAGGCTAATAATCTTTTGAAGTAGCTTGTATCTATCGCAGACAAGAAGTTATAGTTTCCTTGTTTGTAGTTCAATGCTGTTGAGGAAAAGATTGAACTCAAAAGCTCTTCTCATAGCTACTTCAAGTTTATATTGTTCTAAGAGTGCTTGCACAGTGGAGGATGGAAGATAATTACCATCGCAAAATCAATTGCATGCAAAGGAATGATAGTATTCACGCTGCTCTAGTCTGTCATACACCATTCCAAAACACGTGTTTGATTTTACGATGGTGATTATCATCGAGTATTGGATGCTCTATTTTACAAGCACCCTCATGTTGTAATGGGTTACCATTAGGGATAGGGCATTTAAATAACAATGTTCGGTCAATGTTGAAGTGATAAACGTAGTGGAATGTATGCCATTAAATTCGATTGATAAAATTGTAAAATATCATAGAGAATTTTTTTAAGTGTAAAGCAAATGAGTACCGTACCGCCAAGCAGATCGGCGAGGATTTTGTAACAGCGCTGTTATTGCCCATTTCAAATTTTCTGGCATTCTTGCGTATTACAACCAAGATCTAAATATTACTCATAAGACCCTGAGGACGCCGGAAAATTTGGAAAGTGCAAGAACAGCGCTGTAAATCCGCGTCGATTTGCTTGCTGGCTAATTGCTTTAATTACTTAATTGTATTAATAACTCAATTACATTTGAAAAATCTCTATGACTTTTAACAGTATGCTTTGTTATATTTATGTGTTAATGTGTTTTTCAAAGACCCCATATGATGATTAAAAATTGAATTCAAGAACTATCTTTACATAATTCATAATACTTATTGAAAAAAAGGGATTTGAAAACTTGAGTCTTCGATTCAAAACGGGATACTCATGGAAGTGATGAATTTGGTCTTAAGAAATCTTCTATTCATAAACCACCTATCACTTGCAGTTCCAGCCAAAGATCCGTCCAGACGGCAAGACAACCCGACACTTTTATTGCGTAAATCGCAACTTTTGAGCAACCCAATAAGTGTTCATTGTAGTTGGATGAGTTTGGGCTGTTCGATCTGCTCTAAATATTCGAATAATTATGAAATAAGTTTCGCTTTATTGTCTTACTCATATTTATAGAGTAGAGTATATATCTACTACACCTTGATCAACATAAAGGAGACTTTCAATGAATCATCCACTTGAAGCAATAAAAAGTATCACTAGAGCAATAAAAGAGACACGTACAATGATTCAGAGGCACATACTGTACACAAACAATAATTATATTGTTATGGAATGCTAGGAAGAAGAAAGAACACTAATTTCCTGAGTTATCTGCCTGTTTCAATATGTCTTCCGGTCGAAGCTATAATTGGCATGTTTGTTTACTCTTCCCGTTCCCCCCTCGCCATGCGGTTCATCTAGAAAATTCCTGAATGTTCTTATCTTGGTAATTAGCATAGTCTCGAAAAATGGAGAACATTCTACTGTTTATTGGGACTTTAAACACGTATATAAAGCGAACACTCATGTGATCATCAGTTACATCTATTGCTTGAATTTCGTTGACATAACAAGTGGCAGTGTGTCGCAGTATATTGTGACTGTATTAGTGAGACTTCCTTTACATTTTGTAGAAGTGGACACATAATCATTGCTTTTATTGTAGTATGGTGACAGACTTGTGCTATGTAAGTTTTAATTGGTCTTTTTAGACGTTTCTTCTTGAATTATTGGACAGTTTATTGAATAGCTATTAATTAATATTTGATCGGCCTTTTAAAAGTTAGTAGTTGATTTTTTGTACAGTAATATTTTAAGTTCTTTATTAGCTTTATTAGTTCTTTATTAGTTCTTTATTATCGATTTATCTGTTTCTGATTGCTTTATTTTGTGTGACATTACTGATTAGTGCGCGTTGTGGATAATTTGTGTAAATAAATTGCAAGTGTTAATGTAAAGTGTTGCCAGCATTATTTTAGAGATAGAACCCATAACAATATTATTTCTTTTTTTATTTTAGGGAGGCTACAAACCCCCCATCTGTATCCTCCATCCCTCTCTTCTGATCTGAAACTAGCTTGGATCTTACATTTTGTTTTTTAATATATTTTTCCTCAATATTGTTTCATTTATCTTTTTTATATACGTGATGTGAAAATATTGATTTTTTGTAAATGCTAGTTTTGTTTCAATGAGTTTCAGCCTAGGAGTAATAGTATAATCCATTCTCTGCCAATATTCTATTCATTATAAACTTAAATGACTTTCATTAGGCCTACATTATCCTATTCACAGACGGGGTACTCTAATTTTCTGAAGTTTATTTATTTATGGTTTAATCTGCACTGGTTGGAATTCGCATCACCATTTCACTAAACCACAAAGCACAAGTTTTAAGCTTCTTTAGTATACACCCTCAAAAGATTAACAATTCTCCAATCTCTTTACGGCACTAAACCATATCGAAGTCCCACTCAACTGAAGTACTTTCCCTTTTAAAGTCCTCTTGAAACAAAACCCCTCAATCAATCCCACCCACGGTATTGAATACATTCATTCGATACATCGTGTACGAGGTCTGTGGGATTCGCATTAAATACGAGCCGATGCTGTCGAACGTTGCTCATAGAAAAGAAAAGGAGTGGGAGAGAGATTGTAACAGATGGTAAGAGAAACAGAGAATGGCTGAGCATAAGAGTATAATATGGGAGAAGTACGTCGACCATTTGGTTTTCCCTTTCCCCATGATTTACCGCTTGGCAAAATAATTATCCTCTACTCTGGGCCCTTCCTATCCCTTGATTCTTCCCTCGCTGTGTAGTGGTAGCCTACCACCCTACACACTCTTACCACTCCATTCTAAGCCCTATAACTGTCAAGCGTGGACATACTAAACCAACCGCCTATTTTTCTGTGGGATATCTGATTTTTTCCTTTCTCCACATTTTTATTTCAATTGGAAACGGTAGGATGTTTTTCAAACCATTAGATCACTGGAGCTGATAAGATTTTTTCAGTTTGAAATAAACCCAGTCTGAAAGTTACAGATTTACTTTGTACTGTATTCAGGAATGATATGGAATTTTTCTAATATTAAATTTTAACTAATTTAGGTTGTAACTAATTTAGACTTTACGTTGTTACAACCACGTTATTATGATGAGAACACGAGATGTGGTTGTGACAACATCAATGCTAAGAAGACCATAGTACTAGAGTTTTAGAAATTATATCAAAGCTACTAGTAGTTCTGTGAACAGTAGACCTCAAGTCCAAGAATAAGGGTGCTTGTAAAGTAATTTACTCTACAATGAAAATTAATTTCGCAATTTATTTGTTTATTCAATGTTTCCAGGGATTTATTCAAATTAGAGATGAGGCGTATTTACTGGAACAGGTATTTTTACTGAGTATTTGAACGTACGGACTAGCACCTAGTATTCGAAGTACAAAATACTCAGATATCTGTGAGTATTTCTAGAAACTAGTAAACTACGCGACTTCAAGTCCCCACTCCAATTTACGGAGTGGGAGTGGAGCTTTGTAATTTGCAGTTGTACAGTAGCTATTAATAGCTCATTTCTCGTTATAGAACTATTCAACTACTCACTCACTCTTTCTCGCTCACTCTCACGCTCTCTCTCTATTCACTATACTCTATTGTAGGCCTAGGCGCATGCGTCTAGATTGTCTTTGGTTGCGTATGGCGTACGCGCGTACTTTTCCAGTACAAATACTCTTGAGTACTTGAGTACGGGTACTAAAAAGTAGTTTGTTGCTCAAGCATCTTGCCATCCGCGTCTCATTTCGCTACAGCACATTTGAGAGCAACTCAATAATTAGATTCGTGCTGTATTTAACACGAGTAATAAAGATTCGTGCTGTATTTAACGTGAGAAACAGTACCAGTACCGCAGTACGATACTCTCTTTTACGTGTACTCTTGTACGTCTACTCTGGCAAACTGGCTAATATAAAATACTACCTAGTATTTTGGAACAGGTATTTGGAATAGGTATTAGAACGTACTAGTACTCGGAATACTTAGTATCAGAAAAACCTAGTACGACCCATCTCTAATTCAAATGTTGTATTATTCTTATTCATGCTGTACTTTTTTTGTATTGGTAGTAAACCGGCCGCCATATTGAATTTGAGAAAAATATATATACATCGCTGGGCCTAGGAATAAGGATCATCCATATGAAAAATCATAGCAATTGGTCTAGGTAGCCTATATGCAAAGTGCAAAGTCTTTTGCTGTTCAAAGACAGCGTAAATAACGCCGCTAAGGGGCCTGCCATATGATTAAAAACTGTTGACTTCTATCAGCTGTTCCTCTAAGCTGTTTGGCCGGCAAGTTTAGTAGGTTAGGTCTATAAAATGGATTAATTAATAATAATTATTAGCTCCCCTATTAAAATTTGAAAAAAAAATATATACATCGCTGGGCCTAGGAATAAGGAACATCCATTTGAAAAATCATAGCAATTGGTCTAGGCGTTCGTCTGTAATCGTGAGACAGACAGAGAGACAGAGGAAATGCCGATCGTCTTAAAGGGTAGACCTCACTATCGTTCGGTCAATTATTATTATATTTATACTTATTATACTATTTATACTTATTTATATTATTATATTATACTCTATTATTATCATCATAAATATTGTTAAAATAGGCTACTATACATTATGATTCACAATGATATAAATCCTATTGACAATAATTTTAGTATTTTAAATAGAACTCAAAAATTAATCATTATTATTATGGCATCATCTTTAGATAAAACAATCCTCCCTATTATTATTATTATTATTTCATTATTCTTATGGCATCATCTTTAGATAAAACAATCCTCCCTCCCTAGCCCCACCACTACTAGCTTCCTCCCAATTTCTACTAGCTCTATCAAACTTTTTCTCTAAACTCTTTACCTCTCACACCTCCTACTCTTTCACCCTTTCTGTCACAGTCTGTCACCTTATCGCTCTTACTCTCTCAATAACCGCTGTCATCCCATCCATCCCACATTTCAAGCCTATCACACAATGTCCATTCTTCTTTGATCAAAGCCCATCTATAGCGTATGTAGGCCTCAGTAACCTGTTAACCTGTCACTATGATCTCCAAACTTAATCTCCTCTCCTACCACTCTTCTCTCTCGCTCGATCACTCGCTCTCTCTCACACTCTCTCTCTCTTCCACACACACCCTCACATCCTCCTTCTTTTCTCTCTCTTTTCTTTCTCCTTCACTTTCTCTCTCATACTCGTTCTTGCCTAGACTGTGTCACTCTCCAGCAACATCACCATACAAACGATACTAGATATATCGAATCAGTTATCGACTAATCGATATACCTGTCACATGCACTTTAATAGGCTATAAGCATGATCTGAAATGCCCAATTACGGACAACTAGCTCGGCTCGACTCGGCTGACACGCTGCTCGCTGATAACAACAGCAACTACTGACTAAAAGGCTGCTGATATTGTCGTGAGCCATCTCTCCTGACTCCATTCAGTGCACCTCAATCAATACCTATGAAGTGAGCAATGGATCGGACGTGAGGATATGCATTCTATGGACAATTCAGGTGCACTACGGAGAAATGAAGTGAGCCGACGTGTGAACATGCATCCTGTGCAGCAGGAAAACTCCGGGCATTATGACTCACCTAATATGTATCCTATGGATAATGCAGGGGTGACTCCGTATCCATGATTAAGATTAGCACTGACTTCATCAATAATGTTGAAACTGAATTTATGGCACATCAGCTAGTACATACAGTAGATGTTTAGTGTAGAAAGCATTCATGTTCAGTATGCTTAATGGGTATATTGTCTTCTACTCGTAAATTATTGTCCATTTCTGAGAGCTAGCATAAACATAGTTATTACTTCATTACTGGAGAGTGTTGGGACCGTTTTAGGGGGGGAGGGGTCATGATGGTAGAAACTGCCCATCACCAAAACCTTTTAATCTTAATAGAGAAGAGTTGCAGGGAGGGCAAGAGGTCAGGGTGAGAACGGGAGCAGAAAGAAAGGTAATTTCTGGTAAGCCCTTTTTTCAAGTGAATAGATTTTTCTGATTTTTGCATATTTGCACTCTTAATGGCATTACCCCAGCTGCCCCAGCCCAGCAACAGGCCTAATTAATGGAGAAAGAATGGATAGAAGATCAAAAGTGTATGTGAATAGGGATTTTGATGAGAAATGTTGACAAAGAAGACAGACTCGAGGAATAGATGAAGGCCTAGAGAATTTGGTGACCTCAGCTTATTTGAACAAAGCGGAGACCAAAAAGATTTCAATCACAGCGCGCGCCAGGCTCCAAAAAACAAAGGATTTACAATTTTCGAATGCGAAAATGTGTCCTATTGATAATACGCTTTGACTTTAGATGTCGATGCCTCCAGCGTCTCTTCTTGTGGGAAGTCGTGAGCCGCTTCAATCAGATAGAAATAAGCTGCGTTCTCCTGGCCACTCTTTGTTAGAGTGACCGATTAGATCGGCCAGCAAAAAAGACACTGTTCTCTGCTGTAAAATCACTTCCCGGTGGTTCGGAACCCACCTAAAAATTTAGGGCCAGCTCATCAATCACCATCATCCAACTCATTACCCAAGCACAGGTCTCAGACCGTCCTTCAGTGACTTGTTGTTAAAAGCTTTATTATGAATTACCCGGTGGTTTGGAACCCACCTAAAATAGTAGGTTCCCCATAGGTCTCAGACCTATGTGGGCTTCATCCTCCGAAAAAAAGGTAAAATGTAGGCCTTGTAAACATTACTGAATTTTTCTTAGTATATTCTAACACAACTGTTTTTTCGGACTTCCCAATACCACTATATTCAATTTAGGATCATTCTGAAGGGTGACTGTAACTGCAAGTTTAGTTACTGGATTACACTTATTGTAGATATAACAGTATTCCTATCAACATGTTTGTGACAAGGCAGATAACTACCTGATTTCTGATGACATCAAATAATCCTTCTAAAAGGCCAGATAGAATCAGCGAGCAATTAGGGCGCGAAGGGGCTTTAAGAGGAGGTATATATCGAATATACATGATTCCCCCTTCCCCAATCACTGATAATCGAACGCCCAATAAACCTTGGTTCAGTCTTGGTGTAACAACGTTTCACGCGTCCCTTATTGCTGCAGCGCAGATATCACGCCAAATTTAACGGCTGGGTTTTCGGTAAACAAGATAGCATGGGTTTAAGCGTGCTGTGAAGCTCTCGCTAACTAACGAACATCCCAGCCATAACATTCTGTATATAGATGTACCATTTGACGCATCCTATCTAAACGACAGATTTCGATTAGAAATCAACAATAATTGATCAATTACAATCGAACGATTCAAATATCGTGATCAATGGGGAGTTCAGTTCAATGTGGTCAACTGGTCATGCCTGTACTTGATAGACAGTTTTGTGTAATTAAGCTTTTGTATTTTCATTACTGCAGAAATAAAGATATTATTATTATAGACTATGATAGACGTTATCTGCTCTATTATCGCCCACCTGATGATTCGGAACACAACTAAAGTACTGTTGTGGAAGAATGAACAGTGATTTTTGGTGTTATCTGCTTGTGTCAACAAGTCTTCCGGTCTAAGCTAATTGTTTACTTTTCCCCGACACTCTCTTTGCCTTGCAGTTTATCTTCACCTGTAGAATGTTTAATTAGAATTTCTTGGAATCTTATCGAATATTGTAGAATTTCTTATCTGCTTATTTTAGAATTTGATAACTTGGTAGAAAAACGGAGAGATATCTAGTTCATAACAAAGTTAGTTCTTTATAGATTATTAAAAACTTTCGTAAAAGTAAGTTCAGTTGTTGATCTACATTCATAACAAGTGGCAGTGTACTGTGACAGTTCCCGTTTCCATTAATACAAACAGTGCAATCCCGTTGGCGCTATTACAAACTGTAATAATGAACTTTCGTTGTTAAAGTATATTGTGACAGATTATTGTTCAGGCTTACTTAACAGTTTATACAGAGTCTCGTAAGTGCTTGTAGAGTATCAACTCTACAAGACGATGAGACGCTTCTCCTTGAATTATTAAACAGTTATTATTTAATATTAGATCGGCCTTTTAACATTTAGTGATTGATTTTTGAACAGTAGTATAGCAAAATCTTTATTAGCTTAACATTAGGCCCATAGATTTATCTGCTTCCAATTGCATTATTTTGTGTAAGAAATAACTGATCAGAGCGAGTTAATTTGTGTTAATAAAGTGCGAGTGTTATATTTAAGTGCTGTCAGCGTTATTTTAGAGATAGAACGATACTGCAAGTTTATCATGTTTGCCCTAAAATGGTTCCAAGGCGAGCATAACAACCCGTAAAAGTATTTTTACACAGCCATACGCTTCTTTATTAATTTGATTTAATATATTTCAATTATTAGTTCTTATTATTATTTTATTGAACGAGCGTAGCGAGTTCTTAGTTTTGACTTGACTTGAAAGCATATGTTTTGTTTTAGAAATCAAAAAAGTTAAGTTCAGTCTCGAGCGCTCAAGACTGCGTTTGGATGGATGACCGTCCTTCAATGACTTCAATTCAATTTATTTCAAAAACCAAAATACAAAAGAATGCAAAACATGACTATGACAGTACAATGTAAAAAAAGCTATCTAGAGTACTTATCTATCATATACAATATTTCTATTTAAAAAAAATTTATTTTGGTTGGCTTCAGCATAAGTTAAACTTGTCCGTTGAAGCCAGTTACTATTCAGACTATTTCAATAATTTTTTTTCTGTTCTTCATTATTTCCAACTATTGATTCAGAATCAAAATATGTTATACCTGTGCCTCCCTTTCCAAAAATTCAATTTCAAAGAAAAAATTATTCTTTATCCAGTTTTGAATACATATTTTTTTTTTATTGCTGATGATGCCTACATGAGTCCGATACTTGTGCGTGGGTAATGAGTTGAATGATTACACATAAATGCCTGACGGTGGAGCGGGATTCGAACCCACGACCACTTAAACGACAGCAAGCTGAAGTTGCGACGCCCCAACCAACTGCGCTAAGTGGCCCGCCAAAAATATTTGTTAGTAAAGTTCAAAGTTTGGTCCAGATATTCATTTGGAAACATGTTTATTAATTTAGCCCTTATGTAATTCAACTGTCTTCTAATACAAGTCAGTTACATAATTGTTACACTTATTTGTGCTACTATTTCTAAAACTGAAGGGTTGTCATTTTTTATGAACTTGCTACTGTTTTGTACAGACCGTTTCAAAGTGCATGGCGTCTCGCTGGTGGCATGGGAGGCAGTGTGAGAGAGACAGAAAGTCTTTCCCACCACGATTCCCCTCCAGCCGTCAAGTACAGTCGCGTCAAATACACTCACTGCTGAACTTTTTAGCGTTAGCGGACTTGGGGAATATTTGAACTTGACTGTACTGCGAGGCAGCAGGTACAGTAGTGGGAGAAAGCCCTCAGCGCGCATGCTCCATCGAGACGCCACGCACCGTGAAACGATCTGTACTATATATTTGATTAGTTATACTTGATGTTATAAGCTTTATTATGAATTACCTGATGGTTCAGAGAACCCACCTAAAATAATAATAGGTACCCCCATAACATGGCTCAAACGGCGAGGTGGAACTATTCGTGTGGGTCTCCCCACCAATAAACGCCTTACACTTATCTATATAATAAGAGAGTAGGGTAGTGTTTGTGTGTTTTGTCTTACACATTTCACAAAAGCGGCAACGATTTGGAACACTAAATTTGGCACATAGCTTCCTCTAAAATCAGTCCACCTCAAGGCCCGAATATTTATTTTCCTGTATTTAGATGCAGGGCGTTCATAAAACAGCGGTACAAGATACGTCACTATGATGCAAATAAGCTTAACGTCTTAAGCCAAAGCAACTCATTTGTTCCGTATAAATATTGCAGCTCCAAATTCCTTTTTTGGCACTGACGGTTGAAATCCATATAATTATCACGTGTTTAATTTTAAAAAGAATTACCTTAAATAGGCAAAGTACAATTCCAATGCAAAGCACAGGCAAACCACTATTAATGAATAATCTGATTGAATGGACTCGATTTGGTGAGAATTTCGCCCTGTCAACTATTGATTTCAATGGGAAATCATGAGTCAAACTTTATGTTTGAGGAAATTTCAAAAAATGTGATTTCTAATTTTATGGCGTAAGGTTGGAAGATATCGAAAAAATGCAAAGAACAAACGTTTTAGATGTTAATCTAAAAAACATTTTTTATTCGAAACTTTTTCGATGCAGTAGATAGGGTTTGAGAAAATTGGGAAAAACTCAAATTAGGCCGCCAAGATGGCGTCTGAAGCACAACCTTTTAGTATGTTACTCAGCATGCCAAGTAGTACATATGTGCCAAGTTTCTTGCTTGTATTATTATTTTTTTTTGTTTTTGAGGGCTGATTTTGATCTAAAATTACTGGACTAGTGGGATAAGCTAGAAAT
>OX418221.1:17153322-17195806 GCA_948455865.1 Conomelus anceps
GTAATTAATCGAATAATCAACCAGCTTCTTCCACCTTCCCTGGGTTATGATCACAACCGATCGTTATCACCACTTTTGTCTTTTTTTCTTTTTTTAATTTTTAATAAAGAGGATAAAGCCACATAGGTCTGAGACCTGTGCGTGGGTAATGAGTGGGATGATGGTGATTGATGAGTTGGACCTACAGTTTTAGGTGGGTTCCGAAGTGATCTTACAGCAGAGAACAGAGTATTTTTTGCTGTCCAACCCATTCGGTCACCCTTGCAAAGAGCGCCCAGGAGTTTCGTAGCTTATCTCTGATTGAACAGATACCTACTACGGCACTCGGTTATCACTTCCCAAACTCTTTTCCCCCTCTTCTCCGTTTTCAATACTTTGACTATGTTATTCTACTTTCCCTTTTTTTTTTCTATTTATTTTCCTCAAAAAAGTAAAGAAATGAATCCTTGAAAGTCTTTTTACAATCATAATATTTTTCTTCTTTATCTTGCCTTATTCCAACAATATTTTTCTCCTTTTCTAGACAAAAGTATCTTTGTTTTTCATTTGATCAGTACTTTAGGAAATTAATTGAAATTATTATATCCCATGGATTCTCAAATACCATTATTCATTTTTTCAACCTTTCAACAACATGTTTACGCAACAAGACTAATAGACTAAATCCACAAATATTTCACAGTTTGCTAACTCAACATAATCTACTCAACATATTCTAATTCAACATAATATGATAATTCAACATATGACCTTTTCCTACACTACTTGGCTTTTCATGCGTTTTTTTCAAACAAAAACATTTTCAACACTAAACATTGTGAAGCATTACACTAAAATTTATGTAATCAAGTGCACACATGTCAGTGCATTTATAATAACTGCTTAATATGTGCATAATAAGTTTGTTTGTTTGTTTGTTTGTTTGTTTGTTTGAGGATGAAGCCCACATAGGTCTGAGACCTGTGCGTGGGTAATGAGTTGGATGATGGTGATTTATGAGTTGGACCTACAGTTTTAGGTGGGTTCCGAACCACCGGGAAGTGATTTTCAGCAGAGAACAGTGTCTTTTTTGCTGGCCAATCTAATCGGTCACCGTTACGAACAGGACCTACGAGAACGCAGCTTATCTATCTGATTGAACAGATACCTGCTACGGCTCGCGGCTATCACTTCCCTTAAGTGCATAATAAGTGCATAATAAGTGCATTGAGTATAATTCTGTTGAAGTATAATAATTTATTTTGCGTTGGATTAGCAAATGTTATCATCAAAAATGAATTATAAAAACTTGAGTAATGCACATAAAGGCAGTGTTTATGAACTAATCTTGAAACTTCTTTGATTCAAGGGACACTTAAAAAGCATTAACTAAAACAGTTTTCTCAAGATTTCGCAAAATGTTTGAGTGAAGGAAGCTTCATAGGCAAGTTCATAAGCAAGGACACAACTTGAAAGGCCCTTCCAAGTATTGTCTACAAGATTGTTTAGTAAGAAATGTATGGTCTGTAAAAATAAGGTCTAAATTTTCTATCTGCTCATCTAGAGGTTGAGTGACCACTAATGTGAAGATCTGGACGAAGAGCCCCGCTTTAAAAACTACCGTTCACCCAATCTACGGCCCGTTTCACGCACATCAATTTCATCCGTACGATAAGATCTCGAACTGTCTACATTCCAACAGTGGTGTGAAGAAATAAATGAGGCTCTTCACACACATCGATATTATGCCGAACGGTAATGACAACCGTCCGTTGCCGTGAAGCAGCCGTCCAATGTCTTGACCAGGACGGCCGCCGTTCGGTAGGCAATGGGTAGAGGTATAGAAAACGTGTGGGCATTTTCAATCACATCGAATTTGACCGTACGATAATTTGCATTGTTTATTCAATGCATTATCTATCTGCATTGCTTTTCCTCTTCAGAGACTTTTCTGCCTCTGTCTATATAAGTAAAGTAATTTTATTTTTATCTCATCTTTAAATATCCCCATAAAACCGTTCAGAGTTCAAAATTTGTTCACTTTTGTCCATTCCGTTCGAGATCAACCGAACGGATGAAATCGTACGGCCGATATCGATGTGTGTGAAACCTACCTACCTCATCATTACCCAGTTTTTTATTCCTTTTTTCCCAGTTTCGTCACTCTTCTATACCCACTCGTCCTTTTTGTAGGCCATCAAGCCTAAGCCTTCTCCAATGCTGCTTTTCTGCTTTTCAATCAATTAAACAATCAGTTCTAATCAAAATTAAAGCATAGAAATCCGCTCGCTACAAACGAATGTGATCGGATTTAAGTGATAAATAATTCACTTTGGAGCGCTCCTCTGCTTTTCGTGAGAAAGAAAAAGAGAACAAGGAGAGTGAGAAGAGAAAGAGCTGTGAAGAGTGTGGAAGATAATAAGAGATAATAGAAGAGAGGAAATGGGTAAGAAGAAGACAAAATAAACAGAGATGGGCAAATATTAAAGTATTTTTTTCACATACTGGATTGTTGAGATAGGGATTTGGACATTGAACGAGAAACAAAGAAATAAAAGAGAGCTACTTAATGAAGGTTAAGAGAGAAAAAGGACAAAATGATTAGTATGAGAGAAGAAGAGAGGATGGATAAGAGATAGAAAAAGTGTGAAAGATTGCCAAAGAGAATATTATTTTTAGACGAATATCTGTTAGAATGAATGCAAAAGAAAGAGTAAAGGAGGAGAAATTGAGAATTTGAAGAGAAAGAAAAGGAAATAAGATAAATTTGAAATAAATTATTAGATTAAGAGATAGAGATAAAGTGATTGCAAAGTAGAATGCAGAACTTTTCTGTGGGTATCGGCAATTGAGATGAATACGATAAGAAAGAGTCAAGCAATAGGAATTAAGAGTTTTAAGAGAGGAAAAAGAGAAAAAAGGGATGTTGAGGAACGCTGATCTCGCTTTAAAGTTTGAACTTTTATGTAATAAGGGATGAAGTTTATATAACTTAGGACTAAAGACGATATGAATTATTGTATGTATTTATCTGTAATCACATTGAGTATATGTAGTGACGTTTGCAAAACTATCTGTGATTGCACGTACAAAAAATAAGTATGTTGTTATTATTATTTTTTTTCTTATTATTATTATTATTATTATATTATAAAGGTTGACTAAAGAGGTAGAGTGAAAGTGATTGTGAAGTAGAATGCAGTATTATATTTAGACAAATGGAGATTGGGATAAATGGGAAAAGAAAGAGTAAAGAGAATTGAAAATTTTAAAAGAGAAAGAAGACAGTTATAAAAGAAAAAAAGGATAGTGATTGAGAGGTAGAGAAAGAGTGATAAGACAAGACAAAATAATATTTTAAACAACAAGTATGAATGAGAAAGGAGAAAAGGAAGTGAAATTGATAATTTAGAGAACAGAGAGAGAAATAAGAAAAGAGACATAGATATGAGAGAAGAAGGAAGGCTGAGATAGAGTGAGTAACTATCTTGACTATGTTAGTTAATAAGACAATGTCTCATGCAATCATGTAATTGTTGTTGGACAAATAAAGTTATCAGTTATTGCGAAATAGAATGATATTTTTAGGCCGTAGCAGGTATCTATTTGTTCAATCAGAGATAAGCTACGAAACTCCTGGGCGCTCTTTATAAGGATGACCGATTGGATTGGCCAGCAAAAAAGACTCTGTTCTCTGCTGTAAAATCACTTCCCAGTGATTCGGAACCCACCAAAAACTGTTGGTCCAACTCATCAATCACCATCATCCAATTCATTACCCACGCATCACAGCTCTCAGACCTATGTGGGCTTCATCCTCCAAAAAAGAGTGAGTATAGGTTGTGAAGAAGAAACAGAGAGAAAAAGAAAGAAAAGATACAAAAACATGGGTATAAGAGAAGGAATGAGGTTGATTGAGAAATGGAAAAAGAGAGAATGCAAAATACAATAATATTTTTGGGCTAATACTAATCGGAAGGAATGAATGGTAAAAGCTTATGAGCTCTTGGTTCGTCATTAGGACGAAATCAATTAAGCGTCGCTTTCCATGACATGGGACGCTCAAACGAGATTGGCTATAATTGTTTTTGATCAGGCGTATCAACCAATCACAGTTATTGTTTCAGAATTATTATTGTCTCCAACAAACAGAGTTTTAACGGCTTTATACCTTTCCAGTTCGTTTGTATACGAGAATACTGAATACGTCTGTATTTCTCTGTATATATTTACGCCTGTGTGTAATGTGTGTGTGTGGGTTTGTGTGGCGTGAATGGTGGAAACGCTAGTGATCAAATGATCAATTTTTGCCATCTCTTTATCTCGTCACAAATTCGCAAACAGATTGCGGAATTCAATTGTGAAAACTGGATAGAGATGCAAATAGTATTTGTAAAGAAGGAAAATGTTGATTTTTTGAAAACAAACGTCGGTAATTGTTATTTTAGGCAGAGCTGATTTTATGAGAACACCAAATTTACTCGATGTTATGCAACTGTTGAATTGAATTGAATTGAATTGAATTGAATTTATTGCCATATAAAAAAAACAGAAACATTACAAATGTCATTGTACAAAATAAAACTAAATAATAATACACTTCTACATTACATTAATCTACATAACTACAAGATCTTTTGTATTAGTGATTACTATGTAATTATATGTAAAATATTTGAATATAAATTATATGTAATTAATTAATTATCTGTATATCGTCTGTAGCCCTAGTACAGTAATGTGCTCAATTACCATTATTTAGTTTTTATAATTATTATAGCAAAAGGAAACAGGTGATGGCTAGTTTTGGGTCGATGTAATGAATTGAAAACATAGTTAATGATAAATTGGAGATCTAATTCGTCTAATTCGTCCCCGATTTCATGATAATGTACTCCTGGGAAACAGGTATTTTGAGCAATTCATGATTCCACACATTGGATGGAATTGTTTAATTCTAGACACAAATTTTCAAAAGTCAAATTTTCATTTAGTTTTTCATTATCATCAGTGAGAGATCCAAATTCTCGTGCTGAAAATTAATATTACAAGTATCCAAACTTTAAAAGTAGCGCAATTGGTTGGAGCGCATGTCTGAGATAAGATAAGGTTCTGGCTGGCTTCGTTTCCTGCAGCCTTGGGTTCGAATGTCATTCAGCCATGGATGTTTCTCATCATTCACCCATTTACCTCATTACCCACGCACAAGTCTCCGGACTCATGTGGACATAATCAGCAATAATAATAATAATAATAACAAGACAAAAAACAGGCCTACTTAGAACTATTTTCACTCTGCTATTTTTGATACCCCACTCCACCTGATTGGGATATAGTACTTTACTTAAATATGTCTTTTAAAAGGAGAAGGAGGGGTCTTCTAACAGTAAGTTATATTTAGCTTGTTCATTCAAAAAGGGGGGTCAGGGTACTTCTCCGGAAATTATTTTAAAGATCTCTCTAAATTTACATTTTCAGCGATTCAATACGTCTTTTTTTACTATTTTGTCGAAAATTATTGTTCCACAAAGCTTTTTAAAATTTCAAAATGTCTTTTGCTTCTAGGTCTCTGGGGGGGGGGGGGGGTTCTATCCCATGATTACGCCACTGCATGAGACATTTTTGAAAATTTCTTGCATTCCTCTTCAAACAAAGCTTGTGTTGTGGAATTTAAGGAAATAAATAATTTTATTTTTCAATAAACAACGGTACAACAATCTTCAACATACACAAGTACATAAGAAATACATTGTGATATTCATTGAGAAAGTAGGCACTCCTGAGAATAGCCTATATGGGAGTTGACACCAAAATATTAAATATCTGATAATTTTAGTGATAACAATAATATACTTAATAAACATAATATACAAGCAACAGAACTCAGAAGTCGAAATAAAAAATAATCTAATATAAATTAAAAAGAAAAAAATGAACTTAAATAATAAAATATAATAATTAAATAGAAACTTATAATAAATAGAAAAATAAAAATGAAGATACTTTAATGAGAATAATGATAAATTAAATGATTAATGTAAGGAATGTTGAGAAAAGTAATCTAAGAAACATATATATAAAAGTGTAGTTCGCACGTATCTAATTTGCGTTTTCATCATGTTTCAAAGCAGTTTCAAAAATTATAAAATCCGAATATGAACTAGCTTTTACAGATTTATCGCATAGTACAATCTATATAATATAATACAATGATTCTGTCTGTAATAAAGCTATATCATCCCTATAAAATGAGTAGCCATTAAAATACATTCACCACTCTCAAAAACTTTAAACTTTCACGAGCTCTTCAAATTCATTATGAATTTAATTCCCCAATTACATGAACTATACTGCAATTTATGAACACATTTTATTAAAAACTAAGTGCATTCAGCCACAGTTATTTTATTTTGAATGTGCATGAATTCATTACACATTCAACAAGCTTAAACATTTTACAATCTACATGCATCCTGCTTCCCCCATTTTACTATCTATGGTACTTTATAATCACAAGAATTCAACAATGTGTACGTAAATTTTAGCAATCTACATTTTATAATGACATGTACGGTATTCAACAAGTTGCACTGTCAACCCTATTTTACAGTACTACATGAACTCCTCCCTGTGTTTAAAAACTCTAGCATCATATTTTGCTCACAGAATTCTGAGTGCTTTTGATGCAGAAGTATGCATAACACAAGATAAGCTCTCAACAAAATGCGAGCCATGAAATTTTTATAGGCTCTGTGTGACCTCTCGCTTTTTCTGTGCGGTTGCGGTTTCTTTCTGCTTCCTTTCATCAGCCGCGGGCGAAGTCCGGAGTCCAGACACGTATTTTGAAAATGCCAGAGAGGGCTGCTGGTCCGGATTTCATATTCATGTCGGACAAATTACTAATAGACGAACTGCTCTTGAGTCTTCTGCACTGTTTTAGCCATGACTCTGACACGAATAATAAGTTCTTGTTGGGATGGCATTTTATCAGTCATCCACAAGGAACGTTAAATTTATTTGTCTTCTACCGTTTCTAACAGGCAAGCTCAACATTATCAAGTCACAGATAAAAAGTGATTTTTCTTTGATCAAGCTCAACAGAACGTAGCTATTTTTTTCGGAGTATGAAGCCCACATAGGTCTGAGACCTGTGCGTGGGTAATGAATTGGATGATGGTGATTGTTGAGTTGAACCTATAGTTTTAGGTGGGTTCCGAACCACCGGGAAGTGATTTTACAGCAGAGAACAGAGTCTTTTTTGCTAACCAATCCAATCGGTCACCCTCACAAAGAGCTACCAGGAGTTTCGTAGCTTATCTCTGATAGAACAGATGCATGCTGCGGCACTTGGCTATTCCTCAGTAATTGAAGATTCCAAGAATACTATCGTTGAAGGAAATTTATTTTACTTTTAAATTTATTGATTGAATTATTATTTGCTTATTTTATAAGAGCAAAACATAAACAAAATTACAGAATAATTTTTAAGAAAATACCCCACATGGGTAAAACAGCCCTGTAAGAATGAGTACTTATCCTTATCATGTTCAAATAATATTACGCATCTGAGATAACTAAATTTGAGGTTCCAAAAACTGACTGAAAATACAATATCATGTAAGAAAAAATCAATACAATTTCAAAATTAGCGATTATAAAATCAATAACTGAAGAACATGCAATTTAACTTATTATTTGCTGTACTTCTAATTCAGGCTAATCACTTTTTAGTTTTTTTCGGTGAGATTTCATCATGAAACAATCATTAGTCATTTTATCTGTAATGAGTTTTCCATCCCAAGTAATGGTTTATTCATGCTGTAAAAATTTCCCCCGTTGACTAATGAATGATTTATAACTTTTATGGGATAGGGTCCTAGCAAATCACTTCTAAAACTATGGTGTATGATGAGTTATCCAGATGGAACATTCAAGGATCAAAAATGTTTTACATTACACAAATTTACATTACCAGTAATATTTAGTAACGTCTACTGTATTATAGGGCCATTATATTGCTTCATAAAATAAGGCCTGGTTCCTTGTATAAAAAAAGCGATGGTCTCACTGTTATTGCTTAGAAATATTCTGTTAGTGAATATAACAAAGAATTCTGTACTACTGTCTGTACTACTAGATAGAGAATATCATAAAGCTCAAAAACAATAATAGCAACCTTTTTTCTTCTAAAAGTTTTATTTCACAAAATGTATACTAATTTACTCTTCAATATTCTTGATAAACCCATCATGCTCCAGCTCAACTTTGATCATATTGAACAGCTTTCAACAACCGATACTAAACCGTAAATAATTCAATTTGCCTTTAGGAGAATATTAAAATCACAATTAAAAAAGCTTTCAAAACTATTATTCCTCTTGACAGATTTCCAACCAGTGCTTTGTTTCATGATCATCAAAAAAGTAATCAGTACATATGAGCTGATAGCTTTGTTCAACTTATCAGTAAAAGTAGCTTTCCAAAAAAACAAACTTGAAAATGTGTGCATTACTGAATAAATAATTCCTGCTGCACATCCCACTAAATGAAAGTTGCTGTGCTGCAATTTCCATCAAATTGGTGCTGCCAAACCCACTAAATAAATCCGCTAGGTACTTTATCATCCCCTCGCTGTAGTGGAAGCTTCATTGCACATAATAAATTGCTTACAAAATTCAATTTCAAAAGTATTCAACAATATAAGGCAGTCTATTAAAGTGTCTGAAAGTTTTAAATTTTGAACTAGCTTAGTGGGATCAATTTCTACTAGACTACTAGAATTTAATAGGTAAGATTGATCAATTAAACAATTTCACTACTGATGTGTTTAAAACAGAATTTTGGGCGATTGGAGTCTTTAACGTAGGCTATATCTGTCACCTAATTGAGAAGCCCAAGAATTAATTATTTCCTATACTTGGCTTCTCTAGAAAATGTTGTTGAGTTTGATGTATTAATTTGCTACGTTTGGATAAATGAGTATAATAATTACTGCCCTCACCTGCTTCAGAGCACGGTATACCATAGTGGATTAGGTTGATTTCTTGAGTATGTAAATATAACGTTCAAATGAAAATATATAATATTGTAAGTAGTATTAGTAGTATGTAATGCAGTACTGGTAACTTGATGAGAAGAATTATTTATTTATAATCCATTACCAGTACCGTAGCTATAATAATTCATTATATATCCATGTATGGCTAAATAATCCATTATAATCCATAGCTTCAATTTAATACAGAACATAAGTACAAATAACGACACAAACAAGGTGGATGAGTCCATAGATGATGATAGGGATGCTACAATTGGTTAAATAAACTTGTTTAAATTAGGTAGCATCTTTTCAATTTTCAAGAATATAGAATTTATCTCAGTCAATAAAAGACACAATTGATGTAACTTTTTATTCGATTAGAGCTTTCTCTATAATTATACAAAAAACTTCTGTAACTTCCAAAAAAGACTTGAAAGCATGTACATTTACAATTTTACACATCAATTGGTGCCCACACCAATGGAGTTTATAATAATAAAAAAACTATCATTCGCTCAAAATTTAGAGAGGTTATTTTACAAATAATTATCATTATTGCAAGATGATACCTCTTTAATACTTTGCAGGCCCAGGGCTCATACAAGTCGGATTAATCGTGCATACAAGGTTGAGTTGGTGAATTGAAATCACGGATTTTGATGTGAATGAGGAGTAGGGATAGGAATACGTTTTTTTGGAGGATGAAGCCCACATAGGTCTGAGACCTGTGCGTGGGTAATTAATTGTATGATTGGTGATTGTTAAGTTGGACCTACAGTTTTAGGTGAGTTCCAAACCACTGGGAAGTGATTTTACAGAGGCCTGTGTGACAAGCGGTTTTTTGAGATTCCACGGGACTTTTCCCTTATTGGCGATGACTTAAGCACTTTATGGAATTTACTATACGTTACTCAGTCATTAATTCACAATACCTATATCGTGCGTTAGAATGTAAGGATTTATGTCTAGAAAAGCTAAATATGCGGTTTTAGATGTGTTATTTTGCAACATTTTCCGGGGGAGGGACCCTTATTTTGGACTAGTGTCATTTATTTCGTAAAAGCAGTTTGAGACTATCTCCTTAAGACAGTCTAATAATTTGGTATTACTGCTGTAAAGGTAGACTATAGGTTCGCCTATAACAGTCAAAGATAGGCTGTTTGGTAAATGTAACTAAGTTATAGTACTTTAATTTTAGTTTTATAGTACTTTATAATATTTTAATTTTTTTTTATTTTGTGAAATACATTCAATTGATATATTTACAGTATAGTAAGTAGCAAAAGTTTAAGAAAGAATTATTGGTTGAAAAATATATTTTATAAAGTAAAGAGTTTTTCAATGTGTATTACATTGGTGAGGCTTGTTGATATGACGCCCCATCCCTCATCTATAATGAAGGTATGAAGTTAGGAATATTAGGAATACTTGAGGTAGTATATTATATTATCATTGGTGGCGGGATGGGGGGGTTTCTCTCTGATGGACTACCCTTTTGAGACATTCCTGGCTACGCCTATGGTACCTTCTCAAACACTGATCCAGTAAACTATTTCGATGAAAATGATCAATTTTGAAAGTGGAAAAATTTGGCGAAGTCAAACTGAGAAAAGAAAATTGGGTGGACTGAGGCGCATTTCTTATGTTCCTAATTCATTACACAAATCTCTACACTTCTCTAACATTGTTTGCTCTAAAACCACAAAACTTATAGAAAATTGTTGAATTTTCAGCCCCAATAACTTGAAACGTTGATGCGTGAGTATTAAAACAATATCAAGCCATCATGTGTCTCAAATCGTTACAATCATTTCATTAAATCTCAAATAGCTTATTTCCTTCTCAACCTTACCACTAAAAATACCTATTTAAATATTAACTTTTCAAGTGAATTCAACGACTTGCAGTCAAATTTTTATTAAGAATAAGTAGTATTTTATCTGTGATGTTTTCCATGACGAAATACTTAATGAACAATCTAATATTGAAACTGACAATGTATTTCACTTTTAAATAATGTTTTACTCACATATATTGGAGATGCTTGAGGAATGCATTTCACTTCTGAAAAGAAGCTTCGTCAGCCTGCCGCCAGGGGTCATGCTCTGTTGGGGTTAGGATGAGCGGCCATTATGTATTTGAAAATTGCGTTTGATTTGAATTGTGTTTGGTCGTTAAGTAAGTTTGTTCTATCTTGTTTATGGTGTTTGAATATTTCATATTGTTCCAGTGTATTTAGTTTGTGGCTTTTTTGGAATGTGTGTAGAATTTCCATGTCAGTTTGGATGTTATTGTGTGAGTGCCCAGTGTTGATTAAGTGATCTGCAAATGTTGAGTCAGAGTTGGAATGTACTACAAGTACTACATAGGACAAACAGGCAGATCATTCAACATAAGATATAAAGAGCACATCAAAGACCCCTGGCGGCAGGCTGACGAAGCTTCTTTTCAAAAGTGAAATGCATTCCTCAAGCATCTCCAATATATGTGAGTAAAACATTATTTAAAAGTGAAATACAGTGTCAGTTTCAATATTAGAGTAGTATTTTACTTACTATGTAAGCCGAACGTTTTCGAGTTGTTAAAACCCATCTTCAAGGCCTTGAAGAATTAACTTGAAAAGTTAATATTAACAACTCAGTTCGTCATGGAGCAAGAAATCCAGGAATCACACGTCCCTCCCCTCCTTACCACCACCAATCATCATCTATCATCAGTTACGCGGGCAGCATGACTTCACACAGTTTCCGGGAGTTAAACAGCTGTTATCTTTGACGTGGCGAGTACGTGATGACGTCACGTACGCCACTTTAAACTAACGATCGTCTGTCAAAATGCTGTGAGAATGGCAGAGAACAAGCATTGAACGTTTATTTTGCAGTCCCCACAAGTGTCTCAGTCCCCATAAGCAGCCACTGCTAGTACCCAACAAGTGTTCAATAGTATGTCACCACATTATTATTCAACAATATCATAAAGATAAGCTATATAGATAAGCTTCTATACATTAGAGGTAGATAAGACCTGCAATTAATTTGAAACTTCATAAAGTTTAGGAATGGTAAATTTGGAGGCCTACTTTCAGATTAATAAGGAATATGAATCAAAAATATGTTTTATTATAAAAATATTAATAATGAATTGCTAATTCGGAAAGTAGATGTTACATGGGCTATTATGATTGGAAAGTTGTAGGCCTACCCAGTGGCGGATTTACGGTGGGGGGGGGGGGGGCTTTCGGGCTGAAGCCCCCCCAAAACCTCCAAAATGATTTTGGAAGAGTGTAAATTTTTTACCAATATAATGAATTTAAAGCGGGTAAAATATTCATTAGCATGAATTACCTAATTCCACTACTGAGTCTTCAATTGTATGAAATCCGTTAACGTTTTAATACTGTATAAACTTCAGAAAAACATCTCTTTTTACAGTGTGCAATTCACACAAAGTTTATCTATTAAAACTAGATGAAAGATTAGTTGCAAACTGCTGAACACCTCTACCCCCCGCTCCTATCGTCAGCAGCAGAGCCACCCCCAAAAAAAATTTCTGGATCCGCCACTGGGCCTACCTGATGCAGAGTTCTTTTAAACATAAAACATATTATTTTAAAGAAAGTAACTAATTGCTATGGACAGTTCCAAAATAATTAATAGAATTTTGATTAACAATACATTATAGAACTTGAATTTTATATATCTATCATGATATTCAGTGATAAACAATCTCAGTCAAAAGTTTTAAAAGAAGTTATTTCAAGAAACTATACTCCATGCCACGAAATTAGACTGCGCTTGGATGGGTGACCATGCTTCAATGACTTGATGTTACAAGCTTTATTATCACTTACCTGGTGGTTCGGAACCCACCTACAATAGTAGGTCCACCATGTTCCCCGTAACATGGCACAAACGGCGAGGTGGAACTACCCGTAAGGGTCTCCCCACCATTAAAAGCCATACGCTTATTATTATTATTAGGTGGTTCAAAGTAATTTCGGTGTAACAAAAAAAGACAACTGACTGTGGTGACAAAGCATATGACTGGATGACTGACATATAAATAGTCACCTGACATAGTCGTTTAGACAGTGTAGACACCGTCCGAGCAGTGTTGTCAATTTGGGCATTTAGGTTGGTGATTCTACTTCTATCAGCTGCTGGCATGGTTCCATATCTGGCAACACCGCAATAATTAATCAGAGCCGCCTAATTTAGTGGTGTAAACTATAGTGCTGTAGTATTTTAATCGTCGTAGAGGGTCAGGTTTTGTCTGACCTTAAACATTTTCTACTCACATTCAATTTTCGAGAATTATTATACGGTAAAGTCATTGTTAGTGAGTTGCTATTAACGATTATAATAATGCTACAGATGCGATGTGTTACTGTAATGATTTCGCTATACTGTTCTTACTAATAGATAGATCGATATTTATGCATCCACTGGCCTCCCATCATCTGGATTTGTCCAATGTTAAATTTAAATTTACTATTTCCATTTAGGCTATATTAATTTAGGATTTTTATAATACTCTATATTCTTGGCTTGAATAGTAACCACAGTCCTCTAGTTCTCTCTTGAAAACTTTTTTTGAGAGGACGTCTCCTAAGCCGGGCCGGTAAAACATTAAAAAGTTGAACTCCTGAATTTCTAACTCCATTTCAAACAGTAGCAAGTTCATAAAAAATGACAAACCCTTCAATTTTAGAAATAGTACCACAAATAAATATAAAATTTTATGTAACCGACTTGACTTGTATTAGAAGACAGTTGAATTACATCAGTGCTAAATTAATAAACATGTTTCCAGAGGAATATCTGGATCAAACTTTGAACTTCACTAAAAGGAATATGAGCATTCAAAATTGGATAAAGAGCAATTTTTTCTTTGAAATTGAATTTTTGGAAAGGGAGGTATGACATATTTTGATTCTGGATAACTAGTTGGAAATAATGAAGAACAGAAAAAAAATTATTTGAAATAGTCTGAATTGTAACTGGCTTCAGCGGACAAGTTTAACTTATGCTGAAGTCAACCAAATTATGTATTTAAAAATAGAAATATTGTATATTTATGATAAGTACTCTAAATAGCTTCTTCTTTTTTTTTGCGTTGCATAATTGTACTGTCATTGTCATGATTTGCATTCTTTTGTGTTTTGGTTTTTTGAAATAAATTGAATTGAAATTGAAATTGAAATTTGCATAGAGAGCAGTGCGATGAGTTTAATTTCTAATACATTTATATTTTTACTATACATTCTATAATCATTCTTTTTATATAAAAGGTGAGTTATATTAATGGAATGTAATGTTTATACATATTTCAAACCTCAAGTCAATAGAAATCACATTATATTACTACAGTATTCACTGTATCAAAATAACAAGCATGTGGATTTTATATTATTGGTGGGGAACTCTTACGAGTACTTATTTAGTACTCACACCTCGTCATTGGTGCTACATTATGAGAAACATGGTACCAACAATTATTATTTTAGGTACCTTCCGAACCACCGGATTATAATAATACAGATAACGTCATGTCTTAGCTGACATAAAAGAAAACGGCAGTGAGAGGAAAGTCATAGCTCACCCATCAAAGCGCAGACTTGATAATAAGTTAATAATATGGTAAGTAAAACATTAGTCAACAGACAACCACCACATCGTGAAGAAAATAGTTATAACTCATCTTATTCTGTATTTTTAACATAATATTCTTTTTTATTAGGCCTACGCTTACATTCGAAGTACTTTTTATATTCCTGGATTTCTTGTTCCATGACGAACTGCGTTGTTAATATTAACTTTTCATGTGAAATTTACATGAAAATTCATGTAAATTTCACATGAAAAGTTAATACTGTTTATAACTTGCAATGTTTCTTAAAATAAATTCAAATCATAGTGTAACTACTTACCATTTCTTGTAGCCCAAGTTATATTACCCGCTGTTTTTCTAACGAATGTTCGTAAAACAATTATTTCCTTACGTGAATTGTAGAGCGCGCAAGGCAAAACTAATTGAAATCGATAAATTTCCAATAAAAACAAACTAGCAAATTAGTTCTTGAGCCATTGGTTTCGTTAATAGAAGCCATTGAAGAGTCTGATCAATCGAAGTGGAAGGTCAGCTTGGATTGGGGAATTCTAGTTCAATCATTTACAAACAATTTAACCCGGATGAACTCAAACACACGCACTTTTCTATTCGTCTAGAGAGGAGAGGCTGCACTTCACCTTTTTTCCACCCTACAGAGCTCTGGTGTGCATTTTGTCAACTACTACAACTGTTGGATACCTTTCACCAAAGACAATATAATATTAACTTTTCATGTGAAATTTAACGACATGCAGTCAAATATTTGTTAAGAATAAGTATAATAACTCACTTAAACTGGCCGAGTACTTTCGAATCTATGAGATCCATCTTCAGAGGCTCCTAGATCATCATGTCAGTTTTTTGGTTAGAAGTGTTGTGGTTTTTGTAAAATATGATCAAAAAGTTTGTGAGATTTAAAATTTAGTTGTTCATTGAGAATGTTTTGTTTATTGTGTGTGGTGTGTTTGTATATTTCAAATTGTTCCAAGGTGTTGAGTTCGTGTCCTTTAGATTTTATGTGTAGAATGTGTAGGTTGGTACTGATGTCGGTAAAAGTCTAAAGGACACGAACTCAACACCTTGGAACAATTTGAAATATACAAACACACCACACACAATAAACAAAACATTCTCAATGAACAACTAAATTTTAAATCTCACAAACTTTTTGATCATATTTTACAAAAACCACAACACTTCTAACCAAAAAACTGGGTGGGTGGGTTGATATACACTATATATTTTTTTTTTATTTTATTTTTTTTTTTTGTTTTTTTTTTTAATTTTTTTTTTTCTTCTACACTATAAATAATAGTTTACCATAGCAACCACATAATATTTTTTTTTTTCAGTTCGTTTTTTTTTTTAAATTTTTTTTTTTAATTTTTTTTTTTTTAATTTTTTTTTTCTTCTACACTATAAATAATAGTTTACCACATAATATTTTTTTTTTTTCAGTTCGTTTTTTTTTTTAATTTTTTTTTTCTTAATTTTTTTTTTCTTCTACACTATAAATAATAGTTTACCATAGCAACCACATATTTTTTTTTTTCAGTTCGTTTTTTTTTTTCACACTATCAATAGTAGTTTACCAAAGCAACCACATAATATTTTTCAGTTCGTTTTTTTTTTTTTTTTAATTTTTTTTTTTTTCTATTTTTTCCCCTTTTAAATTAAATTTAATTTTTCCCCCTCCCATTTCCCCCTCCAATTTCCCCTCCAATTTCCCCCTCCCCCTCCAATTTCCACCCCAGTTTTTGGGTATAAATAGAGGTGCACAGGCAGAAAATTTTCACTCCTTTGGATCGAAGGAGTTATGTTAGTTCAGGCTGAAAATAGTCAACGAGCTATACTCCCACCAGAGATTTCTGGCTCATCCACGGAGACTAGTCGCTACCTATTTTCAGATAGGGTCCCAAACACCAGCAATTACAACAACACCAACTACCAGACAACACCTATGGACTTGAGTATCACCAGCAATTACAACAACACCAACTACCAGACAACACCTATGGACTTGAGTACCACCAGCAATTACAACAACACCAACTACCAGACAACACCTATGGACTTGAGTATCACCAGGACAATGGACAGTGGGACAATGGACAGTAGGAACAGGACAACAGACTCGAGCAACACCATGAAAAATTCGGTATATATAAAAATGGATAGAATAATTTCATCCACCTACTCATCACCAATCTGCCAACACAGCATCAACAAAAACTGTCTCTTTTTCATATGGAACTCATTCAACACAATTGATGTAAAAATATTGTTTGAAAACCTTAAACCTCATATAATTAATATAATACTTGAAAATTCTGAAAAATTTCATTATAATATTAAGTGGTATGTGAGTTTAACAGTTAAATTGAAAAAGATTTCTGCTGATAAAGAGTTGTATGTTGAACCAACATTCCATGGACAATCGAGGTCTATAATTTCAGTCCATGAGAATCTTGATAAATTTAGTGTGCAATGGGAGGAGGCAGAGGGAAAAATTATGGAAGGGTTAGATAAATTCATAAAGTTAGGGAGTGGTTGGACTATAGACATATTCAAACAATTCAATTTCAATATGGTTAGATACAGACCAATAAGTGGTTCTGGCTCATACATTCCTACTCCAATTAAAATTATAAATAGGAAAGCTGTTATAAATGTGAAAAATGAAGATGATCTCTGCTTTGTCTGGTCCATCCTCTCCTATTTCAACACAACTCAGAAATATCGTATATCTGCACTTAAAAAAATAAAAGATAAAATTAATATTGAAAATTTATGCTTCCCACTAAAATTGAAAGACATACCTAAATTTGAGAACCAAAACACAACAATAGCTGTTAATGTTATTGCATATGAAGAAGAGAAAGATATGTTCTATCCAGTCTTTGCATCCCAACACAGAAAGAGAGAGCATACAATCACACTGTTGTTGTTATCTAACAAAGAAGAACAAAAACACTACACTCTTGTTAAAAATCTATCAAGACTACTATCTCATCTAACAAAACGTGATGGTAAAGTAGAAATTTGCCCCCATTGTTTCCAAAGATTCACCAAATCAAATGCAAAACGTAGTTTAGAAAAACATATTGAATTGTGCTCATCACACAAAACACAACGCATTAAAATTCCACAACAAAATACTGTTTTAAAGTTCACAAATTTCTCCTACACCCTACCCACACCCTTCACGATATATGCTGACTTTGAATGTTTAATTAAAGATGAAAAACATATACCATGTGGTTATGGATATGTAATAGTAAATGAAAGTGGATCAATTCATTATGGACCAAGGATAGTTAGAGCATCCAACCTGTCTGAATCATCAAATTTAATAGAAAAGTTTCTAGATGAATTAGATAAGCATGGAAATGAATTGAAAAAGCGATTGAAAATACAAGTGCCAATGCAGATTACAGTAGAAGAAGAAAACAAATTTAAAATGGTAGACATGTGTTGCCTGTGTAATAAGAGCCTATTGTTTGATCGTGTGCGACACCACTCGCATTCAACTGGAAAGTTTATTGGAGCTGCTCATCAATCATGTAATCTTAATGCAAAACAAGTAGAGTTCATTCCTGTTCCACAATTTCACCGGTTACGACTCACACTTCATTGTTCAATCACTCAATAAATATAAAAAGAGAATAAGTTGCTTAGCTAGGACAAGTGAAAAAATAATTTCAATAACACTAAATAACACTCTAAGATTTATCGATTCACTACAATTTCTGAATTCATCTCTTTCAAAATTAGCAGAAAATATGTTATCAAATGCTTTCCAACTGATTTCAGCACATTTTCCAAATAATACAAATTTACTCTTGAAAAAACAAATATACCCATACGAATATATGGATTGTTTTGAGAAATTCGAAGAAACACAATTACCTTCCCGGGAAAAGTTCTACAACAAACTAACCGATTCAGATGTAAGTGAGACTGACTATCAAAATGCTATAACCGTTTGGAATGCGTTCAACTTGAAAAATCTTGGTCAATTTCACGATCTCTATCTAACCACCGATATACTCTTACTCTCCGATATATTTCAATCTTTCAGATCAACATTCCAGAAAACCTACAGTCTTGATCCATCCCACTTTTATTCGCTACCACACTATTCATGGAATGCAATGTTGAAAATGACTGGTATTGAACTTGAACTTTTAAGTGATCCAGATATGCACCTGTTTGTAGAGTCCGGTATTCGCGGGGGTTTAAGTGTAATCCCCAAACGATATGCAAAAGCCAACAACCAATATTTATCTACATATGATAAAAATTCCAAAACCACATTTATAATCTACTTAGATGCAAATAATTTATATGGTACAAGCATGAGTGAATCACTACCACACTCTGGATTCAAGTGGCTATCTAATGAGCAAATTCAAAATTTCGATGTTACAAAAATTTCAGATGAATCACACATTGGCTACTTTTTAGAAGTCGATCTTGAATATCCAGAAAGTCTGCATGATATGCACAATCATTACCCCCTGGCACCAGTAAAAGCCACACCACCATCAGGCCGATATGAGAAATTGATTACAACTTTTGAAAATCGTAAAAATTACATTCTACACTATAAAAATTTGAAACTTTACATGAGATTAGGTTTGAAATTAACAAAAATACACAGAGTGATGCAATTCAATCAATCAGCCTGGTTAGAGCAATTTATATCATTAAATACCGAATTGAGAAAGAATTCAAATAATGATTTTGATAGAGATCTTTACAAGCTATGTTCTAATGCAATTTATGGAAAAACGTTGGAAAATGTAAGGAATCACACCGATTTCAGGATTATAACTGATGAAAAACAACTTGATAAAGTGATTGCATATTCAAGAATGAAATACTGGTCCAGATTTAACGATGATGTTGCTGGTGTATGTCTAAATAAGCTTGAGGTTCATCTAAATCGTCCCATTTATGTGGGTATGGCAATACTTGAGTCAAGTAAAGCAATAATGTACAAATTCCATTATGATGAAATTCTAAAAATGTATCCCAATGTTGAACTGCTAATGTCCGATACAGATAGTTTTATGTATCTGATTCAAACAAACGATATTTATAAAGATATTGAAAGAAATTTGGATTTATTTGACACATCTAATTATCCAAAAGACCATCAATGTTACAGCACAAAACATAAAAAACAACTAGGTAAATTTAAGGATGAGTGTGGTGGAAAAATAATTTCTGGGTTTGTTGGACTACAAGCCAAAATGTATGCAATTCGCATAGGTGATTCAGAAAAGAAGGTTGCAAAGGGAATTCCCAAGAGTGCAAATAGAAATCAATTGAGATTTGAAGATTATAAAGAATGTCTGTTTGATGTAAAACACAAAAATGTAACATCATCAGCAATTGAAAGTAAACTGCATCATGTCTATACTGTTCAACGTGAAAAACTAGCTCTTCAACCTCATGATGATAAACGTTTCATACTACCAAACCGAATTGATACTCTAGCTTGGGGCCATAAAGATATTCCAATAAGAAAACGTAAAATTCGTGAGCAACCATCTCAAGGAAAAGTACAAAAACTTTAAAACCTGAAAAACTTTAAAATATAAAGAAACTTTTGAAAACTTTAAAATAAAATAAAAATTTTTTGCTTAAATAGGTCTGAGATCTAGAGTTTTAGGTGGGTTCCGAACCATTTGAAGTATTAATTTTTTTTTTTAATTGTTGTACTACTGTGTAAAAAAAAAATATCATGTAACTGTTATCGAATTAGTTTATATTGAAATGATAAATTGAAGAATTCATCTAAAAAATACAATCTATGTAAACCTGGGTGCAGGTACCTGCGTAGGTGCGTAGGTGCGTAGGTGCGTAGGTGTGGGTACCTATACCTAGATTAATGTATGTCCTATGTAGGTGTGTAGGTGTAGGTACCTATACCTAGATTAATGTATGTAGGTAAAAAAAAAATATTTTTTATTATTTGATTTATACTTTTTTAAATTACTCTAATTATACTTTTAAATTACTATACTACTTTATCATTTTGTTTTGTTAATTCGTTTACATTACTTTTCTAACAATTCCACTCAATGGTGTATATTCATAGATATTTTCGTATATAATGAGACAGTATGCAGATGTATTTTCTGGGATATTTGCAGTTGTGTCAAATGAAAGTTTCACATCTAATGCACCCGATTTCAAAAGTTCACTTTGACGAGAACAGTCTATCACAATTAGTGGTGTTTTTTCAAATTTATCAAATGCTATTGATGTTCCCGAATCACTTTGTTTGTAGTAGGCATGTTGAAAGGCGGCAAACATCTGATACAATGTATGTTTATTACCCATAATATTATCATAGGGAAAGTATTGTGCATTCAAATATAAGCGCACATTATTCAAATTACAAAAATCAAATTGAGATATATCATTACGAAGGCTATTCTTTCTATTAGTTTGCAGTCCTAGTACAACAAATCTTGGTTTATCCATTTGTGATGCTGTCTTAACAGTCCACTGATGACTTGTGCTTTCTGGTAGGGTAGGATACTCGTGTAATTGCCAAGATCTGAATGGAAGGCTAATTGGTTTATCATTGTGAGATAATTTCAGTAGATTAAGACGAATTGTGTCTGCTACATGTATGTAGGGTACTTTCCATTGTATTTTTTTTAGATTAATTTCGATTTTAGTACCAGCGGTGGTTTGAATTGCATTTAAATCAGATGAAGATCGAAGCAGAACCAATTCTTGTTTTACATTCAAAATAATTTTTCTATAGTCTTCCATGAAGCCTAACCACATTTCCAGTGGAATACAAAAGCTGAATTTCTTTTTATTTGCCCATCCATCTCGATTCCATCCTGCATTCTCCCATATACATTTATTTTGTGGAGTTTCGCACAAGAGGTTTTTCATTGTTGTTGTCATGCCAACGTTACGTGTGCGGTCAACTTCGACTCCACCCACCTCATATCTAATCTCATCGAATAAATAGGCTATTCCATTGTTCACTAATACAAAGTCAACTTCAGTATTGTCTGCTTTTTGTACTTTAATATTACCCTCTATTAGAAGATAGCTTTTACATGGTAGTGTGTAGACATCCTGTTGATTTACATTGATACGAATTTCATCATTATTTTTGTATGTTTGTGATGCATATGGTGTGTGAGTGTGATACTCGAATTGGGTTATACTCTCATCGAATTGTACTTTCTCACCAACATTGAATATTGAATCAATTTGCATACCGTGAGGAATTTGGTGATTCATTGTTTATATTTTTATTATATACAAAAAAACCTAATCTTTGTAGTAGTTGTCTATTTTTAGGTGTAAGTAATTTCCTATCTGTTGCATCATGCTGTTGTGATTGATGATTTTTTGTAAATATTAGCATATTTTTTATATATATGTAATTATACACCAACTGGTTTCTTTCTTACATGTAAGCGTACTGTTATTGTTTCTCCACGAAAGTTTACCACATTCCCGTCCTGATCGATTATATTTATACAAATTTGATTTATTGTGTTTGTATTGATTGGCATGTACACCACAGTTGTGGGTGATTCAATTATTTTATAGCCGGGTGGTACAATTGTGTAAAACTCATGAATTGTGTGACCTTCACTGCCATTATTGTATGAACCCTGTGCAATATTGCATTCTACACGTATACTATTCACACGCATTATATGAACCGGTTTTGTTGATATATGCCATTTATTTGCTAGTAATTTTTCATGTTGAAATCCAAGTATTGGACCAATGCTATCCTTCATAGTTAGATCAATATCTTTATCTGCATACAGCTCACACTGTAGTGTATTGTTGTTGGCTTTGATTCTCAGTTGACTGCTAGTCAGTTTAAGATTATTTCGAATATAATTTAGAATATCCTCCAATTCGTATGATCCTTCTGGTATTTCAACCATACGCCCATCATACACGAACTTATTATTTACATTTGTTTCAATATTTGGAATTGTATTGTATGTGTACATGTTTACTAGACCCACTTCATAGTCAAAGCTATCCAATTCAACTGGTGGGAATATTTCACTAACCAATGGATTCTCGTTTGCTGTTAGCGTAAACATAATCACTATATTTTTTATACAGCCACAATAGACACAGATGTCCGCATGAGTGCTCCATTTGCTGATATTTCTTGTAGTTGTATCGAACTCTTACACCCTGCATATATTTCATAAATTCAAGTGGGGGACTTAGATTACCAAAACTGTCAAAATAGTCACATAGATTAGCGTTTTTGAAGTAGCACGTCCAATGAGTGCCCTCACCAATTTCATTATCCAGATTGATTACACCCAGTTCTAGGTGTTTAAGTGGTGTATTTGGTAGTTTAACTCTCATAAAAACTCCACGTAACGGTAAGTCAAGCTGTTTTGCATACTTTACTATATCTACATTTGATAATGGGGATTTTTTTTTAAAATGGCTTTCAATGCACTCTCTACCTTATTCTTCTTCTTTATACCACAACCTTTGTATGGTTTCAAATAGACACCTTTACCGAGTTTCTTTCCTCCTCCACCAAATTTCACTTTTGCATTCATAAGATTTGTAACTAGATAGGCTGCTGCTCGGTCAGGAAGACTAGCATCGGCTGCTCTTACTCTTTCCCACGCGAGTGCTGCAAGTTTCCTATCAGCTTCCGTTCGATTTTGTGTTGGGTCACTATAGGCTATATCATGCTCTCGACACGCTTCATCTAATCTATTTATTCCTTTATCTCCTCTTGCTAATCGTTTTTTCAAGTTTGTCGCGGGTCCACAGAATTCGTACCCGGGAATATGGAGCTCCATGGGCAGTAAATCAATTGCTTTATTAATTACGGAACCCAATATACCAGATCCCAACTTCTTTTTCATTGACCTCTTCTTTTTCGGAGTATTTTTTCTATTCATTTTTATATAGATAATTTTTCTCATACCATCTTTTAAATGAAGAATTATAGATGGAGAGATCCTTTACAGCCTCTCTATAGTTGGTAAGTAATTGTGGATCTGTCATGTGTTTCCACTGTTGTCTAATATCAATGTTTGGTAAGTAGAAATCCTTAACTGTATCTATTTGTTGTGCTAGAGTAATGGCGTTTTGAAACAAGTTTATCATCTCTTCTCTCTCCAAGTCCAGTGTCTCTTTTCTACTCAAATGTCGACCAAATTTATCAATAGTCATGCTTGTTTTTATTATAATTCATGTTTGTAGATAAATTTACTCTCAAACCATGCTCTAAAAAACCATGGATTTTCAGTTTCCTCTGAATATTTTCTATACTGATCAAATAGGGTTGGATCTGTCATTGCTCGCCATTGATCAATGTTGTTGAGATCAACTCTTGGAAGATGGTGTGCCGCAAGTGGTATCAATTGTAGGATATCAATTAAATTTTGCACCAATTGTTTCAATTCTTCATTGATATTTGCTCTTCTACTTGCATACAAATGTCGCCCAAATTTATCAATAGTCATTTTTATAATACTAAATTACCACCTATAATGATACCGATTTCACGTAATTCTTCAATTATTGATGCAATTTCTGAATCATGGCCGGTGTGTCCGGCAAGTTTTGAATTAATCAACAGTTCCAATCTTTCACACAATTCATTTGGATTATCCCAATAGGTGTAGACGTTGCTCTTAGGTGAGGTTTCAATTTGCATATCATGTATTCCACTACCCAGTTTTTGTTCAACTCCTTTAACACGTTTAGGTGGAAATAAATCTTTAATTATGCGAGTGTATTTATAACTGGTATTTCTTTTCACACGTCCCAATGCATCAAGATGAACTCCAGTTAGTTCAAGTATACGTTTATAGTCGACAAGATCACCTTTCCTATAGATGAATGTATCTGGAATTGCTTTGAATAGCAGCTCTAGTAGACCATGTGTAAGCGGGAATGATTTATTACCATCAATAATGATTTTTTTATCATCAAACTTGATAACTTTGTTTCCAATTTGCCATTCATTGATTGTGGGATTAAAGTGAACTCCATACAGATTTTGACCTTTTGTTGTTCTCATAAAATTATCAATGTATTTACCTATACGATTTCTAGATGCAAATTTCTGACTAGACTCTCTACTGTCTCTTCTACTACTTTCATCTAAATTACTGGGAACATTGGAGGTGTCTAAATTAGAAGATTCTAAATTAGAAGATTCTAAATTACTGGGAACATTGGATGTGTCTAAATTGGAAGAGTCTAAAAAACTGGGAACATTGGAAGAATCGAAAATGTTTGTTGTGTCTAAATTAGAAGCATCTAAATTAGTGGAGTCTAGAATGGGGTAGTCTTCCTCCTCCTCCTCCCCCTCCTCTTCCTCATCCTCCTCCTCTTTCATTTCCTGTTTAACATCAAATAATTGTTGTTGTTTAAATTGATTCAATGATTCTGTAATTGGTTTATATTGTTTCTGTAAATTTTCTTCTTCACTAATTGCATCATACGATAATTCTCGATGTTTTCGACGTATAGAGTCACGCAGCTATTTTATATTATTCTTGATGGTTGTCAATTCTTTTAGATCCTTTTTCAGTATCATTTTTATAATAGGATAAATTTATCAAATCCAACTCTGTATCTCCCGTTATCCAGTCCACAATCTTTGTTTATGACTAGAAAATTATTATTATTCCATGCTTGTGCACACATTCTACTGAATTCATCTCTACTCAAATCTGGATATACATGATCATGATATATGTGTTGTAGATTACGATTATCCTGTTTGAATATAACAATCAAATTACTGTTGTCTCTAATCAATTGTTTAGGAATACTAGAGTACGTTTGACAAATGTAGAAACTATCAATGTTTTTGTGTCTACCCATACTGAAATAGTCTCGAATATTCTGTTGTTTTTCCATACAAATATCATCGAAAATCATAACTGAATTGGGGTGAGCATCGTTTGGGTGTGGTATTTCTTCATTATGCTGGTACAGATTGAATCCAACCTCGGCTACTTGACTCATAATTTCCTTGAGAAGTTGATACTTGTCTTGCTGGTGAGATTTGGTGAATACATATAAATGAGAAAACTTGACACCATTCTCGGCAAATAATAAATTAAAAACAGTATTTGTTTTTCCAACATTGGAGGGCCCACACACAATACATCTTACACTATTTGGTAGAAGCACACTGTGTCTTATTTGTTGTTTTTTATTTAAATACTTGTCAAAGTTAATCAGTGGCAATTTTGATTTGTGCTGTTTTAGCTTCATTTTTTTAATGTATTATTATCAATCCATGAATTGTATTTCGAATCAAAACCCAACCATTTCACATACAATTTATTGCCTTTCTTCTTTAGCACTCTTTCAATAAGATACACATCTGGGTACTTGGTTTTCTTCATTTCATACTCATAGAATGTGCCCTTAATAATTTTATTGTTATCGTCTTTGAGGTGATAGGTGAGGGGAATGCTTGGTAGTACATTGTGTACAGTGAAAATCTCATTAGTGTAGTTTGGTAGGTATCCTTTATCAAATATTCGCTTGTAACGTGTGATTCGAACCTTATCACCGATTTTAAACTTTTGCTTTTTAAGTTTGAAGGAACGCAGGGTAGCCTTATCAATATTCATTAGTACATACTTTTCATTTTCAGTATTCACCTCACTCGGTTTCATGCGAGTGGTTCGATGAACGGTGTTATTGTATTTGTCTAACAGTTTTGGGAGTAAATTCAACCATTTATAATTTCCCTGTACAGTGAATTCACGAAACATGTGCTCTTTCAGGGTCCTATTGAAACGTTCACAGATTGCCGCCTTCTTATTACTGAAAGTACTATAGTGATTGATATTGTACATTTTAAAGAGTTTTTGAACAGTAGCATTGTAGAACTCTTTACCGGCGTCAGTTTGAAAATTCTTTATCTTATTCTGTTCAAGTATTGGTTTGAGGGCGTTTGCCACATCATTACCCGATTTACTTTTCAATGGTATTGCAAATGCGAATTTACTAAAACAATTTATTACTGTCAGTATGAATTTGAAATTTCTATTGATGGTACTGTAGTTTGACATATCAACAAGATCGGCCTGGTACAGATCTGTTACGCCTTTGATTTCTGTACGACGTGTGGGAAAATTGTGTCTAACACTTGCATGTAATTCTTGAGCAAGTCCTTCTCTTGTATTCATTTTTTTATACAAGAGTTAGATCTCCGTTATAACCACCATTAAAACCACCGTTAAAACTACCGTTGAAACCACCGTTAAACTGAGCCAGAAGCGGTACTGCTTTTAGTACAGATGACCCAAAAATTTTATTATTATTTTTCCCCAATTAATCGTGATCGGAAATTTGTATTTGATACATGAATTTGGGATGCCTTTGAAAGCCGAACAAGATGGCGTCTTCAAATTAAAATTCCCTTCACAGGTTGAAATAGCAATACCTTGCGGTATAGTTCAAATTTTTTCGTGATTTTTAACTCCCGTGAAAATGGGAATTTTCGAGAATGGATAGATTGCGTTGGTTTGATTTTGACTATACAACTATACCTATTTCAGGTTAGGTTAGGTTTGGATGGATTGGTTAAGGTTAACCTTAAATTTAAGATTAGGTTAGACTCAGAAGTGGTACTGCTTTTAGTACAGACGACCCAAAAATTCTATTATTTTTTCCTCAATTAATCGTGATCGGAAAATGGTGTTTGATACATGAATTTGGGGTGCCTTGGAAGGCTGAACAAGATGGCGTCTTCAAATTGAAATTCGCTCCAGGGGTTAAAAAGTTCAAATTTTTTCGTGGTTCGGAACCCACGTGAAAATGGGAATTTTGGAGATCGGATAGATTGCGTTGATTTGACTTTGACTTACCTATTTCAGGTTAGGTTAGGTTTGGGTGGGTTGGTTGAGGTTAACCTTAAATTTAAGGTTAAAGAAAATTGAGCCTGAACTCTCATTTTCCCCCTACTACCGATTGCATTAGCCAGCAAAAAAGACTCTGTTCTTTGCTTTAAAATCACTTCCCGGTGATTCTCATTGCATCAGACTGCATCTCTCAATTTCATGTTATTGATATGTCAGGCGTTTGAATGCTTCAAATCAATCCTGATTTACCAGCGCACTAACTTCTTGTTTTTTTTTTAAACTCTCTCCTACCTTTCCAAACTTTTTACTCACTCTCTCTTCCTCTCTTCTTCTCTCCCACCCTTCCTCTACCTTATTATTTATATATCATTCATTTTAACGATTAGTTCTTTTGGAAACAGTAACTCGTCATCTATAGATTGGATTCCGAGTAGCGAGCCAGAATTACATGCAGCTTCTAGCGAACATTTATACGTGATGAGAATGCTCCCAAAGGATTGGACTGGGCAGAGCAATACCATTGAAATCAGCCAACAGATTTAATCCACTAACGAATTCATTCAGAGCATCCGTAACACACCACGTGAATACAGTATACCGTAGTGGCTCCCAACCTATTCTGTGAACATAATATAACTTGCAATGACAACACTCCTTTCAACGCTCCTTCTCTCACTCTTTTTTCTCTCTCCCACTCGAACTCTCTTATTTTATCACATTATCATCCATACTATTTATTTCACTATCTCTTCCTGGACATTAGTGTGAGATTTTTTGAATTTGCTTGAATATTTAGAATTGTTATGAACAAAAAACATCGTTATCAATAATTTAATCATTTAAGGGAATGCACACACTAACTAAACATTTTGTAGGTAATAATAATCAGGGGGAATATCAGGGTGAATTGTTTTCGGTGGCGGGGGGGGGGGGGTTGATAGAGAAAATATCATCAACAAAAAATATCCTCGACCCCATAAAAGAAAAGGTTTTTTTGAGCGTCAGGGATTTTCGAGAGGGTACGTCCCCTTTAGCCCCTTCTCATGGTTTGACAAGCATTGATAGTGGAGTTAATGCAGAACTCACACAATTCTTCCACTCATTTATTTTGATCACTTTTGACTCGACTAAATAACTGTAAACTAAATAACTAATAACAGAACAGCTGATCAAGAAATAACAAGAAAATAACGCAAGGTTTGCTGAAACTTCAATTTACTAATACTTTAAATCAGCGGTTCTCAAACTTTTTTAGACGTGGAACACTTTTTGAAATATGAGCTTTCCATGGAATCCCTAGTTCATATACAGATAGTGAGTAAGCGCATCTTTAACCTTACCAATGTAACTCATTACCGTTATTTTATATCCTATATATATATTTTATTATTATTTGTATCAAAAATGTATATTTTATATTTGTCTTTTTGTAATTCCATAGTATCTTGAGAAACCATACATTACAGATTACAAAATGCACATCTGACTTTTGCTGATAAAAAACACAAAAATGGATTTTAAAATGTTCTTATATAATACTGATAGTTACTTCATTAATGTTAATTTATGCAATGTTGGCCCTCTAATATTTTAGCCCTATAAGTTAAAATTCCCCTCATGATGGGAAGTAAATCGTTGGAATTGTAATTTTTCTGGCAGGGCTTTGTGGAACCCCTATCAGGGTCTCGTGGAACCCCAGGGTTCCACGGAACACACTTTGAGTAAAGCTGCTTTAAATTCAAGAAATGTAAATGCCATAAAGCATCACAAAGTTACATAAGGCATCATCAATAACTTATTCACAATTCTATGAAAACATGTTAGTGTCTATCAAATAGTGGCAGTCAACAAATGTTTGAAATAAAAAACTGAGTCATGGTAATTTAAATGAAAGTGATAGCAGAGTGCATTAGCAGGTATCTGATCAATCAGAGATAAGCTACGAAACTCCTGGGCGCTATTTGTAAGGGTGACCGATTGGATTGGCCAGCAAAAAATACTTTGTTCACTGCTGTAAAATCACTTCCCGGTGGTTCGGAACTCTCCTAAAACTGTTGGTCCAACTCATCAATCACCATCATCCAATTCATTAACCACGCACAGGTCTTAGACCTATGTGTGCTTCATCCTCCGAAAAAAAATAATATCCTAAATTTTGTCAGAGTTTAGAAACTCTTTTATCGAATAGGAGACTTTTGCCTTTAGCCAAACACTTACAACAGCTATTATAGGTCTATTACTTTAATATCTTATACTCTGGAAGTTTATTGCAAAGCAGGATATGCTGGTACCTGTTGCTCTTTAAGGATTAAATCAGTATAGATCAGGTATAGATTGCATTGTGTTATGAAAGTGTATTTAATATACTTCTTCGTGTGTCATTGTTTTAACAGAAATAAAATTAGTGGAACATAATAATAATAATAATAATAATTCAATTCAATTCAATTTCAATTTATTTTCCTCAAATTTTTACAAAATAAAGATTTTATCAGTCTTAAATAATTCTCCGAAGCTAATGAAAGCTTTTTGGAGATGTTTTTAACACTTATTATTTCTACTACATTGGTTCATTCGACAATCATTATATTTTTGTAGGTTACACATAATATAACAATAACAATACAATAATAGTTTTTCTCCACAGACCAACAAAAGAAAACATCAACTCAACAATTCAAACGCCTCAATCAAATCTAATATCTACTTGTTCAATGATCACATTCCACTGACGGACCATAACCTCATTTTGTATTTTATAGAATGCTCATGTTTATTTTTTCGCTTGGGTTTATTGTTTATTGGGATTATTGTTTGAATAATAATAATAATAATAATAATAATAATAATAATAATAATAATAATAATAATAATAATAATAATAATAATAATAATAATAATAATTTTTTAATTTCTTTTATTAAGGCGTTTTGCCATTTGACATGTACATGAGCATGAACTAATAATAATAATAATAATAATAATAATAATAATAATAATAATTTTTTTTTTTTTTTTTTTTTAATTTCTTTTATTAAGGCGTTTTGCCATTTGACATGTACATGAGCATGAACTATTGGCTGAAACCACCTCCAAACCTAGAGACCGCCTGGAACTGTTTATCACATTACTTCAGAACGGCCTCTCATTCCTTTAGCTTATTCAAGCTACCCTGCTGCATCAAGATCTCTCTTCTTTGTCTGTAGTATGGTGATTATATAGTTAACCATCTTCACCCATTGCTGCTTGCCTTGGAGCATAACAGAAACAACGTTTTCTGGGGATAACCAACCCAGTTCTGCCTGCACTCTTTCTCTTAGTTCTTCCCACCTGCTACACAGAAAGAAGGTGTGTTCAACATCATCTCTACTTTTAGGACAGTAAAGACATTCAGGTGTATCTGCTTTGCCCAACTGATGGAGTATCAACTCTGGGTATCAGCCTTGATGTCCAGTGTCCACGTGCTTCAAGATTCCAGTCGTTCTGCCATGCTTGGAAAGTTCTGTTCCTTTCAACTCTTGCAATATCTTCTTTCCTTTCTCCAGCTTTACATTTTTGATATATATTATATCGCTCCTGTGCTAGAAGGGTGATTGGGATGACCCCTGCAACCAGCATAACAGCAGGCTCTGACACAGTGCGATATGCTGATGCAACTCTCAGTGCTGCTCTTCTCTGGACCTGCAGAAGTCTTTTCCTATTGTACTCCCATCTGAGAGCAGGTGCCCAAACCTCTGCTCCATAAAGCAAAACAGAGTTCACTGTTGACATCAACAATCGTCTTCTGCTGGCTCTTGGGCCTCCAACATTAGCCATTAGACTACTGAGAGCTGTGACAGCCTTTGCAGCTTTAGTGATTACCCCTGTTATATGCTCTGAGAAGCTCATTTTAGTGTCAATCATAAGTCCCAAATACTTTGCCCTTTGCTTTGACTCAACAGTCACACTGTTCATCTGAAAAGAGAGATGAGTGTTTACTCTTTTCTTTGTTAGGACCACAATCTCAGTCTTACTGAGGGCAAGAGACAACCCATGACATTCAAGCCAGGTTGATATTCTCCTCATTGCTTGATTTAGTTTAAGTTGAGCATGTTCAGAACTGCGAGATGCAATAAGCAGTGCAACATCATCTGCATACCCAACTAGTGTTGTCTCTTCTGGCATTTCCAGACGTAGCAGTCCATCATAGAAGATATTCCATAGATCAGGGCCAAGGATTGAACCCTGAGCCACCCCTGATGTGACATCAACACTGATCCACCCATTTGTAGTCTCATAAATGAGGGATCTATCTCTCAGGTAGGAGTCAATTAACCTCAGCAGGTACTTAGGTAACCTAAAAGTATTTTTCAGTTCCCAAAGCATGTCTCTCCACCTCACAGAATTAAATGCATTCTTGATGTCTAGTGTTACAAGCAGCACCATCCTTTTGGAGAAGTGGTTATAGCTTTCTGCCTTCTGCACTGCTTTGCACACCTCATGAACTGCATCAATAATAATAATAATAATAATAATAATAATAATAATAGTAATAGTAATGATAATAATAATAATAATAATAATAATAATAATAATAATAATAATTTTAATTTCTTTTATTAAGGCGTTTTGCCATTTGACATGTACATGAGCATGAACTATTGGCTAAAACCACCTCCAAACCTAGAGACCGCCTGGAACTGTTTATCACATTACTTCAGAACGGCCTCTCATTCCTTTAGCTTATTCAAGCTACCCTGCTGCAACAAGATCTCTCTTCTTTGTCTGTAGTATGGTGATTATATAGTTAGCCATCTTCACCCATTGCTGCTTGCCTTGGAGCATAACAGAAACAACGTTTTCTGGGGATAACCAACCCAGTTCTGCCTGCACTCTTTCTCTTAGTTCTTCCCACCTTATTATTATTATTATTATTATTATTATTATTATTATTATTATAATAATAATAATAATAATAATAAAAATAATAATAATAATAATAGTAATAGTAATGATAATAATAATAAAAATAATAATAGTAATAATAATAATAATAATAATAATAATAGTAATAGTAATGATAATAATAATAAAAATAATAATAGTAATAATAATAATAATAAAAATAATAATAATAATAATAATAATAATAATAAAAATAATAATAATAATAATAATAGTAATAGTAATGATAATAATAATAATAAAAATAATAATAGTAATAATAATAATAATAATAATAATAATAATAATAATAATAATAGTAATAGTAATGATAATAATAATAAAAATAATAATAGTAATAATGACTGATTTTATCAGTCTTAAATAATTCTCCGAAGCTAATGAAAGCTTTTTGGAGATGTTTTTAACACTTATTATTTCTACTACATTGGTTCATACGACAATCATTATATTTTTGTAGGTTACACATAATATAACAATAACAATACATACAATAATAGTTTTTCTCCACAGACCAACAAAAGAAAACAGTAATAATAATAATTTAATTTCTTTTATTAAGGCGTTTTGCCATTTGACATGTACATGAGCATGAACTATTGGCTAAAACCACCTCCAAACCTAGAGACCGCCTGGAACTGGTTTAATAATAATAATAATAATAATAATAATAATAATAATAATAATAATAATAATAATAATAATAATAATAATAATAATAATAATAATAATAATAATAATAATAATAGTAATAGTAATGATAATAATAATAATAATAATAATAATAAAAATAATAATAATAATAATAGTAATAGTAATGATAATAATAATAAAAATAATAATAGTAATAATAATAATAATAATAATAATAATAATAGTAATAGTAATGATAATAATAATAATAATAATAATAATAATAATGTTTGGTTTTCATTGGTGGGGAGACCCGGACAGGTTCCACCTCGCCGTTTGAGCCATGTTATGAAGAACATGGTGGACCTATAATTCTAGGTGGGTTCCAAACCGCCTGGTAGGTGATAATAATGCTTATAACATCAAGTCATAGAAGCACGGTCACCCATCTAAGCGCAGTCTTGAACGGTCGTGACTGAACATTAGAATTGAACGAAGATTAGCATTGAATAACGTCCTTATTTACGGTAATTGGAAGACAAGATGGGTGGGAAGTGAGTGGAAGGATCTCTAGCAATGTCAAGCGTTGTCAAGGGCTACAAGGGTTATTATTCGGGGTAGTGGTAGAATGGCGGGTAAAGGGCTCAAAGTTGCTATACACTTGTAAGTCTGTAAGATAAGAGGAGTTAATTAGACCCGTGGCTCACTGTCACCGCACTCTCTCCATGCGACGGGTGCTTAGCTGAGAAGACAGACTGAGTTCTGAGCATCAATCTTATCAAATTGTAATCAAGTCATCAGAGCTACCAACGGTGTGCTGTGAAATTCATCGGTGAGTGGGTGTCCGTAACCGTGGACGAGCAGCAGACTCAAGTCAGGTGGGCGTCTTCCAGTAGTTAGAATGGCAACACTGCAATTATTTAGACTCTGCTATATAATAATCACGAGTTAAATTCCTTTGTAGTGGCGAAGGTGATATTGTGAAGGTATCCATAATGAATAATAAGACGAAATTGTCACAACCACATTTATTAAAACTTTAAGAAACTAGTTTCGGTTGTTACACCATTGTCAATCTCAATCAAACTTAAACTAAAGTAAAGAGAAGCTTAATATATACTAACTAACTCAATATACTATCCATAATGAATAATAAGACGAAATTGTTTTAAGGGAAGTGATAGCCGCGAGCCATAGCAGGTATCTGTTCAATCAGAGAGATAAGCTGCGTTCTCGTAGGTCCTGTTCGTAACGGTGACCGATTAGATTAGCCAGCAAAAAAGACACTGTTCTCTGCTGTAAAATCACTTCCCGGTGGTTCGGAACCCACCTAAAACTGTAGGTCCAACTCATCAATCACCATCATCCAACTCATTACCCACGCACAGGTCTCAGACCTATGTGGGCTTCATCCTCAAAAAAAAAATTGTCACAACCACATTTATTAAAACTTTAAGAAACTAGTTTCGATTGTTACACCATTGTCAATCACAATCAAACTTGAACTAAAGTACAGAGAAGCTTAATATTATATGCTCAACATGGAATGATACTATTGGCTAAGCGAGTAAGAGGCTGACCTTCATCGGACATTGTGATTGGCTGACAAGTCACGCCCCCTAGGAGTGAAAAGCAAAAATATGAGTCAAATCAATAACTAAACACTGTGAACATCTAGAAAGCAACAAAGAAGAGAAATACGTAAAAGGCTAGAATTGAATCAAATTAAAACTAAAAAATTAGAAGCTCACTGAAAAGTAGTCAAGGTCAACCGAGAAATACATGAACTGTAAAAAACAGTTCTTTTTTTAAATGTAGGATGGAATTATGATTCCAATTTAGTTGTATTGAATTGTTCAAAATAAATTTGGTCATTTAAACTAGTATTGGAATAGTTTTTTACCAACCTAGTTATCTCCAAAGCTTCTAAAATGTTCAATTGTCTGCCTCCAGCCTACATTTAAGAAGCAGTTCTTTCATGTATTTCTCGGTTGGCCTTGACTGGCCATGAGCTTCTAATTTCTTATTTTTTATTTGATTTAATTCCAGCCTTATTAAGTATTTTTCTTCTTTGTCGCTTTCTAGATGTTCACAGTGTTTAGTTATTGATTTGACTCATATTTTTGCGTTTCACTCCTCCCACTAGGGGATGTGACTTGTCAGCCAATCACAACGTCCAATGAAGGTCAGCCTCTTTCTCGCTTAGCCAATAGTATCATCCCATGCTTCTTCTCTGTACTTTAGTTTTAGTTTGATTGAGATTGACAATGGTGTAACACCGAAACTATTGTCTCAAAGTTTTTATAAATGTCGTTGTGACAATTTCGTCTTATGAATTAAATATTTGCTACAATTATGATTATGCAAGAACTGTGACATTACCGCTTTATTCTTCTTTCTCCTCTTCTACTACGACTACTACAACTGCTACTGCCAGTATCACTGCTACAAATGCTATTTATTCTTTTATTTATTTTCCTACTCCTCCGACCTCCATTTGAAGCCAACTTCATTTGAAACACTTCTCTTTTCCTTATTTTCCTCCCCTATAACCTTCTTCGCCGCCTCTTCCACCCCTAATCCTCCACCCCCCTCCAACTCATCATCCACCCTCCTTCTCCTTCCCCCCCACATCCCCTCTTTCAACTTCTCCTCCTCCCTTCCTACTCATCCGCGATCCCTCCCTTCATCCTCTTTCGCCTCAACCCCTCACCATCTTTTCCACCTCTTCCTAGCTCCATCTTCCTTTCCCACCACCTTCTCCTTCTCCTACTCCGCCTCATCCTCCTCCTATTCCGCCACCTCCTACTCCTCCTACTGCATCTCCTCCTACTCCATCGCCTCCTCCAACTCCGCCTCGTCCTCCTCCTCCTCCTAAGCGAATTCACTTTTTTTTGTTAAATGCTATTAAGTTCAATACAAAAGAAACATACACCTCAAAAAGTTGGAAAAGTATCCAATCCACTATGTTCATAAAATCAAGTTTTTAAGTGTGGTGAAGAGCTATAGGGTTGTTATCAGCCCAGATTTACAGTAGAGTCAGAAATTAGTAATCAAATAACTTCTAGATATTGATTAATTGATAAAATCATGTTTTTAGGTGCTGTGAAGAGCTATAAGGTTGTTATCAGCCTAGATTTACAGCAAATCAGAGCCTGAAATTATTAATCAAATAACTTCTAGATATTGATTTCAATTCAATTCAATTGTTTATTGCCACAACTTTACAACAAAATAATTTAATGGTTACAAATCAACATATTAACATAAAGGAAATAAAAGAAACCTAACTAACCAGAAAAAAAAAACTAAAATTTATGTTCAGGCACCACCAGCAAAAGAAAAGACTTTGACCGCTGATTGATTGATAAAATCATGTTTTTAGGTGTGGTGAAGAGCTATAGGGTTGTTATCAGCCTAGATCTACAGTAAAGCAGAGCCTGAAATTAGTAATCAAATAACCTTTAGATATTGATTGATTGGTTATCGATATTTTCAAGATGTAAGCTTTTGGTCACTGTGACCTTCACTTTTGATTAGCTGCTCCTGCTCAGTGGCTCTATTTTCAAAGTTGGCAAGTTGTCCAGGAGCTTTTGAGGACAAGGAGTTACCAGCCCATAATTTGAAGCCTCTGCCCGTCAAACACATCCTCCAAAAGTGGCATCGATTATCTATGCGCTTGAAACTTAATTCAAGCTCTGCTTTGCTTAGTCCTGGACCTGGACTTGATCGTCAAACTGAAAGCCCACCCAAAAGGATCATGCACTATGGGACACCCTGTGTAAGGGACGAACATGAGCTTCTAACTACTTGCACGGCTCTCAACTGACACAACTTTGTGCCTCTGAGGCTTCAAATGAGAGACTACTTTATTGGAAACTAGTTTCGGCGCGTCTTGCTTGGAGTACAAGTTGGTAGGCGAAATTGTGTGGGATCTTTTTGGCAGATAGTTGTTGTAGTCATTACTGCAGATTTTGAAAGCTAATTTTTCTCTTTTTCTTTTTATTTTCCTTCTTGTTTTTCTTTTTCCTTTTCCTTTTGATTTTTCTTTTCCTTCTTGTTTTTCTTTCTATTTTTCTTTTACTTCTTCTTCTTCTTTATATTTTTTTATTCAGATGTTGCCCACATAAGTATTGAGACTAGTGCGTGGGTATTGAGATGAATGATTAAACAAAATTTAGAAGTTTGAACAAGATCGAACACGTGGTTTTAGGAACAGTAGCCAGCCAGTTTTATCAGAGAAAAAATGTTGGAAATAACCCAAGAATAATACAATTATTAAATCAATGTAGATGGTAATAAATTTTAATTATCATTTTAATTTTATCAATTGCACTGGAGCATTTCGATTTACGAATGTGGACAACTGTAACAAATAGATACGCGAGAGTTCGATGAACGCTAACATCCAAAACATCAGAGTATCCGCCGTAGATTAGTTAGTAACAGCAACCTCTGCAAAAGAGTAGGTCCCGGGTTCAAATCCCGGTGGTGGTAAGATTTTTTGGATTACAACATTCATTACATTTTTGCATATCTATCTGTAATTGTTGTCAATTGTTGTCAAAGATTAAATTTTTGCGTATCTATCTGTAATTGTTGTCGAAAGTTTTCAGTGCAATATTGTTAGAATAAAAATGATAATTCGAATTTAGTACCATGTACGATAATTTTTTGAGTCTCATTACTATCCCACTATTTCTATTCTATTCTTATTTTCTTTTCTAAATTTTTAAGTTATCTAAGTTTGAAGCAATAATTATATCAATCTTTTGGTATTTATCAAGATTCCCATTCATAAGTTCTTTTGTGGAATGTAGGCAGCTCGATGTTGCAGTTTGCCATTTTTTGGTAGGGAGGGGGAGTAGGAGTCAATGAATCATTTTTTCTGATAACAGTTCTTAGAATAAAAATTACCATTAGAAATAAAAGTAGCACAATTGACTCATATTGAGATCATTGATTGAATATTTATTTAATAAGTCTACTTCATATGAAAGTTGGTTTATTCGTCATACATGTTCCAAGCAAAAAATTGAAGGTTATTTAATACTTTTTACGGAGAAATTTAAAATGTTTGTCTTCGTTAAACGTTTATTTTTGTCTCAATTTCGAAAAAATCTAAAAGTTGGAACATTGTACTGTTTTTGTAATAAAGTAACAAACAATAACGGATAAAAACGGATCGGAGAATTTCAGAAATAAGTCTTTATAATATCGACATAAGTCGTTACAATAGACCAGTTGATAATGTTTACCAATTCCTATCTTGTTGCACTGTTTTCATTTTTCCATAATTCCCTGTTTTAATATCTCTAAATTTTTGAACATTAAGCAACTTTATTAAGTTGCTGAATGTAAAGAGATAAATCTTCCATAGATTTCGTTCAACAATTTATTCTTAAATTAATTATTTATTGCCTGAGGTTATGACTAATAATTAGAGAAATATGTTTGGAAAGTGTTTCGCTTTCCTAGAACCCCGATTTGAACTAAGTGGACAGCGGACTGGGCCGCATACACTATCGAGTTCATACTCGATTTTCTTTATAATAATATGGTTTATAATAATATAATATGATAATATTATGTATTCATGAGAAATAAATACCACTAAAAATGCAATAGATGAAGACATTATTCATGAGTCAATGAGTTGCATACTGTTACTATTGCTCATAGTTATTGCTTATAGCATTGTACACAATATTGCTCATAGATTTTCTCATAGTTTTACTCATAGTTACTACTGTTGCAAGTAGCATATGTTATAAAAAGTGTTTTTAAGTTATAGGAAGTTGAAACTGTATACGACAATTTCAATACCTTATCAAAGAGTCTAAATCCATAAATTAAATTATATCGAGCTTCGTTTTGGAGATACTGTCAAACCTTTATATAACGAACATTTAAGTAGAGAAATCCTCTGCATGAAGTCTGGTAGTGTCCATTGGCATTGAAATCTTGGCAAGATGACCTTTCATTAGCAAATATCTATCTAGAATAAATTTTTAATCTATTTCGTGATACAGAGGTCCAACTGTTGTTTCTCCATAGTGAGTTTGGTTGTAAACCAAAATAGTTTTCTCCTGATTCTTATCAAAATTCTAAAATAATATTTAATATCTTGCTTTCAAACATTACGATTATCGTTAAAAAATGAACAAAAATCAATATTTGCCAATGTTAATTCCAGCTGTATTTTTCTTACAAATTCTGAAAAAAATTATAAGTTCTTACCGTGATGTTCATGATGGTATTCTTATCAATATTTTAAAATAATATTCAACCCAGTAGCATCTCGCTTTCAAACATGATGATTATTGTTGAAAAAAGAACAAAAATCAATTTTTGTCAATGTTAATTCCAGGAAACTGTGTTTTTCTTACAAATTCTGACATAAAAGTATAAGTTCTTACCGTGATGTTGATTCCAGCCGCTAGGTGACAATAGAACAAACACAGAAAAACACAATACACTTTAACATATCAGCCGTCATCATATCATCAGCCGTCTACATTATTATTTTTCTTGTAACGTTTACGCGCGTAATCGATACGTTACGACCGTCGAACGGTAACGATACGACAGTTTACAGACATAACGGACGCCCGGGACTTCCGCACGGAAACGAGTCCGGGTTTTCTCGGGGGGGCTTCCTCGGGACTCCCCGTCACTAACTGCACACTGCTGACACCTGTTGACCCCCGGCGAGGGGTGGCAGAGGGGGGGTTTGCGCGCGTACGATAGTCACCCGGAATTTCAGCTCCACACCACGGCAGACTGAGTAGACGGACGGCCCGGCCCGGGACCCCTAGCACCAGGAGAGCGGCTCGGCTCTCATACGCATGCGTTATCCCTTACTCGTATTCTATAATCTCTCTCATTCTCTCTCTCTCTCTCTCTCTCTCTCACTCTCATTCTCTCTCACTTATTCTCTCTTTATCATTATCTATTTTACTCTCTACCTCTCTCTTCGTTCACTCCCTCGCTCAGCTACTCCTCACACAATCTCTTTCTTCTGTTCTCTTCCCTTGAACACTCTCGAAATACTTTCTCATCCTCTTTCTCTTTCACTTTCTCTTTCTTTTCCTGTTTCTCTTTCTTTTCCGCTTCTTTTTCTGTTTCTCTTTCTTTTCCGCTTCTTTTTTCCTCTTTTTCTTACAGCTTCTTTTTCGTTTCCTTTTACTTTTTCTTTTCCTTTTCATTTTCCTTTTCTTTTTCTTTTTCCTTTTCCTTTTCTTTTTCCTATTCCTTTTCCTTTTCCTTCTCCTCCTCCTCCTTCTTTTCCTTCTCCTCCTCCTCCTTCTCCTTCTCCTCCTACTTCTCCTTTTTCTTTTTTTCTTTCTTTTTATAATTTTTTTCCTTTTTCTTCTACTTTATCTTCACCTGCATCACTTACTTTATTCTTTTTACACATCGTGTGTGTTCTTTTTCTCTCTTCAACTAGGCCTACTACACATAAATTCAAGATTTGTTTTTTTTTCACTTATTCATTTATTTTTTGTATCTTCATTCTATTCAATCAAGGTTTTCTTTTCTTCTATTTTTTATGGATCTATGAATATTATTATCAGTGCATATATTATGAAATTCATTTTTTGTTTAGTTTGTATTCAAATCTATAAGTATATTATTATTTTTTCTTATTACTTTATAACATTTAGTTGTGTATTGGAGGGAAGAGATGGCCAGCTGTGCCCCAACTTCGCCAGCCAGGAAATAAAGGCTGCAATTCAATTCAATTCTCTCATCCTCACCTCTCACCCTTGATGAGAAGGATATCCTTGAATATCCTCTTCCAAGAATGGACATTTATATGTTCAAACTTCATGTAAATACATCACAATCATAATTACCGTTATAAAATTGCATCTCATACTCATATCGTTGAATAATTCTTTAGTTTAGTTTTGTAAAATTCATAGAGCAATTACTTATATTTTTAACTATCTTAATCTAGAATCTAAGACTGTGCATTTTGTAATCTACATGAATAAAGTAAATAATCTAATCTAATCTCTCTCTTCCCCGTTCTCTCCACCCTTTCTCTTTTTTCTCTATTTCTCTTTCCCTTTCCCCAATCCATTTCTTTCACTCCCTAATACAGACAGTACAATCCCGTTGGCGCTATTACAAACCATCTAAGGAACTTTTATTGTCTATAGTGATAATTGTTTTACCTATGACTGTATTATGGACTTGTGCTACGTGAGATTATGGTTCTTCCTCGACGTTTCTTTTTGAATGTTATTGGACAGTTTATTGTACAGTTATTATTTAATATTAGATCGGCCTTTTGACATTTAGTGATTGATTTTTGTACAGTTTATTGAAAACTCTTTATTAGTTGAACAATATTGATTTATCTGTTTTTAATTGCTTATTTTTTTCTGTAAAACATTACCGATCAGTGAGTGTTGTGATTATTTGTGTAAATAAAGTGAGAGTGATAAAATTAAGTGTTGACAGCGTTATTTTAGACATAGAACCCGTAACAGTTTTATGAAGTTCGTGTCCACTTCCAAGTCCATAGTTTTATATTAGCATGTGCCCGAAGAGACATGTTAATATAAAATTTCTAATTTAAATATAAAACGTCTATGGGGTTCTAGATTTTCTCGTATAGCATTAATGCTATAGAATGAAGTCGATAGTAACATAGACATTTCAACTGAACTGGCTTTGAAGCGCCAGAAACCGTGTTACAGATTATAAGAAAAGAGAAACTGAAGGAGCTTATAATCTTTTAACAGAAAACCACCTCCATGACAGTGACCAAAAACAGTTTTCAGGTTCACTAGAGAGCAATTTTTGTACCTGGCAAACTAAATCTCTTGCAGAACTACTATAAACACTAGAATCCATGTTTCCAAGTTCTATTATACAGTGCAACTGCAAGACTCTATGAAATTAAGTCCCTGGTATCACGCATGACTCATGATACGCAACGCATCGAATCAAACCGGTTCCATTGAAACAACAATTGAAAAAATATTTAGTTGATAAAGCTTTTTATAGTGTACAAGAGTTCCTTTCACATCAAAATTAAGCCTCACCTCAACTAATTGAAGTAATTATGGTATCTAGTGTATAATTGTTGATCTGACTTGTCTTATACTCCTTAACTGGAGTCTCCAAGACATAATCTAAAAAAAAAGTTGTCGGGTGTTGGGCTCCGTATTTTCGGAATGCACCAATCAAGCCATAGCCTTTTTAAAGTAATGAATTGGACTGCAAAAATAGAAGCGAATGTGAGGTTAAATTAATTTCCGTATTCCACAATTACTCACCCTGTGTCACATTTCTTGGCCTCATTGCAGCTTCTCGTTTTCAATGGGCATTATTTGGCCTTACTACCTACAGTCGGTGACTAACGAAATGGCGAATCCAAGCTGAA
>OX418221.1:17196006-17533506 GCA_948455865.1 Conomelus anceps
AAATTCGTAAGGCAAGTATATTAATTTGCACGCCGATTGAGATGAGTAGCCATGGTCTGGGCCGTTTGGGCTAGTTTCTAAATAGCCCTGGTAATATAGAAATGAAATACATTGGCTCTATAGACGGGTGACGTCAGACTGCCAGTTCCCCACGTCGCAGCTACATTTGTTTCAGGCATTTAATTCCCGGGCTTAGCCCACAGACTTAGCAGTCTTGTTGACCACAGTTCCACAGTTCGCGCTCCGCCGGAAGAGTGCGTAATACGTTGTCTGGACAACACCCATACGGAAAGTGAACTATTAACAGCATTATTAATTAATTAACTCTTATTATTTATTACTACTTTTTGTTAGTAAGTTAACGTAAACAATGAATTTAAATCTTGTTGACAGTTTACTTTGAACAAAGTTTTCGATTTTGTCATTGGAGGGTAAAAAACAAAGAGATAGGCATAGTTAGACATACACAAAGCAAAACAGAAACTTTTGTACCTTGTGGTTCAATAAAAAGTCGTGGTTAACTCCAAAGCATTGAAAGACAAGCTTTATTTTGTTTTTATTGTTTATGTTTTAGTGATAATAATAATCATAAGGGAAATGATTATCTTTGGACGGAAATTGTCTGTAAGGATCTCAAACACATTGGGTGAGAAAATTAAAAAACACGAGGAAAGTAACACTAATTTAACCAATGCAATTAAAATATCCAGCCAAAGATCGCATCTACAATGGTAAGATTGTTATTACTTTAAAACTTGAATTTTAGTTCATTGACCTGTCCTCTACACCACTCTTGACTGTGTCAATATAATCTGTACTACACAGTAATTATTGCCAGCATTTTTATCTATTTCTTTTTTCTTACAAAGAAAGACAATACCTTACCGTAAATCCTGATTTTTTACAAATTGGACATCCCAACATAAGTTTTATAACTTGTCTGTTGGGAATAGACAGTACCATTTCAAAAGATTATTTATTCGTTTTATTTATGTTTTTCATGTACAAACGTGTATTGTACAATATATGTGAGAGCTGTGTGATATATGTGTTGTGTATTTGCCATACGCTAAATAAATAAGATGATTTGAAAAAATCCAAGGATTCGTCTTGAATTAGTATTCAAGTTGTCTTGACAATATTCTGACTAAAATAGACCTCACGACCGACCCACCGGTGTAGCCTATTTAAAAATTAGCCCCACCAGCTTGATTTATACAGCTTGATTTGAAAAAAAGACGCGCCGCTACTCCTACTGGTATGAATAGACACATTTTTTTAAGAATTAGAATATTTATTTAGAAAATAGTATTTGTATGAGAATAAACCACAAAAATTAACATACTAAAAGCCAGTAGTTGAGGCCTAATGTCCAAAACCTAATTGACCAAACGAAGAGAGAGAGGTATCTGTATAGAGTCCACCGTTTTACATTTGTCTGCAACACATTTACAGCTGAACGCGTGACCGATTTCTATGAAATTTGGCATGAATTTCCTTTGAGTAATGCGCAGCGATGTATGTGTAAGGATTTTCGAATTTTTGTTGCATTTAAAGGATAATTATCAAGAAAAAAGGAAAGGCAACCAAGCCTTCTTGTATAGGAACATATGATTTTTAAAGCTGGCCATTCACGTTCCGATTTGCAGTACCACTTGCAGTCCAACCTTCAAGGTTGGATCCGAAAACGGAACGTGAATGGGCTTGTTGGATGGTTGGAATTGTAGATGGACGACTAGATGGACCACTAGAGGGACCACTAGAGGGACGACTTACGAATGTCGACGGTGTTGGAGCGTGTGTGGCGCAGTCGGATCAAATTCGTCCATCTTATCTCAGTCAGTGCATGACCTTCGGGAAAGTTCGGGCAACATCGGGCAACTTCGGTTACATTTTTCGGCTCAAGAGCGACGTTCACAGCTGATTAGGAATAAAGTTGGATTGTAAGTAGGAGCGTGAGTGGAGTCGACTATCCATCTAGCAGTACTACTAGCAGTACTGCAAGTGGTACTGCAAATCGGAACGTGAATGCCCAGCTTAAAATGAGCTCATCATATGCAATTGGAATCAGATCCATAGATAGCCATCGGGCCGTAACATCTGGTTATTTAACTGGTTGAGCCTTATTTTCATGTGAATAAAGATATCGTTCAATGATTTATGATTGATTTATTTATATTAAATTTTGTTTGTTTTATCTATATATATATATAAATGAATGTCTGTCTGTATGTATGTATGTATGTTCCCTATAGACTTCAAAACTAATTGACAGATCGGCATGAAACTTTGAGAATATGTTGTGTGAATATTGGGGATGGTTTCTGACCATAAATTTTAATAGGAGGGCTAATAATTATTATTAATTAATCCATTTTACAGACCTAACTTACTGAACTTGTCGGCCAAACAGCTTAAAGGAACAGCTGATAGAAGTCAACCGTTTTAATCATATGGCAGGCCCCTTAGCGGCGTTATTTACGCTGTCTGGAACGCAAAGACTTTGCATGTACCGTGTAGATGGAGCCTTGCAGTATGTAGCAAACATATGACTGGGTATGATGAAATGTAATTATGCCGGGTTAATGATATCTGTTAGCCAATGCAGCTAGAAATTTGAAATGCAGCCCCAGCGGGAGGTGGCGAATAATAAAATCAAAAACCTTGCAACTACCCTTATGGTCGTAGGAGGTTTAAATTCAGAGGTGGTGATTATGAAAACAACGAAGGAGGCCTCTATGATCAGCTGGAAGATCCCTAGCACTAACTTCTTTCCTAATTTATTTGAAATGTAACCTCAGCGGGAGGTGGCGGATAATAAAATCAAGGAGATTTTTTATGAGAACGCAGCAACGCGCGTCGGGCCAGCTAGTTTTTAATATTTTAATTAAGTATAGCAAGTGACTAGTAAGTTAATTAAATACAAATTTAATTTTGTTTTATTAACTCATTCATCACATGTATCTGAAATTTAATTTTTTGTGCAATCATCTGTCTCGCAAATAGAAAACACAGCCTTGTTCATGTGATACAGAGTGACCTTTTGTAAAAATTAGACATGAAAAAAATAGACTACGCGAATTGAATCAAGGGTTAGGTCTGATGACTGTGTTTAATTTCGCGATGATGATTATCATTGAGTACATCGAGTATGTTCCTCTGTGCAAGCACCCTTATTCTTCGGCGTGAGGTCTACTGTTCACACAACTACCAGTAATAAAATGATATAATATTGTTCCTTTCTTGTATTCTCATATAATTTTATATTCAATAAAGACTAGGCCTTCATTTCTGGGAGAATGATGAACAAGTTTAACCGAAGCTGAAAGCACCGCAAAACGTAATATTATCCGTCACTCGTTATTCCCTTGAACACAATTTTATCCGTCATTTTCAATCTATTTTTCTCTCGTCTCCCTTCTTTCCCCTCTCTCCTTCTGTCTCTGTCATATTTCATATTCGAAGTTATTTGCCGCCTCTTCTCCTCGCAAGATTATCATGAATTCTCATCAAAGAGGACCCGAGAAAATCTTTCGCTTTCACTCGTGTAAACAAGAATCTCCTCTGTGCTTGCAATCTCTACAGCATTTTCCATTATGTGATCATGCGTTCGTTCTTACAGCAAGTTACGAGCAGAAAGCGTTTCTCGCATGCATTGATATTGATTCTGATGTTGTATGGATGAGGAAAATATTAATGACTTATTAATATAACATAGAATGTAGAATGTTGAACGTATTTGGTGTTGCTCCCGTGTGCATTATTAACAATAAAATAAAATAGTTATTTTCTTTTCTTACTCTACAGAACATAAGCATATGAAACACGCTAAATAACGTACAGAACGCGTTTCTCTAGGGCAATGGTACTGCTTGCAAAGTTGAAAATTCAATAGGTAGAAAAATATAATGATAGCTTAACTTATTATGATTAAATGACAGCCTTTATTGTACGTGTAATAGTAATACTATTTCTATCAACTTGTAATGTATTAAACTTATATTTTGGAACTTACACGTGTTAATTTAAAAAAAGTGGAATGAATCTACCTTGCGGTAAATTTAAAGGGGACGCTCTCACTTTTCCGACCATATTGCACTCGACTGCTCATTTTATATTCCCATAGTAACATATGCCATGGGATTAAAACAATGGGAATGAGCAACACCATGGGATTAAAACAAATCCAAAAACGTCCTTATAAATCCAATATCAACAGTTTTCTGACAAATTTAGTTTCTAATTTTTTTTTTCAAAGGAAAATCGATTTTATTCTATTGGGAAACAGCTGATACAGATCAATACAGATTTTGCAATTCACTAGAACTGAGAGAAGGCATGCCTCAAACAAGAGTTCTTTATTAGTGAATCAGCTGATTCTCAGACTTGAAAAACGTCACAATTTTTGGCACAGCGGCTTTTGACACATGGAAATGAGATCTTCTGCCTAAGAAAAATAGTACCACTGGAAAACTTGAATTGCTGTGAAATAGTCATATAAAGTTATGGTCTCTTCTTATGAGGTGTCTACTACCTCCTGAAGCATTGGTACCTGTACCCCCTGTAGTTTTTGCTCTGAAGTTTTATGCGTATGAACAGACAGATGACGGACAGAGCCTACGTACTGTTCAGTGAGCCTACGGAGTGGAGTAAACAAACATGTGCGTGCGTGCAAGCCGAGACCCAACGAAGCCCGATTCACAGATAGCCTAGTTTTCGAAACGCATCGAACAGGCAACATGCCTACACATTGAAAACGACTTTCAATAATCAATTTCAAACAGCTACAGTACTTGGATAATACTTATTATTTATTGTAAATGGAAATGGACACTTGAGTTTAATTAATTATATGAATAAGATGGCTATTTTCTTACCTTCAATGCTTAGGTAATGTATCCAAAAGTTCAGCAATCACTGGTTTCACTATTATTAGAATTGTTCATAAATGTGTCGATTGAATTATTTTTACCTATACATTTGAAATGAAAATACCGTCTTGATAACTGAATTTAAAATCTGATATGTTCTTGAAATTTAAATTATTGCATTATTTAATAATGCAATAATAATTATTTATTTCTCAAACTGGAACTGCAACAACAGCTGTTAAGAATGAACTGTAGGTGGCAATGATTGTAAATAGGCCAACCGACCTATGTACAATTCTCGGAATTCCTCACACACACAATGCAAAGTTTGTTTACTTCACTCCGTAGGCTCGCTGAACAGACTATACAGTGGGAGCTAAAAATAGTGCATGTATGTGTTCCAGCTGATAACATTAATGAGCATTTTGAATAGGTTTAATTAATGAGAGCAAGTCTGCAATATGATTGAAAAAATTCAGTTATTGCATGTGTTGAATTGATAGCTTTATTGAGCATCATGATTTGTTGAGAGCGTTATAGAATCAATTCTTCTAAATGGTTGGAAAAGTTTTAAGGTTCTGTTTGGTTGAAGAGAATTTTAGAACAAAGCTTCATTGACTAAATATATAATATATACTATTACAATGTAATTCTCTGCCAGCATTCAAAGCAAGTGCTCCAATTGGTTAAAGAGAACAGCTTTGTAATTGGTTGGATGGGAGTCCAGAGCATCCTGCATTATGATTGGCTGAGGGAAGGTTATACAATCCAATTTTATGGTTGTAATTAGTAACCAGTTTCATGGTTGTTCAGTTTCAGGGCGGCTTCACACGTGCTACAATCGCGCGATTGTAGCCAGAGCAATTATTATGACGGGCAACAGCCTCGCCAAAGCAATTATGAATCGCAGAGTTGTCGCCGATGTTTTTCCTAGTACAAATACAAAAAACATAAAAATTTCAGGTATTCAAATTTAAATATTTGGTACTTTAAAAAATTTGAATATCTGAAGTTTTTGGTACTTTTATTAGGAAAAACGTCGGTGACAGCTCTGCGAATCATAATTGCTTTGGCGAGGCTGTTTCCCGTCATAATAATTGCTCTGGCTACAATCGCGCGATTGTAGCTCGTGTGAACCCGGCCTAATTATTGTAATTGGCTGTGGGGAAGTTCCAGAATCCTATGTTATATAATTTATCAAGTATCAAGTTCTGACTTCAATTCGGATTCGTTAATCTGGAAATAAAATTAATTTTTAATGTTGCCATAAGCAAGGTATCCTACAGTTTTGAGTAGATTCCGAACCACCAGTATATACTGGAAGATCATACTGAAGGAACATACCCATATTTATAGTGAGACATGTTTGCCAATACCAGTGATTTAGTATAGGAACAGTAATGGCGGAATTGTGTTTATGCATAGCAAGGATCATGTTAATTAGTCTCAATTACCTAATTATTGCTAGTATAGTGGCTATATAGCTACTCCAGTTATTATCCTATTCCCATGCGGCCGTCGCTATTCAGCCCCAACTGCAATTATTTGCATCCAAACATGATCTAAACATAGACTGATATATTCAACAGGATGTTAATCACTCCCCCATTCTCTCTCATTCATACACGCGTTCTATCACACTTTCTCTCGCTCTCCCTCATTCACTTACTCTCTCTCACATACTCTCGCTCTCGCTCACTCTCTCTCTCTCTTACCCTTTCTCTCTTTCCCTCTCTTACTATTTTCATCTCTTCAAATTTAGGCTGTATTAAAATGTAGTGTATATCGCCTCCTTTCTCGCTGTGTTTACCATAATACATCACTTTAATACAGTTTAACATTAATGATTATTTTATTTGGTTTTTTGTGAATTTGAATTACTGTACCTGTGTCTGAATACCTGACAGTTTTGCTTAAACTTCTGAGTTGACCTCCTGGGCCACCTCCTGAGAAGGGGTTGAAATAATACATTCGTGTGTCTAAAGATAGAGTAGATGACCAATATCTCAGCCTGGAGGTGGTAAATTTCTAACTTCAATCATTATAGTCTCCAATTAGTTAATTAAAGAGATTCCCATTTTTACGATTTATTTTGAATTTAGAATTTCTTCATTTACCGCCATTTCTAACATATAACTTTGGCATAAATATTGCAAGGGTCTTGTTGATATTTGTCTTAATTACCCAATTATTACAACAATTGACTTGAAAGTTCAAAATCTGATTTTGCCATCGCAGTTTGGGCAAATCTATCACGTACACTCCTCTGTCCTAAAAGCCCCTATTTCCTTTTGTTGAAATCAATATACATATACATTTTTTTAAAAGCATGAAAAGATGTATATGCAACATATACTTGTACACACAGATGTTATGATGCTAACAGCAACCTCATAACAATAACAGTTTGTTATTAGTTTTGATAAGTAAGTAAGTAAGCACTTCCCGGTGGTTCGGAACCCACCTAAAACAGTAGTCTACGTCCAGCTCATCAATCACCATCATCCAACTCATTACCATCGCACAGGTCTCAGACCTATGTGGGCTTCATCCTCAAAACAAAAAACAAGTAAGTAAAGTAAGTAAATTAAAGGTAGTTGATGAAGCTATACATTTCATGGATTGGTTCACTTGTATTTCTTTTAATAGAAACAGTTATTTGTAACATAATAACTTTTTTTCGGAGGTTGAAGCCCACGTAGGTCTGAGGAGACCTGTGCGTGGGTGCATTGGATGATGGTGATTGTTGAGTAGGACCTACAGTCTTAGGTGGGTTCCGAACTATCGGGAAGTGATTTACAGAGTCTTTTTTGCTGGCCAATCCAATCGGTCACCGTTACAAAGATGGCCCAGGAGTTTTTTAGCTTATCTCTGATTGAACAGATACCTGCTACGGCACTCGGCTATCACTTCTTTAATTGATCTCATTAATTTGATCTCACTCTTTCTTTATAAATTGAAGGACCTTTTCAATTGAATCCCAAATAGTTTAAATCTAAATCATAATAGTTTTCAATTTTTACGTAGCAATTATTTTAATTTGTAACTGTATTGTAGTATCTGACGTCTATTGTATGATTTTATAAATTTTATTTATTTCAAAAACATACATGAAAATTACAAATAGTAGAGGCTTACAGCTAATGCCAAAACAAACCTAATTGAATGCAGTAGATTGTCTAAAATCAAACAAGGAAATCACAAAACAAAAATTGAAACGCTATGCTAACAAAGAAATGAAGTCAAAATAGATACAATAATAAAACGGTATGAAATAACATCATAAAGAAAAATAACCTTAAACATTAGTTAACTATAAACAAAGAAGTAATAGAATAGCTAGAAACAAAATAAAACAAATTTTAGTACCGGCTTCAATAGGAACGCAGGTATGGTGACGTGACGCAGGGTGACTTTTTCAGTGCGTAGGCATCAACTGATTAATAAAAATTCCTTCTCCATTCACGAAAATGATAATAGCATTTACATTATCACAGGAAACACCGAAATTAAAGGCCAGACGGGAGACAGCAAAGCCGCAATTTTTCTCTTCAACGCGCCACTGTTTTTGTTGACAAAGGGGCACAAAGCAGAAAGAAAAGGGGATGGGAGTGCTGAAGAGAAAGAGAATGGCTACATCCTGTTAAGGAGTGCAAAACGGCGTGTAATTGGTTTTCACCCAGAGAAGGAGAGAGAAAGAGAATGAAGGAGTATGATAGATGGATAGTGAAAGAGAGAATGTTAGAGCATGGAAGGAGAGAGTGAGAAAGATTGAGTGAGAGAATGAAACAGAAATCAGCTACCACTTGTCTTTTAAATGCTCCATTGTAGCAACAAAGTGTCACCCCTTTGAACGTTTTCCCAGCCGACTTAAAGCTAAAGAAAAACTGAACAGAAACTGACTTCTCAGGTTTTAATTTTTCCAAGCTTTCCGTTCAGTTTCGATATGATTCGATAATATTATTAGTGTGCCCTGAACTAAAATCCAATAAACTACATTTTAATAATAAAGCTGATGTTTTTTTGTAGATTACGTCTTGGAGACTCCAGTTAAGGAGTATAAGACAAGTCAGATTAACAGTTATACTATCTTAAACGCTAGTTACCATAATTACTATATCAATTAGTTGAGGTGAGGCTTAATTTTCATGTGAAAGAAACTCTTGTACACCATAAAAAGCTTTTTCAACTAAATATTTTTTCAATTGTTTTTGAAATATTTCTATATTTTCAAGACTTTTTAAAAACGGCGGTAGCTTGTTGTAGAGTTTCCTACCGATATAACTAGGTTTTTTGTTTGAATAAGCTACTATTGTGACTCACCAAGTGATAATCTCCTCGGCTTCTTGTACTATAATCGTGTACGTCAAGATTTTGGTTAATATCAATCTTTTTTACATATAAAGTAGCTCCATACACATATAAGCAGGGTACAGTTAGGAGACCAAGTCTCTTGAACAACGGCCTACATGAATCTAATCTATTCACTCTTTCCATACACCTAACCGCTTTCTTTTGGATCTTAAACACCCTATCAAGATTTTGTTAACTTGAACACTCCATGCATCTGCTTGCTCTGTAGCAACTTGCTTTTATAGCAGGCAGATGCATAGAGTGTTTAGATTAATATTAGCTTCATCGGTAACGTAGTTTTGCCCAAATTCACTAATATTCAAAGCACATATAAGACATGTTGCACAAACCTAAAATGCTGAAGACTATGATAAACATTTTAAAGTTACACTTGCTTTGTTACATAAAAATAAACATGGCCGATTTGCTTCCCATATTTGAGCAAAATGGATTATTTTTTCCATTAGCATCCATCTAACTGCACACAATTTTCCCAAAATTGCAAATTTAAATGCTTATAAATCGAAAACAAAAGCATCTATTGAAAAACGGTTTTCGTCATTGTTTTTTTTCTTAAAATTTCACACTGAAATGATGTGTCATACGACCACCATCCCATTTAAAAAAATAAAGTTGGATCCAAGATGACGGACAAAAATTTTATAACCCGTAAAAAGTTGGATTTTTAAAACTATGCAGATCCTCATAAGCTTCTTTTGTCAAGAACGACTTAGTTACTCAATATAAAGCCGTTTCCATACTTAAAAATCATTCTGTATATAATCAGTCATAATTGAATAAAATACATCACAAAGCTATTTAGTGTTAGGCTGTGATTCCAATGTATCTATTTATTTGCTATCTATATCTATATTTAATTATAAATATGGCAAACAAAAGATTGTAGAGGGAAGCTGCCTTCCAAATATGTTGCAGGGAAATATAATTTTTCATAGTTATTTTTAAATATTTTTTTCATTTATTGATAGGCCTATCTATTTCTTTTTTTTTTAACTGAATCATTTCTGATTCTGATGATTCTGAACCTTTATGTACTATATTACACATCCATTTGAATTTTAAAACCTCTTTGTACCACATTCTTGCCTTTAAGTGTACAAGCGGCTTGAAACTGATTATTGCACTTTATTATTTCACTGATTTTTAGCGTACATTTTCGCATCCTTATTTCTATTACTTGTGAACCTATAGAGCCTAATATGCAATATTCAAAAATCTATCCAGATAATTATAAACAACCTAGAGTTGAACTGCAACTGATTGGAAAAACAAAATTTATTTGGCCGATTTTACAGACAAAAATCATCTATAGATACTGTGCATAGCTAACGAGATAGCAAGACTATAATTATAATATAGTATTTTGAAGATTATTGAATATCATTCAATACAAACTAGGATGAATGAGCCTCAATTATCAGATACACCAAAATCCGACAAGTGATGGCTACAGCCATCATTAGCCAATTTTATATTCATTGCTGTACAGTTGCCATCTGGGTTGTCATCGGCCACATGTTTTTCTGGGCCTCACGGAAAAAGTCTACATTCTGCCTACTATATTTCTGAAGTTATTGGAGATACTTTTTATTTTATGGCTGATGTTTGTAGCAAAGAATGAAATAGCTAGTCGAGCCTAATATTGCTCCAGTTCGCCGGGGACTTTCTTTCGCTGGTCATACAGTACTTGTTGTATGATGTTGTAATATGAGGAATATTGAGAGTGTTATATTAGTGATATTTATTAGTGCTTTAGTGTTTTTTTTCAGGTGCATTGAACTGATTAGAATTAAGCTGACAAATTTTCAAATATGGACTCAAGTGAACTTTGGATTGCTATGTCGTCGTAATTGTGAGAGAGTTAATTTTTTAAAGAAATGGCTGTCTCACAATTACCTATTTTTTGCGTATAAGGTTTTGCTAACTTGCATCTAAGTAGTCAAAATTATTGCAGGTTTCAGGCATTTCCACAGTACTGAATTTTCATTTGTGATGGAATTACAATTGTATTTGGAGTGCTTGAAACGTGCAATTACCTCCCTTGAAATTTTGGCGACTCTACTGAAATTATGTTCGGTGCTCCACACGTGGTGAGGCCGGTTGGTCACCTGGAGGGGGAGATAATTGAAGTGGAAAAGGGAGAGTTCGAATCGAGACGTGGCCGCGAGAAGAGCAGAAAAATTGTGAAGGAGCCTCGGGCCTTCTAAGTGAGGCTGCGGCCCATTTAGGAGGGGCGAGCGATCAAGTCGGTGAACTTAGTTGTGAATTTATTCGGTCAAAATTTTGATAAAGTATATTAAGTCAAAATCGCGGGTTCAGTTTGAAGGAAATTCGAAAGTTTGTTATACGTGATGTTATGGCGGGCGTTTGAAATAAAATTCGTAGAACATGGACAGATAAAAAACACTGGTGAGTGCCTAATCTTTAGTATAAAGCTCAAATTAAGACCCTATTGATTGACCGAGGCCCTCAATTCATTGATTTACATGTTAGCAAAAGACATAAGTTAGCAAAATCTTGTAGAAAATTAATGAAGTAGTTTAAATGAAAATTGTGTGACTTCTTTATGTTGAAAATAATTTTAGGATCGTAAAATAAATATGGGTTAAAAAGCACCAACTCTTTTATTTCCAAAAAATCAGTTCGTTCCTTGCTCTCTTGTTAATTCAGTTGCTAAACAGGTGAAAGACAAGAAATATATAAAATGATCTTTGCATTTGAGTAAACGAACCTAAAGCTCTCAATCATAGACTTGGAATTATTGAATGCCTATACAGTATAGTAGAGAGATGAAATTTCCGGTTACAAAAATGGTGTCATTTGTGTGGGTGAAGGAAGGTATTTCACGGTTACATGAGTGGTGTCAGGTAAGAGTAGAAAAGTCGGCCGGTTACAATGTCACAAAAAATTGTTCAGTTTGTTCATAGATTATAATAATAATTTATTGACAAAAAACATACAATACCTACTCTTTAAGAATCATATAATATAAATCACAAGCTTGGCTTCTAAGCCTTTGATTTAAATTATTATTATATTAATATAAATGTTGTATAAGTTACCGTATTCAAATATTGTTTTCATAAATATAACATTTTTATATAATGCACGGTAAAACTATGAAAATTTCATTCGAACATTGAATCTTAACGGATAAATTCAAAAAATTTATTTGGTTCAGTTTTAAGAAGGCTAGGAAAGCGTCGAAGGAAGGAAAAGAGGAGTTGAAGTACCTCTTATTTTCGTTTAATTCCTGATTCGTGAGAGGGCTGTCATCGCCCTTACCACCCCCTTCCCCCACTTCAAGTTACATCAAAGTTAACAATTTGCGACGGGGTCATTTAAGCGACCAATCAATTTCCTAATGGCATGCAACATGCGGCCTCGATCGACTGTGACAACACTCTTGTCACCGTCAAAACGACGCTGACAATCGTTCAGCCTTGTGTTGTCTTTGTGCTTGACGCTTGTGCGTTGCTCTTGAAAACAGAAGAGGCGAAACACGTTTTTGAGTGGTGCTGTTTTGAAGTTGGAGTGGGAGTGACTGAGTGAGAGGGAAGAGGGATAAGAGTGAAAGAGATTAAGTGAGAGAGATGGTGCTTTTTTAAGTGAAAGACTGAGTGAGAGGGAGAGTGATTAAATAAATAAGTGAGATAGATAATAAGTACTTTGCATGTATCTCACTTCAACCCGTGTCTTGTTTCATTACTGACTGTAATTAAAGTTTATTGATGAACAATGTGATGTTGCTGAGTAAAGGTTACGATAGACTGATGCAATACAAATAGATGGAGAGAAATGGGATCTGAAAAGACGAGTTTCATGCTAAATAGCACATGAAAAGAAAATTGATTTGAAGCGTAAAGTGCTTTACGGACATTCACTATCATTGCCCAATATTTTGGGCGTCAATATTGAAGTTGTATGCGAATTTTAAGCTAAATAATAATAATATTAATAATATCGTGTGACCTGGCTGGCTCAGGTCTGGTGTCAGAGTTATCAGGTCGCACCTGAATAAGTTCAGGGCCTCTGACGTGACTTAACGACTGTTTTTTAGGCAGCCGGGATCGACAGCTTAACGTGTCCTCCGAAACACGGGAGTGGCCCGAGGTAAAAACGTTCGGTCAGAACTGGGATCGAACCCGGGACCTTTGGGCTAGCAAAGCACCAATTTTAAGCTGTAAAGGGCATAAGAACATTCAATATTATTGTCCAATATTAGAACAAGCGGATTTTAAGTGGAATGGATCTTACTATGTGCATTCAGTATTATTGTACAATATTGAACTAGGTGAGAGAATTATTGTCAGCGGAAAGGGGCAAAAGGACATTACGTAGTACCGATATAATAAGAGAGAGTATGCGTGTGTGTGTGTGTGTGTGTGTTTCTGTCTTACGGATTTCACAAAAACTGCAACGATTTGGAAAACTAAATTTGGCATAAATAAGTTAGAGCTTCCTCTAAACTCAATTCAGTGCACCTCAAAGCCCATTTTCTCATTTTCTTTTTACCTTCACCAAAATTAATGTTGAAATTTCAACATTTCTGTAATATGGGCTAGATACAAGGTTAATAAAAAGAAGGTTGTTCCGTTTTTGAGAACTAGATTAATTGTATGGGGTATGGCGTATTTCAGTTCAGTAGCATTGAGTAGGCCATATCATTGACAGCTGATTAAAATATAGATTCAAATTTATGATGAGCAAAATCTTCATTTCTGAACTGAGAAAGTGTTCAAATAGAGCTGAAAGTTAAGGCTAAGGCCCATGTTATACGGGCAGCTTTGACGCGACAGATAAAACGCTGACGCTGATCATAAAAAACGGAGCTGTTATACGAGCAGAAAAAACGCCGCGTCGTCGACGCTAACGCTCAGTGGTGGAGCTAAAACGAAACTTGACGAAGGTCACAACAATAAAATTATGCTGTCTACGTGAACCTGTGAACTCACGTGAATGCGCCAGAGGAATAATAATAATTTAATAATTATAATAATAATTTCTCTGGATGATACTACAAAACATCCAGACAAACAGTCCTAATATTTACCACCAAAAATCGTATTAGACAAGTATAGCCCGCAATTCTCAGACTTTTTATTCGGCGGAGCTCGCTGTCTCGTCAGTCACCTACTGTAATTCTAATAATAGCTTTTCTAATTATAATAATTGTATTATATCAATTAACTGCATCTATTAGGCCTATTACATTTATAGTTTCTATATTGTTGCATTTCTATCAGTATATTATTATTGTACTGATTGAGAAGTTAGATCAAATAGACCAATGTAGCCTAAAATTAACTGGGAAACAATAGGAAAACAGAATTCAGTAAAACGTGCAATAATTTATTTGCTGGCTCCTAATGTATAAGTACAGAAGCTAAAGAACCAGGTATAAACTCAAAAACTGTCTGTTTTGGCTTCAAATTGTTTCTAGCTCTTTATTTATTAGAGCAGTGATTTTCAAAAATTAGTTGTTTTGGGATTATTTCGTTTTTTAAAGTAAATCATTATAATTATAATAATTTCAACAATTATTACAGAACAAAAACTATTGAACTCTACTACAACTCACCAGTATTTCAAGAAAATCGAAACAAAAATTCAGCAAAACAGAGGGAAAAGCGTGTTCATAAATCAGCAATGTCATACATGATAACGATCGGCTTCCACCGCTTGGAAAGTCGAAATCCTTTTATATGTGTACATTTTAGCTACGCAATTTTTTCAACGAGGTGTTTTCGAATAGCCCACAGAAGTCTACATCACACGGTGCATTGCGAAGCTAAGCTAGAATGGTTCAATGAGTATAGCGGAGACTGTATGATCGATTGAAAAGAATCACATGATTACTATATTCCCAAAAAAGAAAGATAAAAAGGCCAAAAATTATTTGATAAGTTCCGTACGTGTTAAATGAGTTTATTCGCTTATTCATAGATGTTAGATGACCGATCATAATCTAAACTTCATGGTACACATTCATGGAAATTCTTGGTAATCACGTACGGTTACTCTACATTTAAACTTGAAAGAGAATCAAATTCATTCGGAAAAAGAATCTTTCTAACAAAAAGGGAGATTTTGATACAATTTTTTCAGGAATGCAGTCAATGCTGCAGAGGAGTTAAGGAATTTTAAACTAGAATTTATATTGAAATGAAAAGATTCTTTATTCGGTGGAATTAAGACTGTTAAAAGTATTTTCTACCACGCTACCTTAAAAGACTTCTGAGTTTTAAAGTCTTAATAAACCAAGCCTACTTAAGAGAACCTGAAACTGTTTGCTCATCCATGCTACTACATATGCCTAAAACAGTGGATTATCAAGGCTACTCAGGTTGGTGGTGATTGCAGTAATGCTGCTGCAGCAGGAATTGATTTATTTGGTCTCCAAACACGCATTCAGAAGGGCTGTCTTACAGGCAAATGTTAAGATTGCTAATTGCTTCTGTTTTTTGTTTGTTTGTTGCTCAGATGAGTTGCCTTTTTTGTTTTTGCTTGCCTTGTCACTAATGATTTGTTTGCTATTTTTTTTCTTGTTGCTTGTTTTTGCTGTTTATTGTATCTATGCATGCTGTCGCACTTTTTTGTTATTATTTTTTGTTATATATTTCTCGGTTCAAGAATATTTTTAATTGCTTCGGTTATATTTATATTTTTATATTGTATTCCTATGTAATAATGGTGTAATCCTTTGGAATATAAATAAATAGGAGAGAGGCAAGGTTACACTTTTGATAATAGGTCTGGAGAATTTAGTCAATATAAAAAACGAAACTATCAATTTTGTGTAGCTCTGGTACACACGCTTTCACTTGAAAAATAAACCACTGAAAAAATATACCACTTGATTGTCTGCTGAACTTTTAAAGAAACTCATAATTAACCTAAAAATTGTAGTAAAATTGCCAACTTTCCACTATATTGCTACTATGTAATTGAATTAAAATCTATAAATAAAGAACAGACTAGGATAATTAATTTCAAATATTCCAACAAATGATAGTGAAGTTTTATATTATTTATTTATTTACAAAGGCAACTTTGAACAAGTATTTTAAGCCTAGGTGATGGTGAGGGGGTGAGTGATAATACAGACTTATTTATTTATGATGTTTTGATGGATGAGTCAGAGATGTGATAGAAGTGCAGTGTGATAGTACTACTAAAATATATTGTTTATTCTATTCTAACAACCTACTTGCTATTTATACACAAAGTTTAGTCAATATCAATATTACTTATACTATACTTACAACTATAAATATTTATATTTTTATGAGAATTTTAAATTCACTATATCTGAGGTTCGAAACTCTTCAATAGAGTAAAAGGCTTTGTTTTTCATCCATTGTTCTCATATAATTTTGAATTTATTCAAAGGGACGGTGTGGGAACTAGGGTGTAATTTATTAAATAGGTCCAGGCTTAGATGAAACTCGTACATGAATTTTAAATGAAGATCCATGTAGCATTCAGAAACTACAATCTCATATTAATTTTCAACATTAATTTGAAAGATCTATTAAATGTTTAATTGAAATAAATATTGACTGAAATTTATTAATTTATTTGACTTACTTTATCTTCATTACCGTACTGTAAACAGTAATTTGCAACAGACTACCACTGAAAAAGTAGAATAAAACAAATATTCAATACTGAGAAAGATTAAATTAAAAAACGAAGTCTGTGTACACCAAATGTGTGTATCTTGACTTCTGTATTATCACTGAGAAGCAAAAAAACAACTTTTAAGTCAATTAATTATCAGCTTTGTTCACATGAACATGGAGCATTACAAAGCCTTTTGGCTCTTGAGCCCATAATACAGGCTAAGACATCCTTGATACATTCTGAGACATGCTTGAAGTGTATGTCAATAGCTCACAAATGTTAAACTTGAAGTTTGCCAACATCAAGAGGAGCCAACATCACTTGTCTCTTTGATGTAAAGCAACATCAGCCGCAACATTTCTCCTTGATGGAAATTACACATCTCAACATTTGTCTAGTTGGATGATGACAGTGAGAGTTCTCCTTGTCTTAAACATACAGCAAGAAAATGTGAAGCTGACCACAAATCAACTAAAACTTGGGGGTACTTTTAAGTACCTAGTAGTAGTAAAGATCTTAATTTATTGTATATTGCTTGATCTTATAAGATCTAATAAGATTTGCACATAAATAGAAAAGCCCATGAGCAAAACACAAAAAGTGAGTTTTTTACTACCATATTCAAACAACTAATAAATTCATACAATAATATTGGTGCTGTCAAATCATAAAGGAATAGAATAAAAAAATGATAAGGATTTATATAGCTTTATACAATGAACAATATTGGTAATAGAGGAAGAACATTTAAAAATAATAATTATTAAGATCTTTGTTCAGTCAGAATTAAGCAAAATTATATTTATATTATTTATATATTTATACCTGTGGTGTTTTCCATGACGAAATACTTGATGAACAATCTAATACGAGTCAAATCTGATACTGTATTTCTATTTTATATATGATTATCACTCACTTTTACTAGAGGGATGCATTTCACTTCTAAAGAGAAGCTTCATCAGCCTATTATATCAATTTATTATAGATATAAGTTTTATTAGCATTTTTATAAATATAAATATGTTTATATGTTCATTGTTTACCACCTTAGTCCGACTGTTGATAGTAATGAATAACTTGGTAGAAGTAACTATAAAAGTCATGTGAGAAGAGCATAATACATAAATAATAATAACTTTCTTCCGTTAAAAGTAGCCAAAATATTATATTAATTTGGTTTTATGATTCACTATAGAAAGCTGTTAATCAAAACCTACTATTAATAAAAACCGTATGTTAATCACTATTATACGCAGTAACAAAACATTATTCTGGTAAAAGGTGGTTTTTTGTTCCTTCAACTACAATAAACTACTACGGTATTGTTTTCAAGTTTAATTGACATTTTTTATGATTGTGTTTGAGATAATATGCATAATTACATTACGTCAACATGAAAATAATGTTAAACTTAAAGAGCACATACAGCGATTCGCAATATGGTAATTAGACATATACAGTATTCATAGTGAATTAGTGATAGAGAGATATATGACTGCAAGTCGTTAAATTTCACATGAAAAGTTAATATTAATAACGCAGTTCGTCATGGAACAAGAAATCCAGGAGATATATAACACAATGTTTCACTTTTTCAATGAAGAATTGCTTACAATCATTACTCCCAGTCTATTTGAGCGTTTACACAATGTAACAAAGCACTGTCATATATAATCATGCTGTACAATTTTCCACAAACGGATGCAATTTTCAAAATAAAAGTGTTAGGCTAAAATTTTATACAGATTTATTTCAAAAGATTTTCATTTCCATAACAATGTCATGACAACTTTGTTATAGAATCTTGGTTATCAAACTTTGTTGAATTCATTTGTTAGATAGTTTAGAGGCACTGGAGACTCCTGTTGTTGCATGCATAAAGTACTGAAATTTTCATTATATTCCATGTAATTTCATTATTGTTACACAAAATAAGCGTTAATAGAATGATTCAATATAATATTGTTATCATACGGAGATTCAATATCTGCATTTACATGAAAATTTGACAACAATTTATTCTAAAAGAGAGTAGAAAAGTCAGAGAGAAAGCGAGAGAGAAAGAAAGAGAAGATGCTATTATGCGTGTGCTTCTTTTCTAATAGAGAGATTCCAGATGAGCATATTGCGTGCAAACCCCTACTAAATTATGCGCACTCGGTTTCGACTTTTGGAAAAGTGCGTTGAAGACGATGGCTCACAGTGAAAATCGGTGGAAAGCTGGTAGAAAATTGGTGAAAAGTGAGAGATAACAAGAAAGTTACTCCACGTTCCGTTAGGTGGTAGGTGGAGATCTCACGCATTCACGTGATTTTCACATCAAAAAATAGAAATGGCGTCCACGGGGTTTTCCTCTAGTGAAATGGAGTTTTCCCAGTTCTCCTGCACGTGGGTTCCCCCAAAGTGCGTGTCTCGGTTGCCCTAGAAAGGTGGAATTCTTATCAGCTGACTTCCTGTCTTGTGTCGACACATCTACTAAGAGGCAGTTGAACACTGATCTGGTTCCTGTCTGCGATCTCGCCCAGAAACTTCCATTTCTAACTCAAATTGCCTGTTTTGTTACTAAAGAAAAAGCGCAAAATATAACTGAGATCACGTTATTTTTGTTTCTTACCCCATGGAATTCTCAACTGACTCCTGTCATAAATGTAGAGAAGGATAAATTAAAAATATAAAAATAAATTCCTGCGTTTATCCTATTGTAATGATCAACCAAACATTAACTAGATACAAGCTAGCTAACTATAATACATTAGTGAATGCTGAAATAGCTAATATTATTTTTGATGTACCAAAAAAACTCTCATCCGGGGTGGACAAGAGCTGTAATAATTATGCTATGTAACAAATCACTGTTATATTACCATGTATTTTTTTAAAAGGCTACAACTTTTCACAAAGGAATGCCACTTCCCCAACTCAAAATGTTATTCAACAAATTTTATTCAATAAATTTTATTATAGTAAAAATATGTTTACTTATGTCAATACTGGTTCATTTCATAGCAATGTTATATAAACTTTCTAAGTGAATTCAACGACTTGCAGTCAAATTTTCATTAAGAATAAGTAGAATTTACTTACTTTGTAGGCTGAACGTTTTCAAATCTTTGAGATCGATTTTCAGAGGCGTCCTCCTTGATCATCGATGTCAGATTTTTTGTTAGAATAATTGTGGTTTTTTCTAAAATGTGATCAAATAGTTTGTGTGATTTTAAATTTAGTTGTTCGTTGAGGATGTTTTGTTTATTGTGTGTAGTGTGTTTGTGTATTTCAAATTGTTCCAAGGTATTGAGTTCGTGTCCTTTAGATTTTATATGTATAGAATGTGTAGGTTGGTGGTGATGTTAGTAAAAGTGTGTCCAGTTTGAATGATATGGTCGGCGAAATTCGATTCAGCTTTTGATGTTAAGGCTTGAAAATGTTCCTTGTAGCGTTGTTTGAATGTGCAGCATGTTTGTCCTATGTAGAATTTGTTACAATCAGAGCAGTTCAGTTTGTAGATCCCTGGGAGATAGTATTTGTTTGTTTTCAGTGTGGTTTTGAGTGTAAGTGCATTTTTTATTTTGTTTTTTGTTCTGAATGAGATGGTGTGGCCGGATTTTTTGAAGATTTTTCTAGTCTGCTTGATTGTGGATTAATGGATGTCATTGTGATGTATTTTTTGTCAGTGGTTTTGGTGTTTTGTTTTTTGTTTGTTATTTTATGATTGAGTTTGTCAATTAGGTCGTGTTTGAAGCCGTTTTCTTGTGCTAGGTATTTCATTGTATTTAGTTCAGTGTTGTAATTGTTGGTGGATAGTGGTGTGTTGTTGTGTGTTGTAGCATTGAGCTGAATGCGGAGTGTTTGTGTTGTGTTGGATGATTGGAGGTGCTGTGTATTAGTGTATCTGTAATTATTGTTGTTTTCTACAATTTAAAAGAAAATACCTTATGCATACATCGCTGCGCATTACTAAAAAGAAGCATTCATACCAAATTTCAAAGAAATCGGTTCACGCGTTCAGCCGTAAATGCGTTACAAGCAGACAAATGCAAAACAGTCGACTCGAAACATAGACCTCACTCTATATCAATTAATAAAATTCGGAAGGAATGCATCTCTGTTTCCAATAGTTATATATATATTTTTTTTTTTGAGGATGAAGCCCACATAGGTCTGAGACCTGTGCGTGGGTAATGAGTTGGATAATGGTGATTGATGAGTAGGACCTACATTTTTAGGTGGGTTCCGAACCACCGGGAAGTGGTTTTACAGCAGAGAACAGTGTCTTTTTTGCTGGCCAATCTAATCGGTCACTGTTACAAACAGGACCTACGAGAACGCAGCTTATCTCTATCTGATTGAACAGATACCTGCTACGGCTCGCGGCTATCACTTCCTAATAGCTCACGTCTATTAGATATATATATATATATATATAGATTTATTCTGTGAATACTAACTTAATTAAACGATGATCAACCTAATATTAAAACTGACCCTGTATTTCACTTTTATATATTGTTTTACTCACTTACATTGGAGATGCTTGAGGAATGCATTTCACTTCTGAAAAGAAGCTTAGTCAGCTTCAAAAGTTAAATACAGTGTCAGTTTTAATATTAGATTGTTCATTGAGTATTTCGTCATGGAAAACATCACAGATTTAAAAGATGATGTTGAAGATCCATCTTGTTTCCACCAGTATAATAAAAACTTCAAAAAAACACTATCAAGTAGAAATTGTGACTCACGTTATGGCGTGACGGCCGTTTCACTCTGTTGTTAAGAGCATCTTTTCAGACGAGCCACAGTATACACTGATTCAAGGCAATTGCCTTATTAATTGCCTTAAATCAGTGTACTGTGCGTCGTCTGACAACGCTCGTAACAACAGAGTGAAACGGCCGTCACGCCAAAACGTGCGTTACAATTTCCAATTGAGTTTTTTTTATTATTATAGTAATTAAACATTGAAAATTCTGAGTATCGAATGAAATTGTTTCAAGTCTATTGAAGTAGTTGAACGACCTTTGAACTTATAACAGCTCAATACGACCTTTGAACTGCTCGTAAAGTAGTTCTCTACGTACTAAAAACTGATTGCAAAATACCTTTTTCCTACAACTGCTCGTAAAGTAGTTCTTTACATACTGAAAACTAATTGTAAAATACCTCTTTACTGCTCCGCAAGCGGTAAAGTACTTTACGCTCGCCAGCTGTTTTCTTTACGCTTCTATTTTGATTTTGATGCCTTCTCATTGGTGGATCATGGAATTCGTGAAATTCACATAACCTCAAAAAAGGCGAAAGCTAACCAAATCCGGGCACGGTCTGTGATGTTACAAACTAAAAGTTTTTATTGTGTTGGAATCTAGAACTGCAGTTTTAGGAAAAATATTGTATGTAATTCGCGCGTGAAGCTTCTTTATCGCTCTCGCAAAATTACTGCGCTCCGCTATGCGTCGCGCAGTAAATGTTTTGCCTCGAGCGATAAAGTCGCGCTTCACGCTCTTAATACATAAATAACTATTTAATGCTCAGCGAGCGGTAAAACGTTTAACGTTCGCCAGCTGTTTACTTTACACTTCAGTTTTCATTTTCACGCTTGCAGGTGATTACACAACTAAATTTTTGATCTGTGTAAAGAATGGGTCCGCTTACACTGGTTCACTGATCTTGTGATCCACCAATAAGGAGACATCACAGTGACGGCACTTGAAAAATTACTGCACTCCGCTATGCGTCACGCAGTAACTGTTTTGGCTCGAGTAATAAAGTCACGCTTTACGCTATTTACACAACTATTTCCATCAGCTGTTCTTTAAGGATAGATTTCTCCTTTTTGTTTCCTTCAGCTAGTTTTTACAGGAATGAGACATAGCACAACCGTATTTTTGCACCAAAACGCCCCTAAGTTATATTCGTAATTTCATCAAAAACGTTAGAGCCGTTTTTGAGATCCGTTGGACATACATGCATAAACACATATTTATACATACAGAGATTGCTCGTTTAATATAATAGGATAGATGCTACATATAGCCTAATCTGTAATATTTTGTCAATAGATCTATATATAAACATAATAAATAATAATTTTTTATGATAAATTTAACGACTTGCTGTTAATTTTAATAGAGAATAAATAAATATTTACTCACGTAGGCTGAAACGTTTTCGAATCGTGATGATTCATTTTCAACAGGCTACACACATGCACACATACTTACATACATTCAAAGGCTGTTGAAAATGTATCATCACGATCGAAAAATGTTTAGCCTACGTGAGTAAATATTCATTTTCTCTATTAAAATTGACTGCAAGTCGTTAAATTTATCATAAAAAGTTAATGTTAACAACGCAGATCGGTATGGGTCAAGAAATTTAAGAATATAATAAATAAATATAAATTAATACATTGTAATCATAATTGATCGAAACACAAACTAAATTTGCCACCAGTAAAAACCAATCTTATAAATCAAATTTTATGACAAAATACATATTGAACATGTAGGCTATTATTAAAACTTTAAAAAACAGCATTTCTTGAAAGTAATTGTTTTTTTACTGATGATGCCTACATGCGTTTGCGTGGGGTAATGAGGTGAATAGTCACACAAAATATGCCAGGCTGAACGAGTATTAAGCCCACGACCGCAGGATTAGATTTTAACTAAGTCTAAACACAGATAACACCCTAACCGATTAGACCACTGCGATTGCCAACCTTATTTTTTTCTTTTTTTTCTCAAAATTTATGAGGTCCTGTTGGGGAAATCAGTTAGGGTGTTACCACCGATAGGACTCTGGCTGGATGCTTCTCCTGAAGTCTCGAGTTCGAATCTCGTACATCCTTGGATGTTTCCAACTTGTCATCATTCACCTCATCACTTACGCACAAGTCTCAGACTCATGTGAGCATCATTTGATTTAAAAAATGCATTTTTGTTCCGTTTTGGAGAACAAATCTCTAGTAGAGGGATGAAATAATGAGAAGAATGAATCCTAATTTACCTTTTATTTTATTCTTTTTTCAATACTGTATTTTTGGAACAACTTTTTTTATCGACTTACACGAGCCCTAAACCTATGCAATTTCAATAGGATCCCTATCCATTGATGAAATATTGATGGCAACTTGTCCATTCAGCCTCTGATCAAGTACTTCTGAGAATGTAGTGAGAAATCCACGCTCACTGTCGCTGTGCGTGGTCATGAGCACTGAACTATTGTTATGCGTAGCTGCCAACACGTCATGGTGCAGCATTTCGCCCGTCACGTACAGATCAGCATGAACGCCAGCCAGGACTTTGCCACCTGAGCCTGGCACCAGGGCAGCACTGCTGATTAGAGTGTCTGAAATAAGCAGAAAAAAGGAAAATTATTTTAAGGGTTTGATTTAAATATGGAATGAGTTGGTCCCAAATTATTAGCCCAGAGTAATGGAATCTATTCTTATAGTCTTGGGTCTCAGAAACAAGAACTCAAAGGTAGATGCGATTTATCTTAATACTTATTAAGAGTTAATGAAAGTCATGATATTGTTACGGGTTCTATCTCTAAAATAATGCTGGAAACACTTAAATTTAACACTTTATTAACACAAATTATCCACAACTTGCACTAATCAGTTATTTCTTACACAAAATAAGCAATCAGAAGCAGATAAATCGATAATGTTCAGCTAATAAAGATTTTGCTATACTACTGTTCAAAAATCAATCACTAACTGTTAAAAGGCCGATCAAATAACTACTGTTCAATAAACTGTCCAATAATTCAAGAAGAAGTGTCTAAAAGCATAACAAATTCAAATTCATTTTATTGCCATTGGCAAATTAATAATACAAACAAAACATTTAAAACCTCCAAAATAAAAAGAAATATTACAACAACAACAAAGCCAGTGAATGAAAAATAACAGTAGCAAAGTTGAAATAAAATAAAAAAACAGGAGAATATAATTATTACAGGCGTTGCTAGCAAAAGCTAAAAAGCTTGAGCGCCAGCAACGAAAAACAACAGTTGAAACACAACAAGCACTTACGAGTCATGGTATAAACTGTTATAGAAGCCTGAATAATAATCTGTCACAATATACTGCGATTATCACTTTAACAACAATTGTTCATATAACACAGTTTGTATAAGCGCTCACTGGTTTGTATAAGCGGAAACGGGAACTGTCACTTCTGCCACTTATCGCATTAACGATTGTATCACAACTGACTGACTTTCACAAGAGTTTCTGCTATTTATACATTTCTCATAATCTAGAAATAATGAGAAGGTTCTTGATTTCTTTATAAAATTCTAAAGTAAACAAATAGGATTCTCCCATTTTCCTTAAAGTTCTAAATAAACATTCTCCATTCATCAAGACTATTTTAATTGCTGAGATAAAACATTCCAAAGGTTTCAGATGGGCTGCAAGGTGAGGGAAGAATAGTAAGTAATTGCTTCTGGAAATCAATATAGATTCAACTCTGAAATTCACTGCTCCTTCTTTCTTTCCGTGTCCATAACAATAGTTTTGAACCACTCAATTAATTCAGGTACAGTACCATGAGTTCACAGCATTGACTTGCCGCATAAGGGGTATTGGCTTAATTTTATAATTATTTGTAACTGAAAACTCATATGAAGAATGAAATATGTCATCCTGTATATATAGAGAAAGAATTTTCAATTAATGAGACTCCATAGTGACAAAATTACATTTATTAAAAATATTGTTATAAATGTGGTTGTTATTAATGTTTTCACAATCATTGATGTTGCACAATCACATGCATTCTGCAATATTTATAAAAATGTGGTAATGACAACCTCCAGTATTTTATGGATATCTGCAAAGTGAGGCATAGAGATCTCCCAATCAGGGAAGCTAATAAAAACTAAACTAAGTGAGGTGGGATTTTTTCTTCTCATTCACCAAAAGCACACATGATGCAATTTAAAAATATACAATATCAAACTGTTTTAAACTGTGTCCTTCATTCATGTCGGGCACATTTTTGACAAAACACAGTAAGACCGCATGTACCATGCTCTGCAGGCCACACATCAATAACTCACATTGGTAAGGGAACCAGTGGCGTAGCCAGGATTAGATTTCGGGGGGGGGGGGGGCTCACCAAGGGGGGGGGTGTGGGCAATGGCTTAGCCAGGATCAAATTTCGGGGGGGGGGGGGGAAACCGTGAACATCTAGAAAGTAAAAAAGGAAAACAATGCACAAGTAGGCTTCAATTGAATAATTTTATGGTCTGGGGTATAGGAGGGTCAGGATTTTTTTTAAATTTAGTGGTGTGAAAAGCTAATCTAGACAACTTGTTAGGCTCTAAAGTTCAAAAGAAAGTTTTGAAAAATTACTACCCAAGAACCTAGGTGGCCAGGTTTGAAATGATAAAGTTTGATATACCGATATCTGTGACTATTTTGAGTCAAAACCCTTGAATTGGAACTAATCATACTTAACTTATGTACTGAATCTCAAAATTAATACAAATTATTATCAGTCTCATATAATTTATGTCATTAGCCTAAAACGCACCCAACCCAAAGTTCATGAAATCGGATTTTTTTTTTATCATAGCACACTGATTTTACACGCTTGCATAGAACTTGCATTTATTTGTGTGTTTTCATTTATAAAATCCCGATTTTATGAACTTTGGGTGCGTTCAGGCTATTGGGTTATACTGAATTTTAACTTCAAAACTAAATCTTCTACAAGATGAGTTTATTCTAAAAGGTGATTTATCAACAATTAACAAAGTTAATCCACTTCAAACTTGAAAATTGCATTTTATTTAATGTAATAAATAAACAATTATGGTAGTCACAGTTTTCTAACATGTTTTATTCGATTTCGTAGCTCATTTTAAATCAAAATTATCCATTTGAGCACCTAACAGGTTTCTAAATGAGTAAATATTGAGGAAAAATTTGAAAAATGCATTAATCTGACTATAACTGTAGCTATATTCCATAACACAAACAGGGTTTCTGTAATCTGTTCGTTATAATACAACAAAACAGATAGAACCCTTCGGCTTTAATAAGTCCTTATCTATTAGTTATTTGAGAATTTTTTATTTCTGAAATTTCGGGGGGGGGCCCGGGCCCCATGGCCCCCCCCCCTGGCTACGCCACTGAAGGGAACGTTTTTTGGACAAGTCATCTCTTTGCGTGGTAGTATTGGGTGGCCACCACGTTCTCCAGACTTGACACTCAGCGATCATTTTCTTTAGGGCTACCTAAAATCTAAGGTATATCAACATCGCCCTCAAACTTTGGAAGCCATCAAGCAAATGATAAAGCAAGAAGTTTAAAGTAATAGATAACTTCAGAGAACAACTAACCAGTGTATGATGAATTGAGAACGCTCTTTGAGTGATATATTGTTTAAAACAGTTTAATATTGCATATTCTAAAATGACATCCTTTGTACTCCTGGTTAATGAAAATAAAAATTTCTCTTCTTACTTGGTTTAGTTCTTATTAGTTTTCCAAATGGGGAAATTTCTTAAGCCCATTCTGTCACCACATCATCACTATCAATAATACAAAGAAGGAAAAATGACTTTCTGCACCAATTCTCCAAACATACAAGACATACCTTGGTTAGTTCCCACTGCATAAGCTATCCTAGCATACTGGACACCAAGATGACATTTCAGTTTATCTATTGCTGTCCTAATTGTCATTGGTTGCTTGAATCTCACCAGCCTGCCTCCGCCAGTTCCAGGTTGTGGCAACTGAAATAAAAAATGAGTAAATAACATTTATAAATAAGATTAAAAATAAAATATGACAGCAAAAAATAATTCAAAAAATAAAATAATGAAAGTAGTTAACAGAAGGAAAACTGAGAAGATTAAATAATTATGTTACTTCCATACTTAATAAACAAAGTAGGAAAGCTTCTCAGTATCTAGGCAAGAGTATACTAATCAGTGATTATAAATACTTAAGAACTTGAGTGGCGACCGTCTTATAATAAGCACAGTAACAACCAATATACATTACTTTTACCTTCTTCTCATATTTATGTATAATATTCCATATATTCTTTTTTGTGTTTACATTTAGATCGGAGTAATTCTTATTTTGGTTGATAGACTCATATTCGCACCCTGACACAGTTTCTATAAAGGGATGCTACAATTAATTAGCAAAATGTAGTATTGAATACATTTTTCATTTATTAAAATTTATTTTTGTGTAAATTTATGTTCTTGGGTTACAAGACAGAGAAAATAATAACAAATAATCATAACTAGCTGAGTAGCTTGGCGACCTTGTCTAAGTTCCGACAGATTATATTTTTGCCAAATCAAAAATGTGCATCAAATAAAAATAAATAAATAGAGCAACAAAAAGTAGAAGAAAAAAAGTAACTTTGAAGGCGTCGCTAGTAGAAGCTAAGAAGCTTGAGCGCTAACAACGAATCTGAAAAGAACTTTTGATAATTGCTTTGAATGGCTCGCGAGTGAGAAAAAAAATCTTTAAAGAGACAAAAACAAAATTTTGAGTATAACTAAAGAAGAATAATTGATAAATATTAGTCTAATTTAAAAATCTTACAAATACCTAACTTGAAAAGAAAGTTTTTTCAAGCATGAAAAGGAAAAGATCTTTCAACAAAATTATTAAATGCACATGAAAAATCAGCTGAAAATACAGTTAGTTATGATATTGCCATTTAAAACTATCCATTCCTCCAACTCATTCTTCAAACTTCGACTTGAATGTTTATGAATGTAATGATGAGGTAATTTGTTTATCAATTAAGAAGATATGCAAGAAAGTTGCCTCTTACCAACTTCCAAATCAGTCCGTGCTATTTCATAAGTGATCACCGATGTACCGCGTAAATTATACATAGTATTTTACATGAGGGATAAACATAGTTTTGTTCATATGTATATATTTAATAACATTATTTACATATAATTGTCTTAGATTGAGTACATTGTACATCAAGCTCCTGAAAAAAGAGTTAAGCTTACCCAGTGCCGCTCTCAAAATGTGCTTTACAATTTGATAAATTTTGTTAAAATGGGTATTACGAGCACCTCCCCAAGCCGCGATACCATACTGGAATATCGATTAAGATTATAGCTCAGAAAAAAGAACTAAGTATAACTTGAACTAGAACTGAACAAGTACGGTATTATATTGATGACAATAATTTTAAATCACCGTATATTGTGTCTGATTATAAATACCAAATTAATGGTAATTTACCATTCCCCTGGTAATGGTAACTTACCTGTCCAAATTACTTTTCTCACATTCTCAAACTTGTACAATAAGAAACTCTTAATTTACACCAATCTTAAAGTAATCATTTCCAAAAGGATTTCTGGATTTTGTACATAGCATTCAATAAAAAACTCTCCTGTAGAATTCCAAATATCTATTGTGAATAATAGATCACTTCATACCTTGAACACAATTTTTTCATAAATTAATTATAACCTGATTAGTTTATACCTTACCATCTTTTTTCAATTGAATAATATGGAAAACATTTAATCAATTACCGGCACTCTGTTGTATACTTCATACGAAACTCCTTGCAAAGTAGATAAATAATTGTAAACTTCTGGCAAAATACTTTTACTACAGCTTCCAACGAACTCCCTGGCATCCCCTCTGAAACAAAACAATAGATGATAAAAAATTGCAATACATACAACAATAATAGATTTCAAGACAGCTAAAAGAAAGAACGAAGACATTGTTGATATTACTGTATGATGAATATAACACAATAGACAATAAAGTAATACAATATGCTGAAAGAAAATACTCAAAATATGCCTAATACACTACAATAAAGCTGAGCAAATCTATTGAATTACTTGAAGTTCTGTCATATGATTACCTTATGAAATTTTAAAGAAATGTATGAATTTAGAACACTATAGACACACCACGCATGAGAGGTTCGCCATTAAAAAAAGACAAGTCATAAAAAAATTCGAAGAATTATCAATCGAAGAAAACATCGAAATTTATCAGGCGTTTATAAGACAATCTGCAAATCGATGAAAGAAAATCATTTATTATCAACAAAGCGACCAAACTGAATCAAGTTCCATTCCAATTCAACGGTAGGAGCTATGAAATACCAATGAATACAGATACTATAGTATCTGTATTCATTGGAAATACACAGATATAATCATTTTGAAAGCTGCTGGCCAATGCAGCTGAATGTTCAGATCTAAGATTTCAGATGAAATTTTTATTTTTCAACATATTGTTACGGGTTCTATGTCTAAAATAACGCTGGCAACACTTGAATTTATCACTCGCACTTTATTTACACAAATAATCACAACACTCACTATTGAGTAATGTCTTACAGAAAAATAAGCAATTAAAAACAGATAAATCGATATTTTTCAACTAATAAAGAGATTTCAATAAAATTTACAACAATCAATCACTAAAAGTTAAAAGGCCAATCTAATATTAAATAATAACTGTACAATAAACTGTCCAATAATATTCAAAAAGAAACATCGAGAAAAAGAACAATTAACTTACGTAGCACTAGTCCGTAATACAATAAAAAACTATTTAGTAGTTCACTGGTATGAATTAAATATGAAAAAGAATTATCACTATAGGCACAGAGAAAGAATTATCACTATATAGGCACAATATAAAGAACTGTCACAACTTGTTTATCACGACGAATTTCAAACAAGACTGAACTAATTTACAAAAGTCTCCCTCTACTTATATAATTTTCCATAATTGAGATATCTCTCGATTTTTCTATCAACTTCTAAATAAATAGATAAGGAAACTCGCACTTTCCACAATATTCGATAAGACTCCATTAATCTCTAGTCAAACAACTAGAACATTCTATAAATTACAAAGTAAACACCATAAAAGTGTCAAAAGAAGTGTAATTAATTGCTTAGAAGTAAACATTTACATAGCAGATAATGCCAAGAACCACTGTGCCTTCTTTCTCTCTATTCTCTCCATTTTCATATTCACTACAATATCATGGTAGTTATCACAAGTAGTATCTCAAGGTTCTTGTTGACAAATATTTAATATTGTATTGAGCGGAAATGTCTTATTTGCAAAGAGGTCGTAAATTAGCTCTTGTTGTTTCTCTTTTTCCATGAATGTCTTTCTCACTCCTATATGATAAATGGTCATCTAGAATGTTCGAGACAATGTTATCTGTGTAAATAAAAACATCAAGAAGTCTCTGGAAATTACTAGTATTAACAAAATTTCTTATAAAAGCGGGTATGATTCAGCAGGAAGTTTAGTGTGATAAAAAATGATTAACGACATAGTGGCAGTATATTATTCAAACTTCCTTTACAGTTTATCCAAGTACCGTACACTACCGAAATATTGCTATTTATTGTGTTATAGTGACAAACTGTCCTTCACGAGTGTTCCATTTAGTTTTTGTGTGATTTAACTGATTAGTGCGTGGTGTAAGTAATTTGTGTAAATAAAGTTCGAGTGTTACTTTTATGAGTTGCCAGCATTATTTTAGTGATAAAACTCATTACAATATTATTAAATTATTTGATGGATAAACATAAATTAATAATGAAATGTGTATGATTGATTATTGATCAAACAATTTATTCATACACTTCTATTTATTCATCCCAGTTTTAAAACATAGCATTTTGTCTCAATTTAATTATTGTTTATTGCTACTCACTGATCTATTTTGTAAGTAGAATTCAGTCCAATTTCCTCTAGTTTTCTGGTAAGTTGATCAATGCTTGAACTACTGCTAAACTTCACTACCACTGAAAACGAATGATCTTGTGGAGAGAAAGAGCTAAAGGGCTCAAGCACATTGACGGATTCAAAGCATGATTTATCTGAAAAAATTCACATATTTTACAAAAAATTTAATAGAAATCCCATTTGGAAATTGATTCCGTGAATTTTTTGAGCATAATTTGATGAGCATCACAAATTGTAGTGCCTCCACAACTGTTTGCCAAAAGAATAAGGCGCGCTAGTGTATTTGCGATGTTTTCTATATTCATGTGAAATGGGCTCAATCGCTCAATAATGCGTATACTCACCCTCAGGAAGTCCGTGCGGGAGTTGTTAATCAAGTATTAGCAAATTTTGTAAGAAATTTATCGAGCTTGTTATGTATTGTGAATTAAACTGTTTAAAATTATATTATTTTCAATAAATCCACATTCGTGTCAATAGACAAATTTGCTATTTTCTATTCACCTATGAAATAATATATGCTCATTCTCTATATCTCCGAAAACTAAAAATAACATTAACTGATAGATTTAGCATATTATGAGTATCTCAAGTACTCCAAGATTCGAACAGAATCTAGAGAGCGAATATCTATGTTATCAGCGCCACATAATCTCCTCACCCACTTAATTTGGTGGCTACTACTCCAGACTTTTAATTTTCTCCAAACTAATTAACAAAATAGTAAACGAATTGATTAGATTAGAGTGAATTAATGATGGATCAAACAGAATGAGCCACATAAATATAGAATTAATTGAGTTAACAAAAGCATGGAATGAAAAAGAACAATCTAATATCAAAACTGACACTGTATTTCAATTAAATATATGATGTTCACTCACTTTTACTGGAGATACTGGAGAAATGAATTTCACTTCTAAAGAGAAGCATCGTCAGCCTGCCGCCAGGGGTCATGTTTTGTTGAGGTTAAGATGAGCGGCCACTATATAATTGAGAATTGCGTTAGATTTGAAATGTGTTTGGTCATTGAGAACATGGGCGCCGACTTGGGAAAAACATTGGTGGGGCCGGGGGAAAAATGGCCCCCCGAGAAAATTTAAAAAAAGATGTAAAACAGTGGGTTTTCAGGCTGTTTGGAGCCAATTCAAATACTCTCCATAGTGTTTAAAATTTTTGTTTTGCACCTAAATTAGTTAAACATATTCTCCTAAAAATGTGCAAAAAGTTCCCAAGGATAATTTTAATTTAAACATTTATCTGGAATTTCTTGGTAGGTAATGATATAATTATTTGTAAATAAATAGACTATGCCATAGCATTCGTCACATTCTTTCAATAGCATTCGTAGCATTCGTCACATTCGTCACATTCTTTCATAGCATTCGTCACATTCTTAGTTCAATATAAAGTTATCACTCATCAAATTTGTATTTCAACTTCGCCCACAGCACTTTTATTACTTATAAAGTGCACAAATAAAAGTCATTTATCTATCTATCTATCTATTTCATTTGGTACTCTTTATCAATTCTATTTACAAGAATTGTATCAAAAATACGAAATAAAATACAAATTTTATGAGTTAAAACTTTATATTGAGCTAAAAAATAATAATACATTGAGGACAATGATAAATTTGTCACACTCTTTCCATCTTAGTTCAATATAAAGCTATCAGTCATTGAATTCGTATTTCATTTGGTACTTTTTATCAATTGTATTTACAAGAATTGTAACAGAAAAAGTACCAAATGAAATACAAGTTTCATGAGTGATAACTTTATATTGAGCTAAAAAATGACAATAGATTGAGAATAATGATAAATTTTGTTAGAAGCAGGAATATTGATAATTCATTTTTCCATTATCGTGGTCTCATTGCCGCCTGCTCTGGGGATGTGCAGTAGTTATAGTTATACCAATAATTTTATTATTTTAGAAAGAAAAATGTTGGTGGGGCCCAGGCCCCACCATCTCTTATGAAGTCGGCGCCCATTGTTGAGTAAGTTGGTTCTGTTCTGTCTTGTTTATGGTGTTTGAATATTTCGTATTTTTCCAGTGTATTTAGTTTGAAATATTCGAACATTCAAGCACCATAAACAAGACAGAATCAACTTACTTAATAATCAAAAACATTTCAAATTCAACGGGATTTTCAATTATATAATGGCCACTCATCCTAAGCTCAACAAAACATGACCCCTGGCGGCAGGCTAACGAAGCTTCTCTTTAGAAGTGAAATGCATTCCTCCAGTATCTTCAGTAAAAGTGAGTGAAAATCATATACTTAATTTAAATACAGTGTCAGTTTTGATATTAGATTATTCATCTAGTGTTTTTTTCATGGAAAACATCACAGAGAAAAAGAACAATTTACGAATTTGTAACACATCTCACCACCAAATGCACTAGCAAGCCAGTCGCCCAGTCCTCCTGGCACTGAGTCCCAAGTTGTATGTGGCGAATAAACCGCAATTCGATTTTCCAAGCAGCATGATATCAGTTGGTCCTGAAAAATGCAAAATAAATTTGGATTAGTTCATGATTTGTTAACCAGACTCAGTTGCCTAATTAGTGCCAACATTTTGTATCCCATCCCAACAATAGCTATACATCATAGCCGACTGCATAGATAGATTAATATACCTGTATATGCTGACGATATATTTATATAGTGGACTATATTATTGAATGACAGTTACTAAATTAAAGTGTTATATTTCATACAAAAAAAAGTCAAAAATTGTTTAAAGAAGTCAATTTACATACACTTCTCATTCTTGTAAACATAAAATGTCCTTATTTATTGCATTGAGCAACAGATACTAGGTCGGCAGCCTACTAATTAAAGTTACAGAAGGTATGAGGCAAACAAGGCAAGTTTTCTTGGGCCTCAACGTCAGGGGGCCACACCATTTTACAAACATAAGCAAGTGAAAAAAAACAAAAATAAAATAAGGAGCCCCAAATTGTCCAGCTAGGGGGCTCCAGAGCCACGTTTTCTCCAGTTTAGACCTCTAGAGCCCCCTTAGAAGCCTAACAGACCCTAGAGGTTCCTGGCGCCGCGGGACCTTCGGGCTCGTTTTTATTGCCAATATAGTCATGTGACGTAGAGATTCAAGTAGGCTGCATCTAGAATATTTCAAATTTCAACGTTTAAACACCTGGATCCCCTAAATGCCTCGGCTTTAAGCCTTCAGAGGCCCAAAGAGCTAGTGGGTCCCAGTATTTTCGGAGCCCCCAAACATGGGTTCCCCCAGACTAGTTGAATGCAGTAGAAAATTGGTGTTTATGGTGAAGGTGTAATGGAGCTTCCAGCCACAACTCTGCCCCAGGCCACTAAAATATCTCTGGGTGGCCCTGATTTGCTAATAATTTAAAGCCACTATAACTTGTTAAATTGGCACTATATAAGTAGTAGTTTTTATATTTTATACATTAAAATTTGTTCACAACTAATTAATGAACTAACAATATACGAAAAGTGGGTTCAAGTTCTTGGACAAACCATTCATAAAAGCAATGATTTACATTCAATAGATACATGTATGAAATTAGAAACTACTGTTTTTGAGCCTCAAATCAATCTCCCAACACCGAAAATTCGAAACTTTTCCCATAATGTGGACTAAAATGAATGGATTTAAGCTTTTCTAGACATGAGTCTAGAATCTCTTGGAATACGATTTTAGAGAGACTATTCATCAAATTTTACCCGGGGGAGGGACTATTTTTTATCAGCATTTTCCATACCCCCAAACCACCCAGGGCACCCCAAAATCTCCGATACCCCCCCCCCCTTTAAAAGATTTTCGCTACGCTACTGGTAAAGCCTCCCATTAACTCACTCAATTAACTCCAACTGAATAACATTCATATTGTTGTGAAAAAGAAGAGAAAGAAGGATTTCACAGCGTTATTTTCTGTGTCAATATTAACTTCTAAGCAATTAATCACTCTTCTTTTGACACTTTTATGATATTTACTCAGAATTTGGTAGAATATTCAATTATAGAAATTATCGGTAATTTATTATAAATTATAGTAATTTATTATAAATTATAGTAATTTATTATAAATTATAGTAATTTATTATAAATTATCGATAAATTTGATAGAATATTCAATTATAGAAATTTATCGAATATTTTGGAAAATGCGAGAATCCTTATTTGTTTATTTTAGAATTCGGTAGAAATTGATAGAAAAATGGAGATATCTCGATTATGGAAAAATTTATAAATAGGATACTTTTGTAAAAATGAGTTCAGTTGTAATTCCATCTTGAATGCGATAAGTGGCAGTAGTGACAGTTCCTGTTTACGTTAATGCAGACAGTGCAATCCCATTGGCGCTATTACAAACCGTGTTAATGAACTTTCGTTGTCTGCAGTGTTAATTGCAGTGTCTTGTGACAGATTATTATTCAGGCTTACTTGACAGTTTATACAGCGACTTGTAGTGCTTGTAGCATTTCAAATGTTATGTATTAGATGATTCTCCTTTTGTTATTGAACAGCTATTATTTAATATTAGATCGGCCTTTTGACATTTAGTGATTGATTTTTGTGCAGTAATATTGAAAACTCTTTATCAGTTGAAAAATACCGATTTATCTGTTTTTGATTGTTTATCTTATGTAAGACATTACTGATCAGTGTGAGTTGTGGATTATTTGTGTAAATAAAGTGCGAGTGATAAATTTTAGTGTTGCCAGCGTTATTTTAGATATAGAAACCGTAACAATATTAAAGATTAGCTCACCTGCCAATTTTTATTGGTGATTCTTTTCTTGCCCACAAATATCGGTGGATGGTAGGCGATTATCATATCAACTTTCTTTTCGACACACTCGGTCATTACATTCTTGGTGAGGTCATTGGTGAGCATGATTGACTTGATTGGTTTTCTAGTGAACGGCTCCACAAGTAGTCCAACATTGTCCCAGGACTCGGCAAGTGCGAGAGGAGCGTAGCGGGTGAGCTCATCGACGACTTTTTTCAGTGAGACGCCTTCGCCGGTCGAACAAGTTGCGTTTGTGAATGTTCTGTTAGAATTTGATGCGAATGCTTCACCGCTCATGTTGGCTTGCCTGGAGGATGAAAACAGTATAACAGAAAAATCTGACATTTTTGTTAGAAACTCAATTTACTCGTTCTGGGAGGCTGCACCGGTACATGAAACCAGTAGTCTTATGCGTTAATAGACGTCCATTAATTCTGTGATGTTTCCCCTGACGAAATACTTAATAAACAATCTAATATCAAAACTGACACTGTATTTCAATTTAATATATTGTATTGACTCACTTATATTGGAGGTGATGGGGGGATGCATTTCACTTCTGAAAAGAAGCTTCGTCAGCCTTCTTTTCAGAAGTGAAATGCATCCCCCCAGCACCTCCAATATAAGTGAGTAAAGACAATATATTAAATTGAAATACAGTGCCAGTTTTGATATTAGATTGTCCATTAAATGTTGATTCATAGACCAATAAGACGCCTAGTTTTACGCACCGGTGCAGTTTCCAATGTTTTAGTAGACCAAAAGCGTTCCAGAAAGTACTCGTCACACTCATTGAGAATAGGGTGCTTACACAGTGGAGCAACCAATACTCAATGATAACCACCATCGCAAAATTACATATATGCTGTGAAATGGAGGTATTCACGCTGCCCCAATGTTATACACCACGGCAAAATCAAATCATGCTGTGCAATGACGAAACCTAGACTCACATTAAGCAACCTGAGTTTAGAAAACCGGTTGGTATACGCAGTTGGTGTCTGACGAGTTGATCCCTGGCCGATTCTTGCCCTTCTTCTCCAACTCTCTGCTACTGTGCGTTGCAATGACATAAAATGCAGGTTAGTTGAAACGCAGAAAACCTGTTTGTCTCTGGCCGTAGTTTTCAAATTAGGAATAAGGCATGAATAGAGCATGCGCAGTTGGCTTCCTACTACCGCCGCCCGCTCCCGCACCGAAAAACCAGGGATCAACTCCTCAGACCACTACTGTAACTATAGTTTGGGCCATTACACCATTAGACGCTTGCTGCTTATTCTTGAAATTAAATTTTAATTTTTCTCCTGCCACTTGCCATTCGAATCGTGGCCGAGACCTTATAAACAGATTTTATTTTTTATAAACTTATTTTTTTCTTGTTAATTAATTGTTTCAATTGTTACAATGGCCAACCTACCGTTGTTTTGCTGCTTTATCATATCTTCAACATTCCGGGGACTGATGAAGCTGATGAATTTTTATAAGAATGCCTGTCATTCTTATAACTGTAGACACTTATCACTATAATCTCTATACAGATATTTAATAATTATTTTATTCTTGGATTTCTTGTTCCATAACGAACTGCGTTGTTTATATTAACTTTGTATTGTAAATTCAACGACTTGCAGTCGATTTTAATTGTGAATAAATAATATTTCTTCTCACTTTTGGCCAAAAACGACATGCCGATCTAGGACGCCTTTGAAGATGACTCGAAAACCTTGGGCCAAAAGTGAGTAAAAATATTATTTATTCACAATTGAAATTGACTGCAAGTCTTTTAATTTACAATAAAAAGTTGAATTATTTAGTATACTATTAATTATTACATGTTTATAAAAAAATAACATTAGTGCAACTTGGACAAGAAGTTGTGGCATGCCCTTCATATCTATGGCCCTGGTAGAAAGAAATCTTGTCATGAATAATGTGCTAATGGGCAAAGGAGTTGCTATTGATTCGTTGATCTGAATCGTTTAATATTCTGAAAGAAATAAAAAGAATGTCAATTCTGCCAAATTTATCGTCTTCAAGTATCTTAGGCCTACAGTATTGATCATTAATTTGATACAATCGACAACTCTTTAGAATTTAGCATAAATGGATTTCTTTCATTCCAAATATTACGAACATAAAAGGTCCAAGGTTAAAAAATGTTGGTCATCCAATTAACAAATACTTAATAGTCCTTAGACAAGGTGTAATATAAATGCATAATATGGAAGAAATTTGACAATTACATGTAATAACTATAGTCTGATTTGAATTTTGACAATTAGTCATCATGGTCTTCATATATAATTTCATCATTGGATGATTGCAAAAGAACAGTGCACAAAACAAAATTAAAGATCGTGTTGGAATCAATTTGATTATTCTATAACGTGAAAAAATTAATTGATTTTCTCACTCGTTCCTATTAGAAAATAATTCTTGCCAAAGTTCACAGAAAGTGATAACTTTATTGCTTATTGTGAAAGATGGAGTTATTTCAAGGCAGTTCTACAACAGAAATAAATCGAAGCATATAATTTTTATTAATTTATTTAATAATCATAATATACAACATTTAACAATCATTTTCAACACATACAGCAAGTAAAATTGATTTTTGTATCAATTATCATTTGTGATGTTTTCTACGACGAAATACTTGAACAATCTAATACCAAAACTGACACTGTATTTCTATTTTAATTATGATTTTAACTCACTTAGGGCAGGCTGATGAAGCTTCTCTTTAGACATGAAATGCATCCCTCCAGTATGAGTAAAAATCATAATTTACATAGAAATACAGTGTCAGTTTTGGTATTAGATTGTGCAATTATCATGTTGCAACATTTTTGAAGTTCTCAACAAAGAAAACTAATTATGTACAGGAGAATAATCAACATTATTGATTTTCTCACTCGTACATTTTATAATATAAATATGATTTTATAATTCATTTAAATCACTGTACTCGTAATTAGAGATTGATCAACACATCCAAGTTTTATATCATTGCTTTAAACATTCAAATTTTACCACATAAACTTAAAATAAGACAATTTGCAAAAAACTTTAAACACAATTTGCAAAAATAAAATAGAAACGCGAATGAATAATTTAAAATAAATATTCTGTTAGTCTTCAACTGATATGTTCATTTATATGTCAACATTACAGACCTTCAATTGCCGCACCAAGATATAGATATATTGTCTTTACTAAAGGCGGAGTAAGGACTCAAGGCCCTTCCTTCCACTCAACCCAGAAGAGATAAGAGACAACTTGAAAAGACATTCTCATGGTAAAATAAACCGAAGTTTCGACTCAATTAATTATTATTTTCTTAGTTATTTGCAGTTTTTAAAGAGTTTGTCAGCTAACTTACAACCAAAAATCTATCATTTTTCTATTACCTGTAATAGGCAGACTGTATTCTTAATACATGAATGAGTAAACCTGAGTAAATGATCTGTTATTCCTCACTACTCTCTAATCATTTTTTTCGGAGGATGAAGCCCACATAGGTCTGAGACCTGTGCGTGGGTAATGAATTGGAGGATAGAGATTGATGAGTTGGACCTACAGTATCCTTGAGTCTATTGACTTGACATATTGAACAGTATTTCAATTTTAGTACTAAACGATATTTTAACTTGAGTATTGAACAATGACTAGTATAAATTTTAATGAACTGATAAGGAGTTGCCTTCACCTAGGGAAGACTGGAATTATTCAGGTCATAATTTTAAAATAATTTCTGATTATGCTCATTCATTACTCATTCACTATTATGCGACAATTCATTGAAAATTAACTGTTCATTGTGATTCAAATAAATTATAAATTGATGAGTCATGTCTACCTTGTGAACGTAAAAATTGTTCAACTTATCAATTTATTTTCATAATTTCTGTTGATGCTCACTGTTTTTGCAAATATTCATTGAAAATATAAACGTTCACATTGTGAGTCATCTGAACTTTATATATATGTCATACCCACATTGAGAAATATTATTCATCTTATTAACTTACAATAACTTTGCCTTAGTGATGCAATCCGTTAAGGCATTCATCTCTGACTGACTACTACTCCTGCTGTCACGGGTTCGATTCCTGTTCAGCCTGGCATTATTTTTGTCAACATTCACATAATAACCCACTCACAAGTGTGGGACTCATGTAAGCGTCAGCAAAAAAGAATTAATAAGTTACTCAAGAAGAGAACCATTCTAATTTATCTCCCTATAATTTTATCCTCTTAGAATTGGTGATGTGATTTTGTGCTACAGATTCACAAACATCATGGTTGTGACAAAATCTATTTTTCAATCATATATATTTCTATTCAACGAGAACATTTAAGGCTGTGCGCAGGGTTTTGGGTCATAATTTTTTTTTCAATGTTTATTGTAATGGACATTTTTAAGGCATTGAAATGCTAACTATTGCCACAAGAAATTATTTTTTTATCAAATATTTTATGGAATATGGGAGTTCAAAGTTGAAATTTTTCGGTTTTTGGTGGCAATTGAACTCACCTACAAGTTATTTTAAACATTTTATAATTTTTTTATAACTGAAAGACACCTTGGGAAAAAGAATGACACATTTTTTATCAGTCATTTTTGTAAAGCACAGAAATTAATAATAATAAGTAAAAAGAAACCACACTCACGTCTGAATCACTGAATGATTTCCACCACACCATTCGTTCTCTATTTTCGGATTAATTTTTCATAAGTTCAAATTTATCGATTTCCAAAATAACACAAACAATTTTGTGTCAAGTACAAATAAGACTCCAGATAATTTACAAATAAATATTTATGTCTGTGCTTCTCTAATTTTTTTTCATAATTGTTTTTTCATAACTGTAACTATTGTTTTTGTCATGTTTTCCCTCAATAAAAAAAGAAAATTCTAAATTTTAAAAAATCTTCATAAAAATGAAAATGATGGCTGCTTTATGAAAGCTGCAGTCTATTTGTGCCAGCCTTAACAGCTAAAATGGACAATAACATTCACCCATAACCAACGCCGCAATAAAATTGTACATCAACTATTTCTCAATAAGAAAATAAAAGTATTTCCTTGAACAGCCACAAATGAACATCAAACAAAACTTCAATAAAACTGTAAAGAACTAATGATTTTTAAACTTAGAAAATAATCGTTTCCTCCTTAAACTGCCATAAATTAACTCTTGAATCATCACCAGCTGAGACTAACAGCCCCGGTTGTTTTGGGTTCCATGCCACCGCATTTACATCCTGAGTGTGAGCTCTGTGGACAGTACAAACCAACTCAAACTCTGGTTCATTCTTATTTGAACATGTCGACTCTTTGAAAATTCTGATCGAATCATCACCACATGCAGTAGCAATTAGCTCAGTTTGGTGACACCATGCCACGTCATATACCGCACGAGAATGATAACCACTTAAGGTGCACACACATTTCCAAGCGGGTTCGTTACCTTCGGTCACGACTCCTTCAGGGTTTCCGGGGAGGTACTGCTGCCAGATTTTCACCGTTTTATCATCGCTACAACTCGCCAAACGTGTACCAGTTTTGTCAAAAGCGATACCCCAAACTGTGGATTCATGTGATGCTAATGTGCCAGCGTTCACCCAATCATTATCGGAGATATCTTCACGGAAAAGTTTTATAGTGTTGTCGTAACTAGCGGAAGCAAGTATATCCTCATGAGGATGCCAAATGACTTTCTTCACATCTTGAGAATGTGCATTGATGACTGCTGCACATTCATATTCGTCATCTTCACTCATCTCCCACACCCAAACCGATTTATCACGACTGCAAGTAGCCAACAAATTACCAGATTTTGCCCATGATACAGATTTCACCTCGTTTTCGTGGCCTTCCAGTGTAGCATTGCATTCAAATTCGCCACTCTTGCGGTCCCAAATTGCGGTTGTTGCGTCGAAACTGGCTGAGGCCAGATAGTTGCCACATGGAGACCAGGCGACTTCTCTGACGGTGCGCTGGTGTCCATCGGTGAGCACGGTCTTGTTGACCCATGTCCGCTGTCCGCTCGATTTTGTCCACAGTCGGATGGTTTTGTCCTCACCACAGGACGCAATGATGGTGCCCAACGGATGCCAGCTGACGTTCCACACTCGTCCGCGATGTCCGGTCAGACTGTCCACCAGATCCAGACGTCCGGAGGAGGCCATTTGCACTGGACACACATATACACAACACTGGTTCAGTTCTAATATTTATAAATCTTTAAAAGTATCACTCATTTTATTTAGAAATGGTTTTAAATTCAATACAGTCACGTATCGCAGCACTATCTCAGTTCCATGAGTAAGTCTTAGTTTTTTTAGAATTTGCTTTGTTTCCTTGAGACAAGCATTTACATGACACAATAAAATTGAAAATACCATTTACTTCACTCAAAATATAATAATTATTGTAATTTTAAGTTGCTTAAATCAACAAATTTCAGTTCCAATACTGATGAATCTTCAAGGAATAAGTTTTCACTCATTACCATTAAAAAATTATTTGTGTTGTATCACAAAACTTTTTTAGCACTCAGCAGTAACAGTCTAAAATATTTTTTGTGAAAATATCGCGTGTTTCATGTTTAGATACTAGCCTATTTAGAAATTATTTCATCTTTGAAACTCAGAATTATTACAGTTAAGTATCACAATTCGTGAACTGGTGATGAAAGGAATGCAACACTTGAAAATTTAGTTTTCACTGAGGTGTAGCACTCCTTCAACGGTTAAAATCATAAAATTCAAAAAATATTACTTTTTCATCAAAATAATATTGCATTTACAAAACACCACCTGGAAATTAGGAATTTTGACTACATGACTGTGATATTATTAGAAAAATAAGTAATTTTTAAGTACGGTAACAACATCGATGCCTAACTTGAAAACTGGGGAATTTCACTCAGGCTAAACATTATTTTAGTTTTTTATAATCTAACTATTGCTGTTATTCTAAAATAAATTAATTATCAATCAAAATAAAGCAGATAACGTTGGGTTATAGCAACTCGGTCACCCATCCAAGCTCAGTCTAACATAACATAAAGATTGGCCCGCAACCCTGCTCACTAGTAACCAATGACTGCCAATGTTCTAATTTCATTTTGGGATAGTACAGAATCAAGGAAGATATAGGTACAGCGGTACAGCACTGTTTTAAAAGATAAACGTTGGCCAAATGCAGAAAGCAAGCATTTGAAGATGTAGAAAAAGCCGAAGTAGACATAAGAAAATATGCATTGCCAAAGCGTAGAAGCACGATGTTCGATTTGGAAGTTCAGCAGCTTCAAATCTGAGCAATTAGTGAATTAAAATCATATACAGTATTTTGAAATTGATTATCATTCTTACCTTGTGGAATTAAATAGATAGTTACTAAAACAGTAATTCAAAATTCTGAAAGTTTTGAGGTTATGTCTTGACAATCCAGTCGCAGCCATTTCACATTCCAGTTCGCTACTTCGTCTTCAAGTAAATCAGCTGATTGCTATATAAGGCTTGTTATTATGAATGTTTTTGGTTTTTATAAGTAGAGGATGTATCTTCTTGAATCTATCCACAAATCATTTAAAAAATAATTAAATTTTCAATTTTTTCAAATATCTTAGTCATATTGAATATATTTGTGCATGAGATGTAACTTTTCTGATTCAGTGTGTTGGTGTCCCTGTTCTACGTCACATCCCTGTTTTTTAGCCAGCTTGGTGTTTCGTTTTCTAGCACGTTTTTGAGGTAATTGTTATATTTTGATTGAAACTTATTGTTGAATTTTATTTTCTGTCAATTAGTATTTTCTAATTTGGATTACTTTCATTTTCAGCGCTAATATCGAAAAATGGAGAACGACTCAGGTGAATTTGTTGATCTTTACTGCCCAAGGAAATGGTGAGCTTTCTTATACATAACCTTATTATTGGAACGTAAGATTTCTATTAGGAATATTTTTCTTGTTTTGTTTTTATTGAAATAGTATTTCAATTTATCGAGATGGAATGATGATTATATGCATGAAGATTCAATCAAGTTGAATGTGTTTATATGCTTTCACTTTGTCCATAAACTCTAGTCACATGTTTCCCATTCCATCGTTATAGGGATAGAGGAGGATTCAGGCTATGCTAAAATTGCATTTCGTATTAACCTTATTGGCTGCAGTTCCGTATGTAGTCCAGTGAAACAATCGCTGTCAGAATCAATAGGTTAGGTTTGTTTTTGTACAGATCGACCGACTCTCAGTCGATTGTTTCACGGTGTTACATACGGAAAAACAACCAATTTTTTGACCACTTCCATATTTACCTCACTGAAATAATCGACAGGTTAGGTTTAGCTGCGGATATCGATCCTTTTTGGCTGCAGTTCCATATTTTACACATGAAACAACCTACTGGGATCTCAACCAAAAATGAATACCGGTAACCAATATCAACCAATACTTTGATTTCTAAATTTCTAGTCCCATTTTCCGGAAGGGTAGAAACCTAGGTACAATAATGCAACCAATTTACAGTATATACCATTCTCGAAAAAAAATTAATTTATACACGAGGCGAGTTTGAACTGTAGTTGGGTGTAGGCGTAACTATAACTTCCTGCGCCGGCACATATTAAGATAAACCTATCAATTATGTGTCACCTGCCAAATATTGGCCACTTGTAATTTAAAAAGAAGGTTATGGTTATTTATTTAGCGTATGGAAAATACACAACACATATATCACACAGCTCTCAAATATATTGTACAATACACGTTTATAAAACCAATAAAAACATTTTAGTCAATTATTATTGAAATACTCTCACTTCGTCCTGGAATTAAAGGCATATTTCCAGTGAATTTAAAATAGGCTATTGATTCTGGTGTAGCCAGCAGAAAATCTTCCTGTGCACCCTCATAGGCTGTTCTTGGGCACTCCACCACGATGTGCCTTACCGTCTGGACTGCTCCACACTCACAAAAGGGTGAATTAGCCTTCCCCCATTTATGGGGTAATGGTACCATGCTGTGTTCGTACTCTATTCAATGCTGACCATGTTTTGTGTGGAAAATCAAAACCTGGTGGTTTTTGGGTAATACATGGAATGCCATTGTTCTGCTTTGCTGACCACTCTTGTTGCCAGGCCCCAGTTAAGGTTATGGTAAAAGTGCTGAATAAGTTCCTTCGAATTTTTCAACTGTGATTTGTGATATGGTCTCAAAGACTTGCTGGCGATCAAGTCCTACTTCTGCCAGTAGTGCCATATTTAATGTATAGATAGTTTAGTTTTGATTTGATTTTAATTGTAAGTATGTATTTTCTTTGTTTTGTTTCATTGTTCATTTTTTTGTGCATGTGGCAAATAAATGAATTTGAATTTTGAAGTATTTTTGACGCTGATCACGAATATCTCATCATTTTCGCCAAATGGGCCAAAATCGTAAAAGTGATTATTTGAGCTGATGTTATGCAGAATCAGTTGAGTGCATCACATGACACTTAAGATGTCGTAATTTTCTCAAAAGCATTTTTCTGATATCGTTTCAATGTAGCTTATCTGTATGATTCAGGTTAAGTGCGCCAAGCTGTTTGCGATTATCTTATAAAAAAAGTGTTTCAAGAGGAATCTACCAAGCTGCATCAATTAAAATTGAAAAAACGTTCCTATAAACTATAAACATAGGTTTGGAATGGCTAAAGTTGGTAGCTTTCCTTTTTTTTTAAGTTAGAAGCAAATAAATAATAATCTCATTTCCCTTTTCAAATATGCATTACAAAGTATTTTAACCAAGTGGTTCAATATTTATATTACAGGTAATAATAACATATATATATAATAAATATAACAAGTATTTAGGATATAGTATTACGGATTATTGTTGAGTTTTCAAAATTACAAGTTTCCATCATAGTCATTGTTTCCTCTATATGCTGTCAATATTTATTAGCCAGTTATGAAGCTGTTGCTTGAATTGATTGATCTGTCCTATGACTTTTATGTTTTCATGAATTAAGTTGTAGAATGTTGGTGCTAGATGATTGTAGTGTCTTTGGTAGAGAGCCTTTTTGCCCCGTTTGATATGAGGAAATACCTGTATGTGGTGGTGTGATTCCTGTTCTGGAAGGCAGATTTTTCTGTACAACCTAGTTGCTACTTCCTTTTCATACAGCTGTCTGGGATTCAATACTTTGAAATCACTAAACAGAAGCTCCGAGGGATAGCGTGTTGGCTTCTTTGTGATGATCTTTATTATAAGCTTCTGCACTGTTTTTAGGGGATTGATATTTACAGTACAGGCTCCACCCCATCCCACGACCAATGCCTGGTTCATTTTCTTTAAATTTATACTTTTAATCGATTGGTCATTTTATTCTGACTAAACTTTTCTGACCTTCAGCAGACGAAGTCAAGTAGAGCGTCGATGGCACTGGGCGAGTAGCGAGTAGAAGCGTTACAGGCCGACCGTGCAACAGCAGCTCTGCATGCCAAGCCGAATTATAGAATTAATGGAACTTCCCAAATTACCCCCATACTATTGAATTTCAAAGACAATAAATAATATTGCAACACAAAATTAAAGTCTGAAGTTTACAGACAGTTATTTAATATACTTTCATCAAACCAGTTGATTGGGGTTCACAGAAAATCCAATATGTCTCATCCAAAGTTTTATGTTGGCAGCCTGCGCAGTTAAATGTCGGCTTTGACAATAATAACATTGTATTTTGGTGTACACACTGCCAGCGAGTGGCACAAAACAGTTGAGAGCCTGTCTACCTTTTTTGCTACTCGCTGGTAGTGTAGCCAACACTAAAATACAATGTTATTGTGGCCAATGCCGACATTTAGCCGCGCAGGCTGCCAGCATAACACTTCAGATGAGACACATTGAATTTTCTGTGATAACACCAATCAACTGGTTTGATGAAAGTTTATAAAATAACTAAACTCTAGATTTTAATTTTATGTTGCCATATTATTTATTGTCTGAAATTCCATAGTATGAGGGTGTTCTGGAAGTTCCATTAATCCTATAATTCGGGTTGGCATGCAGAGCTGCTGTAGCACGGTCGGCCTTTCAACTAACGTTTCTTCTCAATACTCGCTTAGCTACTAATTCGGCCTTTTTCATCAACGCTTAACACTCGTGGCAGGTACCATTCATGACAGTCAACATTTGTGACAGTTTAGCATATAAGCATAGGTCTGTAAGCGCTTCATTTCAGAAACAAATATGGCCAAAGCTGGTAGCTTTTCTTTTTTGTAAGTTGAGAACAAATGCCAAGCTTCTTTTCTTGAAATTTATAGTTTCTATCGATTTGTCATGTTATTCTGGTCATAAAACCGGGTAGGTTAGCTGCGGGCAGAAAAAATACCCTTGATTATTTATTTTCAATCTTTTTGCAAAAAAATGACAGGTTAACTGCTTGGCGCAGTTGGTTGGGGCGTCGCAACTTCAACTTACTGTCGTTTCAGCGGTCGTGGGTTCGAATTTCGCTCCTCCGTCTGGCATCTATTTGTTATCATTCACCTCATTACCCACTCACAAGTCTCTGAGTCATGCGGCCAACATCAGCAATAGAAAAAATTATCCTGGGCACAAGCAAATTTATTACAGCTTCTAGGTCGTTTTCCTCTCAAAACGATTGTGAATTCGTGATCAGCATTAAAAATACTTGCAAAGCATACAAATACATATCAAGTTGACAAAATCGTAGGCCCTCATTAAGCACTTTCACCAAAAGGGGTACGCTTCGAGTTTTCAACAGCTGGTTAACAGGAAATTGTTGGAAGCTGGTTAACAGGAAATCATGTTTCTTGTCTTTCTAAAAACATCGTTTGAAAATCTATTAGAAATAATGAATTTAGTACGCATGTATTTCCCGACGTGTGATGTTTTGCTGCCTGTGGAACATCAAATGATAATTTTCCTTTTTCTCTCTATTATGAATAACACGTAATAAGTACCGTATGTGAAATAAAAATTTTGGTAAAGTTTTAGTTACCAATTTCTTTTTCGATTTTCTCTAAGTTAGCCTAATTTCTCTTCATCTGAAGTGGATTTTGATATTTGTGTACGTTCATTTTTTTTCTCAACAGTATATATCATATTCATAGAATGTGGAAAAGAGGATGAACTTATATAGGCTAAAAATTTTACGTAAATAAATTATTTAATATGATTCTAGGCTAGGCTACTTCAATTTGGAATTAATCACTCTTATTTTTCCGAGACGGCTGTTTCGCACTTATGCATGCATATTCAGATGAAGCTGTCGGTTTCACCTTTAATTTTTGGACATTATAAAATTTAATTCTATTACATTTTAAAGTAATGTGTCTTTTTCTAATTTCAGCTCGGCCAGTAACAGGATCATCCACGCCAAAGATCACGCATCCATTCAGCTGCACATTGCTGAAGTTGATGCCCAAGGAAAAATGACAGAAAAGTCAAAGATGTACGCCATCTGTGGAGCTATCAGGAGAATGGTTTGTTCTTTTAATATTTTTATTGGTGGTTAATCCACTTAATTCCCAAATAGGTTGTGGTGCTTGAAAAATAGTGATGAGCGTTGATTCAACAAACTAGTTTAATCAACTGTTTATTGGTTATTAAAGATTCAACTGTTTTATCTCCTCAACTAAACCAATTGATGCTTCAATTACATTTTCATATCAACGGTCAACGAATTCTTCTCTAGCGCAACTAGAATGGAAGTCTGTTAAATTCAACTAGCAAACAAACAGTTGATCAACGACGATGAGGGTTTGTCTCGAGTCAGCAGTACAGTTTTCTCGCATTTCTCCAGAGAGAATAGAATAGTACTATTCTATTTTCTCTGCATTTCTTACTCGCACAGTTACTCCTACTACTATTTCTCTACTGTATGTGATGCAGAAGCAGAACCTGATACACAGTGCTATTAATTGTATTCATTCATTCACAAAAAAAATCAAGTAAAGATACGACAGGCATAGCCCAATATACTGCTTTCTTTACAAAATTTTAAAAGGAAAATCTACTTTCAGGCTATGTCCAAGTTAAACTCGAAAATTCACTTTGAAGTACAGTTGTTAACGATTCTTTCCTAAAGAAAAAAATTAAAATTTAGAAATTCAATTTAAAAACAAAGCACCAAAACACTCCAATAATCCGAAGACAGTAGTTATAATTTTGAATTTCATTATTGATTTTAAAGCCAAAAGTATAGAACTCAAATTAAACAGCTGTCAGTTTAACTTACTAATTTATCATTTACATTAATGTAATATATAATAATAGCTCCATTGCTACTGTAGTCATGCTGTACCACAGACTAGTCTGGGAAATTAAAAAAGGGAATTAATGTAAGTATTCAATTCTCAATTCACAAAAAATTTAGCATTGACGTTTAATTTTATGATTTACAATTTAATAAGCAATCGCACATTTAACAAGATCACTTTTCAATTTATCCTTATATGAATATTGTTTTTTAGACGTGATATTGCTTATTGAATTCTGTAGACGTAATATAATTATTTACTTTAAGACAGTATTGCTTTGTTTGCTCATTGCTCATAAAGAAAACTTTATCGGCAGAAGGTAGACACGTAGACAGCTTGTTATTCTTCGATGAAAACGCATAATCTTCACTGCATTCAACATTCAACTAGTTCATTTAAAACTAGTTGCGTTTCGTTGATGAGAAAACCGTCAACGACCCAAGACTATTTCACAGTGAACCATCCAATAGTCGAGGATAATCACCATCACAAAATAATACACATATTTTGGAGTGATTCATGCTGCTCTAGTATTGCTGAGTTTGCTGTAGTGATTGCGCTCAAGTATTGAATGCTCCATTGTACAAGCAGCCTTAATCTGAGACATGCTACATCTCTTTGTGTAACAAAACACCATCACTTAACATTGTATCATTGTGTTTATTTTGGCAATGATTTGATGTGTTACAATGTTCTTTTATGGTTCAGAGTTATTTTACGATGTGATGTTGCATGTCTGCTGGACTCTCCTGTACACAAATCACTTGTTTTCTATCATTTTCTTTTAGGCTCGGCGTACACTGGTTAGTCAAGACAAGACAAGACAAGATTAGTCATGTTTAGTCACAGTAGTCACTTAGTTGCTTATGAAGCAACACACACCAATTAGTCATTGTAATTAGATGTGTCTAAATGTGTCTTTTCTTTGTGTCTAATCGAATAGGGCATGCACTATTTCTATCATACACCATCAGACAAGTGTTGATTTGTGAGGTTAGGTTTATCGTCTGTTGATCTGTCTTATTGATATTTATATCTGTCCATTGATATAATTATATTACTAGATGCATAACTCCAGGATCCACTGTGAACTCTAAGTGCTAGTGTCGCCCACTTCTAAATTGGGCAACATCGGGAAAATTTGTTTAGCGGTAATGGAAAACCCCCGCATTTGTCAGTGCTAAAATGACATGTTTTGTGAAGTGAAATGATTTTTTAATATGATTGTTTCATGTAGTGATTATGGATGTAACAATCAGTGCAAGTCTGGTGGAAATATTTCTTATCAAACAAGTAATTTTATCCTTTTATTGTCTATGTGTAAGTGTAGCTTACAAGATTGTTTTCTGCTTCCTCACTTTTATTGTTTTTTTCTTGCTTGTGACCTCATAGGATCATTTAAGTCTATACTTCAATTTATTTTGAATTTGTTTCGACCCTCAATCCTTTTCCTCCAATACTCCTTCATTCTGTCAGATCGTTGTTTTCTGACTTTGTCTGAAAATCTTAGTGTGTGATTTCTGGTTGCCTTATCTATGTTAAATTTTTTGGTATTTAAAACTTCATTAATTTTTTGTTCATCTTGTGCATCGTTGGTAGTCAATTCGAGCTCTATGAGATCCTTCGAAACTTGTGTTGCATAAATTCCTTGTTATTTCTTGTTTAAATTTATAGTCACCAATTGTTTTAGAATTCTGTTGTTGGGCATTCTGAGAATGTGGAAAAAGTGAGAGATTTGACGTTTTTTCATTGTGTCTATTATTGTTTATTTTAATTAAAAATAATGTTCTACCATATTCACCACTTCAATCTTGTTCTTATAAGCATCAATTACTTGTGATATACCATACAGTAATATTATTGTTTAACTCTTTTAATCAAGCGATTTTGCTTGAAATGCAGTGGGATTGATGAGCATTCTTGGGCTATTCAATATGAATTTATATAGGAGCCTACTATATTTTGAAGCATTTGATTGCAATTTCGCATTGTTGTAATGCTACCTCAGACAAGGCTGGAGGCCTACTGCTGAATCAAGTTTATGATGTTTTAATAAACTAATTCAGTATGTCTGCTCCACAAGATAACCTATTCTTGTTATTTTATTCAAAATGTAAAAAAACTGGACTTTGATGTTTGCTTCATTGAAAATAGTATATATCAATGGTCTCATCTCAACAACAATAGCCAATGATGAAAGATATGTTCTGCTCATTCAATCTAGGAAAATAATTTGTGTCTTTTTTGTCAATCTGTTTTGTGAAAGTCCCAGCAGATAGTCAAATGTTTCTGGAGTTAATCGGGTAAAATCAAAAAACTTTTCTTTATCACTTCTCAGCTCAAGAATAAAATTTTCTAATGTATTTTCTTCTTCTTGTCTTTTATTATATGGATGAATCCAATGTCTCCTATTTCTTCTTTCTTGGACACAAATCCACTCCCAAATCATAATTGCACCACCAACAACTCTATTGTCTGGCAACTTGTTCATGACTGATGAGACTGACTGGTGTGTGTTGCTTTCACATGACTAAACGTGTCTAGTCTAGTCTTGTCTAATTGTGTCTTGTCTTGTCATGACTAACTGGTGTACGCCTAGCCTAAGGCTAAGCCTAACACCGGTTAGTCAAGATTAGTCATGTTTAGTCACAGTATGTCACTTAGTTGCTAAGCAACACACACCGATTAGTCATTGTAATTAGATGTGTCTAAGTCTTTTCTTTGTGTCTAATTGAATAGGGCATGCACTATTTCTATCAGTCACCATCAGACAAGTGTTGAGTTGTGAGGTTAGGTTTGTCGGCTGTTGGTCTGTCTCATCTCAACACAGGGGCGCACCCAGACTTCTGGTTTGTGGGGGGCTTACCTGTCCTACCAGTAAAAATGTTGAATGGGTGGGAGGGGGTTAAAATTGGGATTTTTCTGAGCACCTTTTAATAGATTGTTGCCCAATAAAGTTTATTGAGGGGGCGGGGATTCATTACTTGACTTTTTAAAGAGTATTAGTATTAGAGTAGCTATGGGGAAACAAAATGTGTCCATCATGAGTATTTTTTGTATAGTGTTTCAAGAGTTCAAGATGATTCTGCCAGACTGCATAAGCAACTTCTAATAAGGATATAAAAATTAGAATGAATGTAGGTCCGAAACGATTTGTTACAGAAATAAAGAGGGCAAAAGATTACAGCTATTCCAGCATGCATTAAAAAATGACTAAGGTCTTCATATAGATGGTGTGAGTTCAATTGAATCAATGTAAAATTATCTGAAACATGCTACAAGCAGATCTACTATTATAAATTTTTATGATGCCTACAGTACATCATTCTGAGACTTTTGCATCGGTGATCGAAAAATGCCAGTCTGAATGCGAATTAAGATTACCAAATCTTTAAATTGGTAGGATATTTTACAAAAATTCACAAATGATCATAAAAACACGTTTTTTACCCTAGTGGCCTAGTGGTTAACCAATTCAATTGCCAATGAACCAAACATTTTGCTCAATTTCTCCTTCATAACTTGCCAAATAATTTTTTGAAATGAAATATGATTGTACTCAATAGTCAAGAACGGTCCCAAAGTTTATAAAGTCGAGTTTTATTGAATCAAAGCATACTAATTTATTGATCTCTTATTGAAAAAGATAGCTTCACTCTTCTGCTATTTTTATTTCTTCTGCATCTTGTTCATGACTGATGTGACTGACTAGTGTGTGTTGCTTTCACATGACTAAACGTGTCTAGTCTATTCTTGTCTAAAGTTGTCTTGTCTAATTATTGTGTCTTGTCTTGTCATGACTAACCGGTGTACGCCTAGCCTTAGTTTGATATTCAACTTATTATTTCATTCTATTCTGTTGAGCCTACTCTTCTTCAACAGCAATTTTGTTTGGTTTAATTTGGAACTTTCCATTTTTTGTCTGGATATTTATTTAACATTTTCATCTTTCTATGTTTCACTTTTCTTTATTGTATCATTCTTTAGTATCTTCTAATCTAATTATTTGAACTCCATAGACCGCACAAAGAGCGTTCACCAATCAATCAAAACAAATGGCTGTGATTGGCAGAATTAGACACAAACAATGACAGCCATTTATTTACGATGCTTGGCAAACGCTCCGTGTGCGAATGACCTCAGAAAAAGAATTGTTTCACATTCTCTGATTATTATACTGCTGTAAACTGCCGGCTAGTTCTTCAATAGAAGAAGTCTACCATTTTTTGTGTATGAAAACAAAAATAGTTCAGAAAGAGAAGCTCTCTGAGTCACTATTGAGTGAAATAAATATTTTGATAAATGTTAAGTTATTATTTATGTTTTTTTTTTTTAATTTTCTATAAATTACAAATATTTTGAGACAGCTTTAAAACCCTTATTTAATTCAATTTTTCTCAGTTCCTAATATTAGTTTTTATTGTTGCTTTTTTCACTGACTAGTATTTATGTTTTTGCTTTAACCTCTCATTGTATCTTGTAATTTTAATTGGCTAGGAATTTTCTTTTACTATCAATTATTGCTATAGATGAACTCATAATTAGCTCTACGACTTCTTCTGGAGCTGTTTTCATTTATTGAATATGAGCAGTCCCACTGTTGATCTCTCCCAACTCTTATCTAGTTTTTTTGTGGGTATAATTTTTCTTTTTTATTTCAGGGTGAATCCGATGACTGCATAAACAGGCTCGCCAAGAAAGACGGAATTGTTGCTAAGTAAGTCTTCTTCTCTGTATTAACAATCTAGAAAAATTCTCCAGATATTTCAATGTGACAGGTCTCATTCCAAATTAGCTTAATAGACAGTATGTTATGAGGTCAGGTGAGTCCAGACTATTGCCTCTTGTTCTATCTTGCATTAAAGTTTAAAATATTTAGTTCATGTCTAGTGAGATGCTAACCTCCTTACTTCTAATAAATTTAATTACTATTACTATATAAGTCATTCCAATAATCATTTATACTTTGTTTTGAAATGAGAGTTGGTGGTAGAGCTGTCAAATTATTTATTACAAATATAGTTGCAGTTCTGTTTTGAGTGAGTCAACATTTAATTTTCACCAACCTAATTACGCAAAATATTGCCAGTTTTGGTTAACAAAATTGTATGTATGTAAGGTTGCCTAGCAACCTTTGTTTATTATTTTGTTTTATTCATGTGTAGCCCATCATTTAGATTTGATGGCTTACATCTTTGACTTCACTTACTATTGTAAATACGTGTAATTTAATTCTTTACTGTTGTTTAATGAATAAATCACGTTTAAACGATCTTATAAATTAAATTACAAGATCTCAATCAGTAAGATGATCCAGTTATTCGTTCGAATTTTGAAGAAAACTGAGAAAGACTTGATAATTCAGTGCATTTCAACTGACAAGAAAACTTGGTATGTATTGCCTGAAGACTCCAATGACTTGAAGATTCACACAGTTCTAACAAGTAAGAAACCTATAAATAATGCAATATATGCTATTAAAACTTTAAATGGGTATAGAACAGTAGCTGTTAGGATCGAAGACGATATTCAAAAAGAATATTTTGATGAATCATCTAATGTTTGTTTTCGAGAGTTACCATTGGAGGAATTGGTTCCAGATACGGTTCCATTTCAATCTATCGAACCTCTCCAATCAACATTGGAAGATCGTATTCGACTATTAGAGACACAATTGAAAATAAATTCGGAACAAAATGAAATGAAACTACAAAATATCGAGCAAAAGTTTATTTTAGAAAGATTTGATAAAAAATTATCGGATCCAACGGAATGGTTACGTAGGTTTGAGGAAGAGTGTGATCGATTCAAAATAAGATCCGATAATCTTAAAATTCAAGCATTACGTTTTTATCTTATCAATGGCCCTGAAAAAGATTGGTATGAAACTAACTTAAAGAAGATAGGTTTAAATGATTCATGGGAGGGTTCTTTCCTTAATGTTTTTGTTGATAAAGGCTGGTCTCTTGTCAAGAGAGCTTTTGGGTACAAATACTTAGGCGGTTCCCTCGTCGATTACGCGCTTACAAAGGAAAGGCTATGTCTTGAAGTAGAGCCCAGAGGTACAGAGATATCACGCATTAACCACATTGTTTTTGGTTTACCAATTGAAGCTCAGGAGAAGCTTGATAGAGAAGAGCTTAACAATGTTGAGAAATTATATTCAAAACTCCGTAAATTAGAGGACACATTTAATAGGAGGAGCAAAGAAAAACTCCCTACTTCAAGGTTAAATACAAACCCAGTAAAAAAAAAATGTGGTTCAACAAAAAGATAAAAATCAGCGCAAACCATGTTCTATTTGTGCCAACCTCGGTTTTCACCATCATTACCATTCATTAGCTGAATGTCATAACAGAAATGCCGTTGCTGACAAACCCAGAATAAATTTATCAGACGCAGAAATACATAAAGTCAATCTTGATTTAGAATCTTTAAACTAGAAAACCGGGTGAAGTTAAATCTGTTGATAAAATTGAATGTCATTGTAAATGACAATAATATCATTCAGGCTATTTATGATAGTGGCTCAAACATAACATTAATAAATCAACAAATTGCTGATTTGCTGAAGTTGAAATTAATAGAGCAAAGAGGGGTGTTGAAAACTATCAGCAGACTTAATTTCACCTCAGCCCGGGCTAGAATTACACTTCGTATTGGAAATATTACAGATTATATTACAACCTACATTGTTAAAAACGATAACTTCTATGATTTGTTACTAGGTATAGATGCCATCAAAAAATTTAAGTTAATGCAAGATGAGAATTTGAAAATCTTTCAACGTACCAGTAACAATACGTTGTTAGATTTACAAGAAGATCAATCTAATATTTATCAGAATAACAGTCTAACATGTTCATCAAGTGATCAGATTACTATTCAGGCATCTGGCTCTCATCGGTTAGACTTTAAATGAAGAAAAATTCTGCTTAAATGAAGTTGATTGTAATTTGTAACATATTGAAGATAAAGAGCACAAACAATCGGTTTCACTTCTGATTGGCCAATACAAGCCCTTGTTTGCTACAGACAAGTTTGACATTGGTAGAGTTCGCTCAAGAAAAGCAGAGATAAAACTAATCCGAGATGAATATGTCATGTCTCGTCCATACAAATGTTCCATCCCTGACGATGAAGAAATACGGAGTCAGATAAAGGGACTATTGAAGACTGGAATCATTGAAGAATTGGATTCTCTGTTTGCATCTCCAGTCACACTAGCCTACAAGAAAGAGGAGAAGAGAAAATCGCGTCTGCATAGATTTTAGAAAACTTAACAAACTGGTAGTACCAGAATGATTTCAGTTTCCTACTATACAAGATGTAATCGACAAAGTAGCAAATTGTGAATTCTTCACTGCTTTGGACATAAATTCTGCGTTCTGGTGCATACCACTTAAAAAGCAAGACTGTGAAAAGACTTCATTCATTACGAAATATGGCAAATTTATGTTCAAGGTTCTCCCATTTGTATTTAAGAATGCTTCTGCAATATTCCAAAGAATATTATCAAATATTATTCGATGGAATAATTTAGACGATTTCTGCATCAACTACATTGATGATGTTTTAATATTTTCTCGGAACTGGGAAGATCATCTTCAGCATATTAAGAAGTTGTTAGAAGTTATTCGTGCTGAAGGTTTCAAATTGAAACTTCCCAAATGCTTGTTTGGAGCTAAGTCAGTCCCTAGGACATATGATTTCGGAAAACAAGGTCACACCAGCCCAAGATAACTTAATATCAATTCAGAAACTCCAGAGACCATTGGATAAATCTGGTGTTCGGAGTATTTTAGGTTCCATAAATTTTTATTTAAAATATATAGAAAACAGTGCTCAGAAACTGGAACAACTGTATCGTTTATTAAAGAAAGATGTTAAATTTGAATGGTCAGATGAATGTGAACAGGCCTTCAGTATGATTAAGAACTATTTATGCACTTCACCAGTCCTAGCTATTTATGATATTGAGAAGCCTATTTTTAATGAAACGGATGCAAGTACAAAGGTATCGGTGCAACACTCAAACAGCTCCAAGAAGATGGTCTGCTGCATCCTGTTGCATACTATTCAAGAAAACTCTCAAATAGAGAAAGACGCTTTGATGCTATTCATTTATAATGCAAAGCCATCTATTTGCATTTATAATGCAAAGATGCAATAAAATTCTTGCAGTATTACCTGATTGGACGTAACTTCACAGTTTGTAGTGATCACAAGCCTCTAGAGAATTTAAAGACAAAAGCTAGATCAGATGAAATTCTTGGTGACTTAATTCTTTACTTATCCCAGTTTAACTTCAACATTATTTATAAACGAGGTAAGGAGAATATCCTAGCTGATTTGTTATCCAGAAATCCAGTTCTTGAATACATCGAGAATGAGGATGCAATCCAAATTTCTAACTTAATAAATTTATCTGATATAATAAAAGACCAAGCTGAGAATCTTATGGATCTGGAAAAATCAAGTCAAATTGAATACAAGAAGGGAATATTTTAAAAAAAATTAAAGACAAATGAAGAATTTATGTTTCTCCTACATTTGGGAAAGAAATTATTAAACTTTTACATCAACGTTATGGTCACATTGGGCCAGCCCACATGATCGCGACAATCAGACCTCATTACTACTTCAAAGGTCTAGATCAAGCAGTTCACTCCTTCTATACGGGATGTCAGACTTGTACAGAGAATAAAATTCGTAGAAGTCGTGCCATTGGTCTCCTTTCACAATTGGGTCCTGCCACAGAACCTTTCCAGATTATGTCCCTTGATAGTGTTGGAGGTTTCAGAGGCAATAGATCTTCAAAACAATATTATGCACATCCTTGTGGATCACTTCACCAGATATGCATGGATCTCTACAACTAAGGGACAGAGTGCTCAAGACTTCATAAACTTACTTAATTCTGTTATTAAAAAAAATAATATTTCAATACTCTTGGCTGATCAATACACAGGCATTAACTCAAAAGATTTTCTTAACTATTTGAAGAAAGCTGGGATTCAGATCGTTTTCACATGCATTGATTGTCCAGAATCTAACAGGTTAAATGAACGATTAAATCAAACGTTAGTCAATCGCCTCCGATGCAAAATCAATGATAACACTGGTAAAGCCTGGACAACCTTGGCACAAGAATGTGTTCAGGAGTATAATGATACTATTCATAGTTCTACCCACTTTGCACCATCTTATCTACTATTGGGTCACAGATCTCCCATATCTCCAAGTGAAGAGAATACTAAATCCACATTAGAAGAGGATCGCAAAATAGCATTCCAGAATTCCATGAGGAGCTTTAAGATCAATAAGAAACGCATTGATAAGACTCGATGTCAACATACTTTCAACGTTGGTGACTTGGTCTACGTCGAGAATGGAAATAAATTAAACCAAAACAAATTTGATCAAGTACGGATTGGACCTTTTCTAGTTGTCTGACAAATTTCATCATTTTTCTATGAAGTTGCCTCCGGAAAGAAGAAGAAGAAGGTGTCGAATTTCTTCCATTCTAGTAAACTACTACCTTTTTCTCCACAACAAGCGACTTGAGGGGGAAGATGTAAGGTTGCCTAGCAACCTCTGTTTATTATTTTGTTTTATTCATGTGTAGTCCATCATTTAGATTTCATGGCTTACATCTTTGACTTCACTTACTATTGTAAATACGTGTAACTTAATTCTTTACTGTTGTTTAATGAATAAATCACGTTTAAACGATCTTATATGTATGTTAGTACTTATTGCATAGTTAAGAAATAGGTACCAAATTAGATTTACTCTCTGAATCCAAAGAGGTAAAAAGTAGTATTAATTGGAAATATATGCATCTTATTACGTAGATTGTCTTAGTCCTTTTCTGGAGGTCTATGGATCTAAAGTAGCGGTCATTGACGAGGTTTGCATTTTTGTTAATTTGGCTCCGCATGAAAATGACAAATAATGCCCATCATCAGTGCGCAAATCAACAGAATTGTAAAACCGGTGCTGTAAATTTTTGTGCGCTTGGTCAATTAATTAGGAAATGCAGCTGCCTGATACAATAATATTTCTAATTTTGTAACCGCTAATTTAGTAGTACTGAAGTACAAATATACATGGTCCTTTGAGATTGTACACAATACAAAATAATCTTGACCAATTATTATTGCATTGATAATTGAGATTATTTTGAGAAGTAATTCATTTTTATTTTTTCTTGTTTCAGGAATTTCTAGGTCATGAATTGCAGATGATTTTTATTAATTAAATAAAAAAAACACTAAACAATTTTTGTATTATTTATCAATAGATTGCCTCTATTCCAACTTCAAAGTACAATAATTAGGTGATTGTCTAGGTAAATCATAAGTCATATTGATTGAAACCCAGTATTTCGGAACTTTATACTCCAATCAAGAATGGGGTGATTATATTTTTTTTATTTGATTTATTTAATTTTCTAAATCTTTTAAAGTATGTCGTAGTAATAATAATAATATCATGTGACCTGGCTGGCTCAGGTCTGGTGTCAGAGTTATCAGGTTGCACCTGAATAAGTTCAGGGCCTCTGACGTAACTTAAGGACTGTTTTTTAGGCAGCCGGGACCGACAGCTTAACGTGTCCTCCGAAACACGGGAGTGGCCTGAGGTAAAATCTTTCGGTCAGAACTGGGATCGAACCAGTATATGTCGTAGTTATAAAATAATTTAAATAAACTTAGTAATTATTGAATTTCGCTGGATAAACTATTTATGAGTTACAGAACCATGGTTTCTTGAACTGAAAGTGACTCGACAACAACTGACACACATCTTTGGCTAAACACAGCCATAATTTGTAGGGTTCTGTAACTTTTATCTATAAGCAACTAAACTTGAATTCTTCAATATCATAGTCTATTTTACGTACGGAATGGTTCTACCTCAGATTATGAAATATTATACTAATACTTCTTGATTTGATGTTCTACAACGCCAACATTTCTTCCACGGATTTCATTATACCTAAATTAATTTACTATGAATACGTTGCAGTCAGTATTGAAATGAGAACTCAGAATTCGTTGAATTTGACTAATACTGTATTTCTGACATGAATTTAAATGGCAATAGAGGTATGAAAATTGAATTTTAATACTGCACTCACTTAGCTGGTGGATTTGGAATTACATTGATCAAAATTGATCACTTCATCATAGACATCAAGGTTATTTAAAGCAAGGTTGTTCCGTTGTTGAGAACTGTAAAAAAGGTGGGGGTATGACGTTTTATAGTTTAATAGCATAGAGTAGACCATTTATAATTGCCAGCTGATCAAGATGTCAAGTCAAATCTGTAATACTAGCAGCTACCCGTCCTTCGTACGGATTATGTTTAGAAATATGTTTTGGCTTTTTTGATAGCAACGATCATGAAGTTGTTAGCAGCTTAGTAAACAACTTTGAACGTAAACAATTCAGTGACAGTTATCAGAGAGAATATTATTTGAGAACAGCTGATTGATAAATCATCATAAATTACGTGATTTGTTGTTGTTCTCATGTGGTAATAATAGTGCTACCTGGCGAATTCTCAAGAGCCTAGCACAAACCGCACCTTCCTAAAATGTTAATTTTTGTTTTGATAAATTTAAATTAGAAAATTTTGTTTTTTTTTAACAAAGAAATAATTGATGAAACATAAGATGAGCAGCTTTGATTCACCAGTCATATGTTTCCTAAAAGACTGCTCCGACAAGTCTGCAGACAGCGTAAATAACGCCGCGAAGGGCCCACCATTCAGATTATATTTGAGAACAGCTGATTGATAAATTACGTGATTTGTTCTTATGTGGTAATAAAACTTAGAAGAAATGTATCCAAAATCGCACAATACTTGGGTTTTAAACGTTTATTATTCTGTTGAAAAAAAAGTTAATTTAGTTTTTTATAGCTAAAGACATTGTCAAAAAGGTTTTCAATACTGATAAATAACTTTAATCCCGATCGATGCTCTCGTTTTTCAGGAGAAGGCCGGGTAAAATGTATCCAAAATCGCACAATACTTGGTTTTTAAACGTTTATTACTCTGTTAAAAAAAAGTTAATTTAGTTTTTTATAGCTAAAGACATTGTCAATAAAGTTTTCAATACTGTTCAATAACTAAAACCCCGATCGATGCTCTCGTTTTTGAGGAGAAGGCCGCGTAAAATGCCTTTGGGGCCGTGACAGACAGACAGACAGAAAGTGAGTATTTTCGGCTTATTTAATGTATAAAACGTAAAAATAACCAAAAAATATACAATTCTGATAAATGTACAGACAAAACTCTAATTTTATTTTATTTATATAGATTGTAAAAACTTCATTCGTGTATTAATAATAATATCATGTGACCTGGCTGGCTCAGGTCTGGTGTCAGAGTTATCAGGTCGCACCTGAATAAGTTCAGGGCCTCTGACGTGACTTAACGACTGTTTTTAGGCAGCCGGGACCGACAGCTTAACGTGTCCTCCGAAACACGGAAGTGGCCCGAGGTAAAATCTTTTGGTCAGAACTGGGATCGAACCCGGGACCTTTGGGCTAGCAAACCAGCACTTAACCCACTCGGCTAGGGCCACTCCAGTTATTGGCTAATTCTGAACACTGACATCATGACTTCTCTATTTTGCTAATTAGAGCGAGCTATGGCGTAACCCACGGGACAGAAGGCCTCGGGACTAGAATTCCTAATTGATATGACGTCACCTCATTTGGTTTGTTTACATTTTAGTTTGGAATCAAGATAAATATTCAATTTTCAATCAGCTGTAGAAGTATTCCATTGTAAGATTAGGAGAACGTATGGCGAACATAGTATTATTGTTTCGGTTCTGAAGTTTATAGTAAAATTCAATATCCTCTTTCCTGGAACTCTTTTTTTCAGTGCATATTTTCAATTGATTTATTTTCTTGATTATCTTTAAATCGATAAGACTCCATTCACCCGTTTTATGAACTTCTCAGTGAAAACCATTAGTGAGAGATGTGTGTGTAACCAACGTAACCTTGAAAGATTTTTTGAACTTTTTCAGTTGAGAGTTGGTGATAATAAGCTTTGCAGGTACTGAAATCCTATTTGAATGTAGATTAATGAATGAATAAATGATGTGTACTCAACTAATGTGTGTGTCTCATTACTTTCAAAAGTAAAGTGCTGTTGTAAAATGCTAGTTCGTTATCGTCATTAACATATCTATAGTACCGTACCGGTACCAACAGTTGATGTAAGGATGAAAAGCACTAGGAAATTCAAATCATTTTATTGCCATCAACAAATAATATAGACAAAAAATTTAAAACCTCCAAAATAAAATAAGTATTAAAACAACAAAAAAAGCCAGTAAATTAAAAAATAACAATAGCAAAGTTGAAATAAATTTTAAAAAATACATGTACAGGAGAATATAATTATTCCAGGCGTTGCTAGCAAAAGCTAAAAAGCTTGAGTGCCAGCAACGAGTCAATATAAATAGCAAACTTATTAATCACTTTGAGTGGCTCGCATGTGAAAAAGAGAAAAAGCAAGTTACAAATTTACAAATTGTAACTTAAAGAATTTTTCTTGGTAATTGTGCCGCAGATGTTAGCAAATAAAAAATCACTTGAAACTTCACCAAATTGTAGTATTATGTCTCCTGATCACAATTATCAAGTTTTTAAGTGTCGGTCTCAATTAAATAATTAATTATTCAATATTGAAAACCTATCTTTCGAACAGAGCCCCAAAATGACTATCTTCAGCAATTAACTTTAATTGAGTGTTTAGAATGCATGAATCTTTGCAACACAATAATTTGCATTTTAATTTATTAATTATTTACTCATGCAATTTATCTACTTAATAATATGAGGCATTTTCAATTTGTTTCAAAATCTCATCACTTGATGCATTGCACATAATTATACATAACCTGTAGCCAGCAGCTAGCCACAGCCTGGGTTTTAGGCTTTTGGGCCATGACCTTTTAAATCTAGCCTACACATATGCGAACATTTCGCGCATGCGCAGAAGCATAGTCTGCGTGAATGGACTGAAGTGGAATGGAACTGCATAACCAAACCTTTCCTAACCTGGCTAGATGTGACTGAACCACCTTTAAAATGCCTTTAAATATTTAACTTTGAACGTTTTAAATATTTACAGAGGTGGTTCAGTCACATCTAGCCAGGTTAGGAAAGGTTTGGTTATGCAGTTCCATTCCAGTTTCCATTGATGTTCTGATGTAGATGGCACTCCATTGCTCTATCTGTTCGTCTATGATGTTATGCTTAAGGTACTATAAAGGCTTTTCAGAGCCGTATTTATGTTCAAAAGGTGAGTTTTTAATATTGAATAATTAATTATTTAATTGAGACCGACACTTAAAAACTTGATAATTGTGATCAGGAGACATAATACTACAATTTGGTGAAGTTTCAAGTGATTTTTTATTTGCTAACATCTGCGGCACATGCAATTACCTTTTTCTTAATAAAAGTAGGAAGATTGAGAATAGAAAAGTAAAACAGAAGAGAAAAGAGAAGAAATGAATGTTAATAGTATGGAATAATATTAGAGTAAATAATTATGATTTTAATTATTGATTATTATTATTTTTTAATACAAGAGAAGTGGAAAGAAAATGCATAGTAAATATAATAGAAAGAATTTAAGCCATGATCATGAAAAGAAGCAGAGAAATATTAAAGGAATAATAATATATCCTAAAAATATATAAGCTAATAAGTGAAATACTAATATAATATATTTACTTACATTTTTTACATTTAATTTAAGCAAATCATTCAAATAAATAAAATAAAGAACCGGAGAAAGTACTGTCCTTGAGGTAAACCAAAATCTGTGAGATCCTTAACACTAGTGTCAAGAATTTGTGAACGGCCTTTCAAGTAATTATAAAACATTTTCAGTGGGATTCCACGTATGCCTATTTTTTCAAGTTTATCTAGAAGTATTACGTGTGGGATAGTATCGAATGCCTTTGCCAGGTCGAGAAAAACAGCTATTGATTTAACTTTCTTATTTAAATTTCTGGTTATGATTTGAATAAATTTATTTATGGCATCCTGAGTACTTTTGCCAGCTTGAAATCCAAATTGATTTTGACTTATCAAGATATCGGACAAGTCTCAATTTTATTATTTTTTCCATTACCTTGGCCAAATTGCTCAAAAGACTAATAGGACGATAGTTTTCAGGAAGGCTTGGATCTCCTGATTTGAAAATACATGTTAAGTTTGCTATCTTAAATTCACTTGGAAATAATCCCGTTTCAAAACAGGCATTTATTATCACAGAAAAAGGTTCAGATATAAACTGAAAAATAGACTTTAAAAGAATACTGCTGAATTTATCAATACCAGAAGAAGAATTATTTTTAAGAGTCATGATTACATCAGAAACCTCATACATATTCGTTGGAAATAAAAAGAAAGAATTTCGGAAACCGTGATTAATATTTGTAAATTCAATAGACTGTGGGTTGATGTTACCTATTATTTTTTCCGCATGCTTTTTCCCAACCTGAGAGAAGTAATCGTTCAGAACTTCTGAGTCGACTTTTGGCTGGCGGTTTGATTTTTTAATGTCCAATAATTCGTTAATAGTCAGCCAGATCTTCCTACTATCCTTCCCGTTATGCGCGATTTTGTTTTTGTAATATTCTAATTTAGCAGCATTTATCAATTTGTTTAAACAATTCCGGTATTTTTTTAAATTCATTTTTCAGTTGCACATTGAATGGTTGCCTAGATAGTTCCTTATGCATGCGATCACGCGTTCTTATGGAATTTATCAATCCGCAGCTAATCCAATTTTTTATAGTTCTTTTTGTATGTGGTATAGGTATTTTCGTTGTTGCTTGTTTAAGATGTATATTTAGTTTCGATATGAAAGCCTTTATTAGACAATCAGGCGAATCATTCTGCGAATGAAACATATATCCTCCCACTTTTCAGTACTTAAAATTGATTTCAATTTTTCATAACAAATTTTCTCTTTAAACAATTTCGTTGGTGCCCTATTATCTATATTATCCACTGAAGTTACTTTCGATTTTGGTAATCCTATGTGCAAACTTGTAGAGAATGGTCGGCAACTGTAGTTTTAATCACACAACCAAGCACATTGTTCGCATTAAAACATTTGTTCTTGAAAAATATGTGGTCTAAAACACTAATGCTATTGTTATGAATTCTGGTCGGTTTATTAATATAGGACTTCAGTCCATGTCATTGCAGAATACTCAGATATTCATTTACTGTATTTGTGTTTTTATTGATTTGAATATTCAAATCACCTAGAAGAAGAATATTTTCATTTAATTCCATGGATTGTAAATAAGTTTCTAAGCAATTTAAAAAATTATTAACCGGCAAAGAAGGAGATCTATACAGAGCAACCAATTTAGTATTTTTACCATTTATCTCCAAGTTCACTATGATTGAGTTTGCATCCATTATTATGTAGGATATAACTGAGAATTTAATATTAGTTTTTAAAAATACACAAATACCATCACACTTATTCAATGTGCCCGGCTTGTGTATTACAGTATAACCAAATTATAATCAAATGATTCACCTGTATGCCACGTTTCCGTCAAAACAATATCACATCAAAAACAGTCTGACAATTCTCAATGATATAGGATATTTCATCAAAGTGCTTCTCTATGCTTCGCACATTCATATGGAAGATATTAAAAAAATCAAAGTTACTTACATAATTATGCGGCCGGAGATCAAAAATATCCTCAACTTCCACAGTATCATAACATTCGGAATCGATAAATTCATCAAAATTATTTACTAACACCATTTTTATTTAAAGAGGAAAGAAAGGAATAGAGAAGAAAAGAGACAGAGTATAGAAGAAGAATGAAAGAGAGAAGAAAAAGAACAGAAGAAAAGCACCAAAACTGACACCCGGCCACTCCGAGCTGCTATAAAGATAATATTAATAACCGTAAATCATTGATTTCAAACCAAAAATTCATCGAAAATAGTTGAAAAATAAAGTTCATTAGCTTCAAAAATGTACAAAGATAAAAAAGAATCAACGATAGAGAGATGGAAGTCCTAGTTAATCAATTCCTGAAAACAAATTGAAAATATATACAGTATATTATTTTTCTCTTCTTACTGGCTCTACCCCCTTGGATAGAACAATTATTGTTTCTTACTTTCAAAAAGTTTTGAGGTCTCAACACGTGACAGATCATGATAATTTTCAATTAATTTTGTTATAGTACAATAATTATTTTTGTACAAAACTATAGTAACAATTTTTTCAGTTTAAGTGCTTCAAAAAAATTTCTATGCAAAACATTTTCCGAGGAGAACCCTTGGACCCCCCCCCCCCCTCTACAATAGTGCTAGGCATTTGAAATTTAAGACATTTTTCGTGCCCGGTATTCATACCCCCGGTACGCCACACCACCCCTTACAAAAATCTTGGATCCGCCCCTGGCTGGAATAGCAATAGAATAATATTAGTACTAGTAGATTATATGATTAATATTATAAATTTTAATAATTATATTCATTTAATATCATATAATTGATAATATTGAGACACACGGATCCCAAAAAGATTCAGATTTTTTCGTATCAAATCTAGATGAATAGAAAAAAATGTTCCAGTGATGATAATTCTTTTATAAAATAATCCTTACAGAAGGGAATTATTTGAGTAATTGAATGAATTGGCTATCAAAAGTTGAATATAATACTCAGTTGAAAAAAATTAAATGACCTAACAATTTAGTTTTACAAGAAATAAAAGTAATAATCACTTTGAATAATTAGGAATATTTGTTTTACCTTAGAAATATCTATTGAGTAAACATCATATTCATATATACATTTGTTATGTGTAAATGAGCTTACTCTTCCTCCAATAAAAATGTATTGTGTCTACCGTACAGTTTGGAACACTGGCTTACGTCTCAATAACGTAAATTGGACCGTAAATCGCTTTCCAAGTTCAAAATTGATTGACAAAATGTGATTGTGCAAAATAATTAAATGTATCAAAAAAGTTTTCCATCTTGAAGCGATATCAGCGACATTTGCATAAAAACTGATTGTGAGTTCACAGTTTAAAAATAATAATTAATGATAATTATTATCACTAAAAGCTAGATAGTCTTGCTATGCTTTTCGATATCAGCAGTAGCCAAAAAAATCTGCTCTTTTAAAGTTCAGTTCGATTGACGTTAATCTTGATTTTCTACTTGCTGAAAATTTGTCTTTAAGAAGTGGGACTGACCTGCCCCACAGTTGAATTTTCAAAAATGTTTATAAAAAAAGCAGGTCAAATTGAAAACCTCCTGTTTTGGAAGTCGATTAATAATCAAGTTATTAAGTGAGATCAGCAGCAATGTATTTACAAAAAAAAATGCTCAAAATTAAATACTAGAACTCATTTAATGTAATTTTTCTTCAACATATTACAAAATAATATTATTAATAAAAATAATTATTTCTTGAAAAAAGAGATTATCAAATAAAATATATCCATCATTGGCAATTTGAACTAAGCGCTATGCTGACTAGGCATCAACCATCTTAATTTATATTCATGACTTTGAAATTAATTTAAGATAAAAGTATCGGACGTGTTTAAATATGCAAAGATTTGTTGCATTGCACCCTTCCATTCATGAATTTTACTGACTTCCAATCATCTTACAGTATAAAATGGATATTGTCTTATATAAAAATATATCCCTTTTCATTTCCGTCTTTGACATTGATCAAGTCACCAGTACGACAAAGCGGTGGCTTGGTAGGTGTGTGTGTGTTTGGTTATTGAAATTCTCAGTTACACAGGTAATATTTTAATTTTATTAGAATTATGCTACAATTACATCACTTTATTCTCTAAATCACCGTTCCTTTGTCAAATAATTTACCTAATTGAAGTACTAAACATAGAGGTACTTGATTAGTATCATTGCTCGCTATCGAAACCGGCCCTAATTGAAACTGTTATTATATATATTTTTTATGCGATTTCCTATTCATTCAGCTCTTTCATGACGTTCTTTCGTATTTCCAGCTAGTTTTTGTCGATTCTTTTATGTCTTGTTCATCTCATTTTATGGAATGTGTTTTGAGACAAAGTTCGAGTGCTTGGGCTTGTTTTCTCTCCAACATGGCTAGCGTTTCGACTTCGGTTGTGAAGTCGTGAATCATTTCAGATAAACTGTAGGCTATTTCTAAGATTCTGACTATTAACTTCCCAATGTCACCAAATAAAAATTCTGACCGAGTTTTTGTAGGCTAATTGCAATTAGATAATGTAATCAAAACGTACTCCTCAACATTACTCTTCTGCAACTTAATTCTGTATGAAACAACATAACTCTTGTCGGTCGAATGTTTCAATCTATTGAATTTGCATTCTTTATCTATTTGTCTATTGGTGGGGGGAGCTGAGTCTGCTTAAAGGGTTGATTACATTGGGATAGTTACTCGCTAAGCGAGTAGCGAGTAGGACGTTACTGACCGATCGTGCTACAGCAGCTCAGCATACCAAGCCAAATTATATTTAAAAAAAAAATATTTCTAGAATCACCCTCATACTATGAAATTTCTAAGACAGTAAATAATATCGCAACACAAAATTAAAAGATGAAGTTTACCAACAATTATTCAATAAAATTTCATCAAAACAATATACAATATATCTCATCTGAAGTGTTATGCTGGCAGCCTGCGTGATTAAGTATCGGCTTTGGCCACAATAGTATTGTATTTTGGTGTTGGCTACTCTGCCAGCGAGTACAAATGTGACCAAATTCAAAGTTGAGAGCCTGTCTACTTTGAATTTGGTCACATTTGTACTCTCTGGCAGAGTAGCCAACACCAAAATACAATATTATTGTGGCCAAAGCCGATACTTGATCTCGCAGGCTGCCAGCATTACACTTCAGATGAGATATATTGTAGCCTATATTGTTTTGATGAAATTTCATTGAATAATTGTTGGTAAACTTCATATTTTAATTTTGTGTTGAAATATTATTTATTGTCTTAGAAATTCCATAGTATGGGGATGATTCTGGAAGATAAATTTTTAATATAATTCGGCTTGGTATGCTGAGTTGCTGTAGCACGGTCGGTCAGTAACGTCCTACTCGCTACTCGCTTAGCAAGTAACTATCCCAATGTAATCAACCCATAAGCAACGTTTCCACTCTACCAAACATTTTGGGGAGTAGAAACAGTGGGTTTTTTCGGGGAGCGATCATGTTGCGATCTTAGTACGAGCCGAAATCAAGCTTTATAGTTTTACTACTTGCTACTCGCTGGATTGTTAGCTAGTAGTTCAGCCCTATATGATAGAGGCTTTACTTGATATTTATTTAGGCTTATATTGGTTTTTGAACGTTTCAAGTGGTGTATGAAATGAGTTCTTCCACCTAGGGCCTCCTAGTTTCAATTGGGACTCTATAGAATATAACTTACCATACTTCACCTCAAAGATTTTAAGTAAGACCGCTCTTCATTATTTTGTAATTTACATTATTTGACACATTGATTTTTATACTTCGATTTTTGCTTGTTATGAATGACATGGACCTTAGAAGCTGGCTTGAGTATGTGAAGGCCTGTCTTTCTTGGATTTCACATTAGTAGAAATTCTCAACGGGAAATACATTATCTTGCCCATTGCAAGATGGGCTGAATATTGTTTTGATAACTATTTTGTAGAAGTATGCGCTGCTCAACAATATCATAGGCTAGAAAATTCATGCTTAATAATTACCTCATTTAGATTTTTCGATACATTCCATGATAAATCATTTGTCTTAATAATTCAAAGACTGATGACAATCCCTCAAAAAAAGAAAATTTGTAGGCCTACGTAAAAAATAATTCAAGATTGATGGAATTGATTGAATAGTTTTGCATTAACCATATTTATTCTATTACTACTAAAACCAAAATTTTTGCCGAAATACCATCAAATAGCTGGTTGTTTATTCTTTAATTTTCAATAACGGTTTAGGATGGTAACTGAAATGGAGAGTACACAAATTAAAGAAGAAGACGCCAAAATGGATGTCGGCATTAAAACAGAGAGTAATGGTGAAGAAAAGAAGGAGGATGCATCACAAACAGACAAGAAAAATGACAAGAAAACCAAAGTGACTGACGGCCAGGTCAACCTGTACAGAGTTAAAGTCAGTGGTCTTCCACGATTCTACTCTACTGATGTAAGTACAATTTGAGGAATTTAATTGGCTAGTTTATTCAACTCTTAAAAGTATTTATTTTCAAATTGAAAAGAATTCTAATAGTAATTATGATATTTATAGCCTATTGCATAACAATTTACGTACTAATTTTATCTGTGGCTACTGAAAAATCTTATCAGTTTTCACTTGTAGTTTGTATTTGTAAATTGTTATGCAATTCTTATAGAGAGAGACCTGCTAAACTACCAACTAATGGAAAAATGGTAATGGTTGGTCATTTATCTTGTTTAAATTATATAGAAGTTACATGCTAAATCAAGCACTAAGTTATATTAATTTACAAGTTACTTCATCAAAGTTTCGTTTGTGCGTTGATGCCTATTTGGATTTATAACTAACTATATTCTTTAATATGAACTTTCGTCGTAAATGTATAACAAAAACTTGGTAAGCAATCAGAGTAGTCATTTAAATATTCAAATCATAATAATTCGTTATACATCTTTTCAAAACATTGAGCCATAGAGTCAAGCATTGAGTCATAGTAATTCGTCATACATCTCATCAAAACATTGAGTCATAGAAATGATATTTCATACTTTCTAAAAACAATAATTCCTTCTATGATGGTTGATAATTTTTTCCATTAAATATTACCTGAACATTATTTGATTCATATTAATTTCTGTATTATTTTACTTGAAATCGTTTGAAAATATTGAATTTTAATAAGTCGATGCTTTATAGGATCCCTTACTGAGTGACTTCAAGAAAATGCTTCGAGAAGAACTGAAGCTTGAATTTATGTACATTCGATCACCCAAGAAGGGCAATTCATGGCTCTACATTACATTCCAAACACTGGAAGCCCAAAAGAAGGCGTTAAGTGTGCTGAGACGTTACACATGGAAAAATAGAACTATCATTGGAACGGTAAGATTTTTTACATCTATTCATTGCTTATTTATGAATATTTAAATTTATTGTTCTCAAGAAACAAAACAGGAATTCATTTGAAATACATAAATTACAGGCTAAATTAAGCACTATATTAATTTACAAGTTATCAATCTTGCTTCAGCACAGTTTCGTTTGGGCACTAATGCAATTGACAATAAAAGAGATCACTTGTAGTTGTAATGGTACAATGTTACAAATAACAAGCATTGTAAGTGAGATTATATTTTCTGCTCCAATATACATTTAAGAACGTTCATGAAACTGGTCATAGGACAAATACCGCAATTTGTTAATGTTTTTAATGGTGGATTTAGTATTGCAAAATCCGGCGGACGGAATCAAATTTTTTTAAAGATATGATTGTTCTGCTCATTAATAGTTAACGGATGTTGAATACTTTCATTTAAATTTTTGAAGTATTTGTGCTTTACAGTTGGTTGTGGCTGACCTTCGTAAGAGGAAGACTGATGACCAAAGCAATGGCACTCTGGAAAAGAAAGCCAAATACGATATACCCATTGAAGAGCAAATGCTGATGTCTACCATACCTTATCACAGTGTCTCCTATGAAGAGCAGGTAAGTCTGTTGCTAAAATTGTCTTGATAATGATATTTTATTTTTAAGTGTATCAATTCATCTCGTTGTGGAAACAGGCTATAGTCATGTTTAGAAGCTCATTAACACATCGGGTGATTCGGAACCCACATGAAATTCTAGGTCCACAGAGTTTCCCATAACATGGCTCGAACGGTGAAGTGGTACTACCCGTAAGGGTCTCCCCACTAATAGTAACCATACGCCTATTATTGTCATGATTTTTATAACAATAACAAAATGCAGTAATAATAAAGTATTATAAAATTTGATTTGATATTATTTTATGTTTTTGTTATGTTACAGTTGTCAAAAAAGAACGAAGAAACTGTCAGTCTGCTGAAGTGGCTGACGACGCTTATTGAAAAGCGCAATCACCTGTTATCGGGCTATTTCGACAAGCAGGCGGCCAAGAATAGCGACAAACTGCCCCTGGTTCTCGACTCGGTAAGGAAATCGCCCGTCGTTGATGGATACAGAAACAAGTGCGAGTTTCGAATTGGTAAGTTAATGAAGAAAAGAAAATTTTCTAACTGTAGCACGCAAAATATTCTATTCCTGCACCAGTGCGGGAAAGTAAATTCCAGTGCGGGAAAGTACTTTTCCGCACTCCAGATTTGCAACCTAACAACACAAAATAGTGAGCATGTAATGCGCAGGTTCCCTATTCTGCATTCAAAAATAGGTTGGCTACTTACTCTGCTTCAGCAACGAAATAGTCGTTGTAGTTGTTGTTGAAATCTATTTGATTCGAAGATAGGTTATGTAAGGAATTGTCAGGTTATGTATGTCCTGTTTTGTTTTGTTTAAATTACTTTATACATTACTGCAGGAAAAATTTAATGTGTAATACGAGTTCAAAGTATTGTTTCTGCACTCGAGAAATTTTTTTGACTCGCCTTGGGCTCGTGAAAATAACTGTTTCTCTCGATGCAAAAAACCGCCACTTTGCGCACTATTTACACAAATAACTATTATTTGAAAAATATGTTTGATGAATAACTTACTTTTGCATTTATACTAACTTGTGGATTAATATGTGAAAGGTATGCTTACCAATGTATAGGTCAGCCAAACAATCAGGGAGCCCTGTTCGAGACTAGTGTCTAGATGACGTCCTGTTTGAGGCTAATAGCTGATAAATGCAAAATTATTGAAAATAGTTTTGATAATTGAAAGTTTATTTTAAATTTAGCATAAATGCAACACAATATTTTAATATAATACATGTAAATACGACCCGCGTAGTGAAAACATGAATATCCTCACAGTCAGTGTATGTCGGCCAATGTGGCAACAACTTGGCGGCTCTCTTAGCGCAGTTGGTTGGAGCGCTTGTCTGAGATAAGATAAGGCTCTAGCTGGCTTCGTTTCCTGCAGCCTTGAGTTCGAATCTCATTCAGCCATGGATGTTTCTCATCATTCACCTCATTACCCACGCACAAGTCTTCAGACTCATGTGGGCATCATAAAAAAATGTAGGCCTACTAGTTTGAAACAAGTAACTAAAGTCAGCTAGTCATGAGTAGAAACTAGTGTAAATTTTTGGCTCAGAAATTTCCAAATTTAAAATTATATTAGTTTTTGGGCTGTGAGGATGTTTTGTTGAAAGTAAAATCAACATTAATATTATTTTCTGGAAAAAAATTGACTGCAAGTTGTTAAATTCACAATAAGTTATTATTATTGAATCATCCTACAGACTGAGTTTTTATTATTTCTTTGGGTTAGTTTACACATACTAGGTCAAATGTTCCTCTCTCTAAATAATAATTATTACTTTAAAAACTTTTTTCATTTTTAATAAACTCCACAAAAACGAAGAAAATCATAAATACTCAGGACCTGTGTATTTATGTCGATCATGCTCAGAAGTAAAATGCTAATGGGAACCATATGAAAAATTGTGAACCACATTTTATCATCATTTTACTATCCTTACAGGATAGTCATTCCAAAAAGACAACTTAATCTTCTCTAAATTCAATAAAAATGTTAAATACCCATTTTATAAATGCCTACCCACTGGGTATTTACCCGGCCCACATCACTAGCTCTACTCTTATTTAAAAAATGTGATTATTCATTGTCTCTGTCTTTCTTCTGTGTTCTTATTTACATAGTAGACCTATTTCATAACAGTAACCAAAAATAGCGGTTTTACTTGCTATTTTTTATAACGATAGCGAGACTATCTGTGACTGGAATATAACGATTTATGTGTTGTTTGTGTAGGCAAAAACAGCGAAACTGGTGCCTACACAGTGGGCTACAGAGTTGATAACCAGGAGGATGGCACACTGGGTGTGGCCCCGCCCGATTCACTGCGCCATCTACCTAAACCTATGATCGATATTGTCAAGGTAAGGCAGCAGTCAAATAAAACATATTCCATTTAAATAATTTAAGCCGCGCCAGCTTTCTGTTCGGTCAGATAAGATAATATCTCGTTGGGCCTTTTTGCGAAGAGTTACCGCTTTGGTCTTGGCCAGCTAAAAAGACTGTTCTCTGCTGTCAAATCACTTCCCAATGGGTCGGAGCCCTCCTTAAACTGTTGGTCCAACTCATCATATACGCACATTAACCACACACAGATCTCAAACCTATGTGGGCTTCATACTCTGGAAAAATTTCTTATTAGCTACGACTGTTTGGAAAGGTATTCAACAATTTGTAAGAAATGTGACTTTTAATTGCCTCATCAAATTTCACGTTCTGCGTACGTTATCGAAATATTACAATCTATTCCATTCATTCATTTACGTTCGTAGATCGTTTTTGAGTGTTTCAATCTTTCTCTCTCTGTCTGTGATGAAATGCAGTATTTAAATTCATTCATTGTTTAGTAATATTTTGCACATTCTACATTTGTATTGTATCTAATTATTTCAATTTATTGTTGTTTTTTTTAGATATTTGAAGGCTTTGTGGAGGAATGGGAACGGCCGGAGAATAGTAGCAACAACGCACACTCATCGCTGAAATTGCTAACTGTGCGCATTAACAAAACTGAAGAGATAATGCTGGTGATAACTGCTATGTTGAACGAGGCGGCTAGAACCCAGAAAAAGGAAGTGGAAATCAAAAAAGAAGATGGCGCCGAAAAGGAGGGCGATGAAGTTAAAGTGAAGGAGGAAATGGAGATAAAGCCGCAGGCCTTGGAAAGTCTGAAGAACATGAAGAAAGCGGTCATCGAGTTTTTCACCAAAGGAAAGGGCGCCCAGAGCAAGGTGGTGTCGCTGTACCTGTTCCTCGAAAAAGACAAGTAAGTATCGAATTCCTGAGTGAAGTCTGTGTTCTGCCTTAAATTCGGATGATGAATGAATAATTTGATTAATAAAAATAAAAGAATTGGCGTCAGGGCCCTATCTCTAACTGACTGCTTATCCTGCGTTCACGGCTTCGATTCCGGTTATATTTTGTGTCATAATTCACTTCACATCATCTACGCTCAAGTCTCATACTCGTATAGGCATAGATAAGACATGAGGCAAGATAAAACACGATTGCTCTGTCTGCCCTTGGAAGGGGCTTTGATTGGGCCAGCAAAAATGACTGTTCTCTGCTATATGATCACTTCCTGGTGGTTTGGAATCAACCTAAAACTGTAGGTCCAACTCAACAATTATCATCCACACAGGTTATTCACACACAGGTTTCAAAGCTTTGTGGGCTTTATCCACCGAAAAAATTGGTCTCAATCAAAATTACCAATGAAAAATGAACATGTATTTGAATTCATAGTCAGTACTTGATAATAGCTTTTGTTATTAACATATCTTAACTAAATGAATTGCAAAATATATCAATTTTATTGTAATTTGAGATTGTGAATTAATAAAAAAAAAATATATATAGTAATGTAAAAAGTCACTTTTCAGCTCGACCCCCTGTAAACCCTTTCTACATGACTGTTTTTAACCTAATTGCTGTTTTTAACCCAATGTGCATTGAAATGGTACATATTGACTTCTCACAAGATGCTGTGAATTTTACTTATTTCTTTCTTTTCTCAATAGTAAATATAAGTTAGTTTTCCTGAAACTCAACTCATTTAATCATCGATCCTCTGCAGGCTGCTCCACTCTTACACCATTCCACAGCATATATTAGATTTCTCTGACATAATCTTTGCTTTTTTACGATTTTACGCTTCAATTAATTTATTAATTTGATTTCAGCCTGATGACAAGTACCTAAATTATAGATTACAAAATATAAAATGAATAAAAAACTGCTATGAACTAAAAATAAAATTATTGGAACTACACTCATGGACCTGCTGGTCTGTTAGATCAATTCAATTTTACATGTTTTCAAAAGAATATATATAAAATAATCAAAAAGAAAATTTTACAATCAACAGAAGCTGAAAAAAACTATTTACAAATTCAAAATCATTGGAGATTGTGAGTTGTTCTATACTCTGTTCAGGAAAAGGAGAGACAATGTAAAAAACGTCGCACGTGCGAGAGTGTATCTTCAAACAAGACCGATTCACAATTAGCTATAGAAATACAATTAATGCGCAGTATATAAGTGAACCGGTAACTGTAAACGCAAACGTTTGTTTTGGTTTGTCTCTCGTTTCCCTGAACAGAGTATAGTTCATTATTTCAATTTTCAAAGTTAACAAAATCGTTCAATTAATTTATGCTGAAAATAGCAACTCACAGATTCAAAATCATTGAAGAAAGACACATTTATGCCGATTTATTCACTCACCTTGCTGCGTTCCGTTTTTCTATGGAAGTTTCCTTGGAACGGACTTCCTACTGTTAATCTAATTTCAAGACATCGGCTCCAAAAAATTGTTCTTTTTTTAATATTGATTGAATTTTAGCCAAATAAATGAACAAACTTGCTTTCCAAAGAAACTGATACAATTTTATTTGAATTTTCTTGACATGAAATATATTCTAAATTTGATTAATTGATATAAGCCAAATTATTTTCATCTTGATGATATTAATAAATAATTTTTTTTTATGAAATTGGATGTGTTTTCATTTTTTCTCATAAAACAGAAATTAATTGAAGGGCTTGATAATTAATTATAAACTAAAAAAATACTCATCTTTCCCATGGAAGATTTTCATCAAAGACTCGATTCTTTTATTTATTCTTCTCTGAATGAATAATTGATGAATTAGATAATTTTGCACTCCCGACTTTAATTTAGATAATAGTTAAGAAGTTTGTAACAAAATTGGAATCTTAAATTCATTTCACTAAATTTTTCTGAATCTACGAAAATCAGTTTTCACATTTTGATCTTTTCATCATGAAGTCCAAAAATCAACTCTTAGTTTTAAGTATTTGATTTCAGATGTTTTTTCTAAAATAAAAAAAAATAGTTTATCATCTGGAGATTTGAAGGGAAACCAAGATGAATATTCTATTTTGTCTTTTACAAATTTAGTAATTTATATGTAATTAATATTAACAGAATTAATTATGATTATAAATATATTAAATATTAAAGTAGAAATTAGTACAATACAAAATTATTTGAAAGTTCTCGAAAGTTGATTTGGCGGCAAATTTGTAATATTACAACCTTAACCAACGAATAGATAGTGTGTCTTTGGCCACGTCGATGTGTTTTTTCAATGATGTTATTTTGTGGTACGGCAGGCAATCCGGTGGCGAGCACAAGAAGCTGGTACCGTGTGAGGAGGATCACATCTGGGGCGCCAAATATCTGGAGGAGGAGGTGTTGGGTCTGAAACTGGAGGTGACGCCAGAGTTCTACTTTCAGTGCAATACGCACAGCGCCGAAGTGCTCTATCAGGCTGTGGCCGAGCTGGCTCAGGTCAACGATGAGACAACTGTTCTGGACCTGTGCTGTGGATCGGGTGGTATGGGCATGGTGCTGGCTAAGGTTAGAAGGCCTACAATAATTTTCGATGAAATAGTGCATTTCAAAATACTAGCATTATTCTTTATATTGATATTTTATGTTTTCGATTTTTTGAATAATGGAAGAATTTCCTTATTGGGCGCTTTCAATCAATCAATTTCTTTATTCAGAACAGATATGAAATTTACATGAATGCGTCAGTGCGGTAAATTAAAATGTTTAATATGAACATTTTTGGAACTATCTAACAGCAGACCAAAGAATTTGAAGAACTTTGCGTTTACTCCAGTTCAAAATTGATAGGTTAGAAGTCGATTTATATAAACTAAATAAAAATAGTTTCAATAAGCCAAATATACAGTGAATTGCATTGAAATGTTGTAAAAATTGAATATAATGGTTTATTTGATTTTGATAAACTTATGCTATAACTAGAAAAAAACAAAATATAATTGAAAATAGTCTTAAGAACGTCTACAAGACAGCCTTCTATCTAGCTTGGTTGAGAACCGATTTCAAGTCTTGACTTTTAAGTTGAGAAGATCTTAGGTCGATTCACACACATCAGTGACGGCGCGTCTCAGTTCCGAGCTATCCGTCTCGTCACAGTCATAAAATATATTCTTATCTGAGTTTCCGGTTACGCTGTCTACACTCGTCCCGCGCCGACCCGTCAGGTGACTGATTGTTACCGGGAACTGTGACTGACGCGCTGTAACTGATGTGTGTGAATCTACCTTCAGTGAGGTTCTTAAATGCGAACTTCAGTTGAAGAGTTGATTAAACTGGGCGAGTTTACTAGTTGTCAAGTCAGACTACAAGCCTACCCAACTGACCCTGCCATATTTATGCAGTGTAAATTAGTTTTATTTAATGTAAATTATTGGCGTTAAATTATTTTCGGGAGTCAGGCCTTTGTTGGGGGAGCGAGGTTGGCTTGTCACTAGCTTTTGCTGGCTTTTCACTACGTGAACTTGTAAGTGTAATTGCCTTAAGACTTATCCAAGTCTTTCTTTGATAAGATACATCCATAAATATGGCCTAAGTCCCGCTCATCAAAAAGTATTCGAGTAAAATGTAATCAAGTGAAACAAAATATATTCACAAACATTGGTTATTAGAAAACAAATTCTTCAAACGTGGTTGCCACTGTAAGGGCGTTTGAGTATACGTCCTAGGAGGAGCAAATGTAAGGGCGTAATCTGGCCTGTGGGACCAGATTATTGAGGCCTGTGGTAGCTTAGAGGAATTGAGGAGAGAGGAGAGCAAGTGGAGGACCATATGAGTATAAGAGGGAGAGTAATGAGTGTTAGATGTACACTTACCAGACGTTGAGCTGAGTTGGAGAGATGAGGAGGGGCGCCCCTTAGTTCCTGCTGCTTGTAGTCGTCCAGTCTGGTATTTGTAGTGTGATGATATATGAGTGTGGAAGAGGAAGTGTGAGAGAGTGAGAGTGATAGAGAGGAAGAGAGTGAGTGAGGAGAGTGAGAGAGATAGAGAGAATGAATGAGAGAGGATGAGAGGAATCGCGTTTGGGCACTGAGTAAGAGACAATTGCACCGTCTACTATGGCTTACCGAGAACTACTGTGTACCACCGAGCCACCTCACTGACGGGCCGAGCGAGACCAACTACGAGGGAGGTTCATAGCTAGGGCGGCTGGCTGCTATCTTATAGTAGATAAGATTGGCCGTAACATACCCCCCGCCTTGAACCAATGGTTCAACATATGAGGTATGAAAGGTAGAGACCAGAGAGAAGAGACAAGAGAGTGTCCAGAGAGGAGAGACAAGAGTGTCCAGAGAGGAGAGACAAACGAGAAGAGATTAAGAGCGAGATTTCTCATGTCTACAATAGTTACTCGATCCACCACTGAGACATGAGAAGTGAGACTAAGAGATTATTCGAGGGGGAGAGGTGACACCTTGACAGCTGGACGAGAGAGTATGCCGTTTGCTGTTCTGACATCCACTACTCTCACAGTATTATCTTTACCAGGGTGAGTTTTGACAATGCGAACCAGTCGCCAAGAGAGTGTTGAGGAGAGGGAATTCACATTTTTCTGAAGATGATTCTTACACAGAGAGTTGTGTCTGAAGCACAAGAGAAGCGCTACTACACGGACTAGAGTCGTCCATGAGGAGAAGCGGTTAAGAAGCTCAAGAGCTGGAGAGTCTGCGGAGACTGTGAGAGCATTGAGAGGTTGAGATTCAGCTTCTGAGAGATCGCTAGTAGAGAGAAGAGTATGAGACGTAATTTCACAAGCGGGAAGGTCTATAGCTACTGTAGAACCAATTAATACATATCCGAGAGATGTGTGCCATGCTTGAGGCATGTCCGAGCCGAGATCTAGAGTTGCGCCTGTTATGAGTTTTGAGAAGATATCAGCTCCGAGGAGTACGTCAAGGGGAGCTCTTTTATGGAACTGAGGATCGGCTAGGGTGAGAAATTCGGTGGCCTTTAGTACAGCAGGAGAGAGATTTTTCTGAGGCATGTCTCCAGTGATGCTGGATAATATCATCACTTTGTGATCTGGTGAAATAATATCACCTTTGAGAGTTTTCAGAGTCACATTAGTCACACCACGAGAGCGAGTACTAGTGCCTGAGATGCCACTAATTGTTAGTTTTAAACAGCTAGTTCGAGAGATCTTTAATATTGTTGCTATATGCTCAGTAATAAATGTAGCTTGAGCTGCTGTATCTAATACAGCTCTGGCGACGACAGTATGTCCATCACGAGTTGATAAACGTACGAGAGCTGTAGGAAGAAGAGTGGTAAGAGATTCCTCCTGAGCCGCACCAATGAAGAGTTGTTGAGATATTTTATTAACAGAAGTTTTTGAGAGCGGTAGTATTTTAACATTTGATTGAGAGTGGTGAGTAGATTCGGCGTTTCGAGTGAGAGAGTTCCGAGCAGTGGAATCCGAGGTTCAAGTAGATAGTCATTGCGAGGGACTGGTAGGTCTGCTGTTACGAGGAGTGGAGGCAGATGTTTTCTTAATATGCAGCAGCGAGTGGTGACGTCTATCACATATTTGACACGAGCGTTGAGAAGAGCATTGTGATAGTTCATGGCGATGACCAAGACAATTCGAGCAACTATTCGAGACTGATACAAAATGTAAGCGCCTTTCTACTGAAAGATTGTAGAATTCTGGACAAGTATAAATTTTATGTCTGTCAGAGCCACAATAAGAGCAATCCGCTTTGGAGGGTGTGTCAGACTCTCTTCTTTGTCTCATTGGAGGTTTAGAGACCTGTTGAGTTGAGTTATTTGTAACTGAGGTCTGATTTTGCGAGACAATATTTGCGTATGAGGCTGGTGGTGAGATAGTGCGAAAATATCCTCGACCGCGAGGAGTAGATTGTTGAAATCTAAATTGTTGTAGAGGTTTCGAGACATCAACTATTATTCCACAACCACGACCACGAGATTGAGTGTTGAGAGGAGATGAGACAGCCGAGAGCTGAGGGTAATTCGGAGGTGATGCTTCCTCAATTTCAGAGCATTCTTGATTAATGAATTTTATTATTTCATCGGCCTTTGGAATAAATACAGTGTCCTTGTTTTCGCTAGAGTGAATTGTTGAGTGATAATGTTCATATTTTCTTCTGAGATTAATATCCATTTTTCTTAAGATAATAGCCGACAAGAGAGGATTTTCTTGAGTTGTAATATCAACTTCAATACCTTGTAGCGCTTGGATATTTTCATTATAAGAGTTCAGAAAATATCTCATTTGAGAAGGAGTGTTATCGACTGAGGGTAAATCTAGTAGTTGATTGAGATGTAGCGAAGCGAGTCGTCGAGGTGAATGGTATCTATCGTTGAGCAAGTTATAGGCTACCTGATAATTAGCAGCTGAGATAGGTAGAGCTTTAATCAAATTTAGTGGTTCATCTGAGAGAACACTAAGTAGATACTGGTATTTCATTACAGAGTCCATGGATGCATTGTTATGAATACTTGAATCAAACATATTTATAAATGAGACCCATTCAAGCATGTCGCCTTTAAAATGCTTCAACTCGAGTTTCGGTAAGTGAACAACAGAGGCTTGTTGTGGAGAAGTAGAGGTTGCAGTCTTATTTTTAGAAGCAGTAATCTTGGTTTCACAAAATTCGAGATGAGAGTTAATATAATCAACTAGTTCATCAGCACTATTGAGTGGTGCGTAATTGGGAACAAACTTCTTATCTTCTTGTAACTTGAGTTCATGATATGAGTCAAGAGCATCAGCAAACTCTTTGCGAAGCTTGTCAACTGATTTTGAACGAATCATAAATTTTCTAAGTATTTCTTTATCTGCTGTTTTCTTTGTCAAATCATAAATTATTTGGATTTGTGAGAAAGCATTATCCTTCTTTGCTTCTATAACAGGCAGTGATAAAGTCATATTTGAGATTATTTAGCGAGTAGAGTGAGTAGAGTACAGGAGGAGTAATAGAGAAAATTCTGCTAAGTCGAAACTGTAAACAAAGAACAGCTGTGGTCGACGTTCCGATTATGATACTTATTGTTGATGAATGGCGAACGAAGTGCAAAATAGAATGAAAGTGATTATAAGGACCGAGAGCCAGAGAGAGAGAACGACGTTGAAGTAAGAGCACGAGAGTGAGTGAGAACGCAATAGGGAGATAGAACGTCCTTTGTAGTAGAGCATAGAAAGACAAAGAGTGATTGTCTGTAATGCGGCGCTGCGAGTGCGAGAGAGAAAGAGAACAAGAGTGCGTCGAGTGAGAGAGAATGCTCGACAGAGTGAGATAACGAGTGGAATTGAGAATATTATTTTTCAACTTTGTAGGAAGCCTGCTTATCAAAGAGCTAAGAGATAAGAGCAAGTTACAATTGCAGGTTACAGAGATAATCCTTTCAAAATGCACAAAATTAAGCAACTTATAAAACGGCTAGACAAGAGTAATTTTGAATAAATTATTCACTTTTCTAACTGATTCAAATCCACCGGATTTTTGAGTATCAGGGGTAGCCAAATGATAATCAATATCCGGGCCGTGAAGGACCAAATGTAAGGGCGTTTGAGTATTCGTCCTTGGAGGAGCAAATGTGAGGGCGTAATCTGGCCCGTGGGACCAAATGTTGAGGCCTGTGGTAGCTTAGAGGAATTGAGGAGAACAGTGGAGGACCATATGAGGATAAGAGGTAGAGTAATGAGTGTTAGATGTACACTTACCAGACGTTGAGCTGAGTTGTAGAGATGAGGAGGGGCGCCCCTTATTTCCTGCTGCTTGTAGTCGTCCAGTCTGGTATTTGTAGTGTGATGATATATGAGTGTGGAAGAGGAAGTGTGAGAGAGTGAGAGTGATAGAGAGGAAGAGAGTGAGTGAGGAGAGTGAGAGAGATAGAGAGAATGAATGAGAGAGGATGAGAGGAATCGCGTTTGGGCACTGAGTAAGAGACAATTGCACCGTCTACTATGGCTTACCGAGAACTACTGTGTACCACCGAGCCACCTCACTGACGGGCCGAGCGAGACCAACTACGAGGGAGGTTCATAGCTAGGGCGGGTGGCTGCTATCTTATAGTAGATAAGATTGGCCGTAACAGCCACGTTCAGTAATACATGATGTTCATACCGCAATGTGTGCTCTTAAGAAAACTACATGTTTACAAACATTAAACTCAACCCGCACCACTTTATGTGACCAATATCCTTTTCAATGGTGTCTATATTTGTTGTCGTTAACACGTGGGATGCTATTCCTTGAACCACTACAACCAATTCAGTGAAATTACTATTTATAGAAATGTTTACCTACATGTGCGCGATTTAGTGGTCACTCTTTGGTACTGTATTGTGTATTTTTCAAATCTCTACAAATACTCCAAATCAACTTGAGGAATGAAATGACTGAATTCTCTATTTTCTGGCAACTATTATCTTTGCTAGTGTTTTACTAGTTCAATAATACATTAACGTATTAGTTTTGGTTTGGTTTAGTCTTGGTTTTTTTATTTGGTTGGTTTTAATTAAGTTATTCATTCATTTGTCTTTGTGAATTATTAATTGAATGTATGTTGTGTTCGTTGCAGCAAGCCAAGGAAGTGTTGGGAATAGAGCTAATGGACGCTAATGTTGAGGGCGCTAAGCGACTGTCATTGAAGAACGGCCTTGAAAACTGTGAATTTGTGCAGGGGAAAATCGATGACGTGTATCCAGCCTTGGAAGAGAAATTGAAGGGAAAAAAGGTCGTTTCAATTCTGGATCCCCCGAGAGCCGGTATCAGTAAGTAATAACTTACCTTCTATTTCTGTTTCAAGTTGCTGGAGTGAATAAAACAAGCTACTCTGGTGAGTTACTAGTTACTCTGTAGTGATTTCTATTGATTTTCGTCGTGTTGATGATGCCCACATGAGTCTGAAACTCACCCACTGCGTGGGTAATAATAGAAGATGGATGATATCTTTCTTTGTTCCGCTACACCAGCGGTTCCCAACCTTTTTTCTTCTGCGTACCCCTTAAACCATATTTTACAGTCCTAAGTCCTAGTACCCCCAAAGTCCTAACTACTTTTTTACTTTACTATAACAATATTATGGAGGGTTTAATACACATTTATTGCAATATTTGAACAACATGTCGACACCTATGATTGGGAATTTAGCTAAAGAAATAAAATAATAGGTAACACAATAATTTCTGCTGAACACCGATTTTTTTTATTTAGGACATCGAATGTAGTATGTTTAGAGATGAATATTACAATTTAAATTTTAAAGTTTTATTAAAATATACATAGAAGTGTCAGAATAGAATACATATAGATAGAGTCGCACAACATAAACTGCTCACCACTAGCATAGAACAACCATTCCTTACTCTATGCCATTAGACAATGAACATCCGCCATTATGGATTATTTTTTGCGCACCCCCAACTAGGACACTGTGTACCCCTAAGGGGTACGCGTACCCCAGGTTGGGAACCTCTGCACTACACTCATCTTCCTGCCAACTTTTTCATGTCTTCTGTACTCTTTCAGTTGATATTTTTCATTTAGATTATTATTATTTTTTTTTTTAATATAATAGACCTTATAGCCGAGTGCTGTAGCAGGTATCTGTTTAATCAGAGATAAGGTACGAAACTCCTGGGCCTTCTTTGTAAGGGTGACCGATTGGATTGGCCAGCAAAAAGTCTCTATTCTTTGCTGTAAAATCACTTCCCGTTGGTTCGGAACCCACCTAGAACTAAAACTGTAGGTCCAACTTATCAATCACCAATTCATTACCCACGCACAGGTCTCAGACCTATGTGGGCTTCATCCTCTGAAATAAAGAAAACAAAATTATCGGGTTATTTGAAATTACAGGCTTCCGCATTTTCTAAAGGGTTATGATAATACTAAAATACGGAGGAAATCTGCTATACTTCTTAAGCTCATTCATTCATAAAAATAAAAGATAAAGTGCTTATAAACATAGGTTCGTATACATATATATATTTTTATGCCTTATTAAACTTTTGCGTGAGGAGGAGATGAATGATGTCAGAAAATATCCAAGGCTGAGCGAGATTCGAACTCGAGGAATAGCATCCAGTCAGAGTCTTATCTAATCAGACTCAAGCGCTCCAAACAACTTGGCAATGATTGTTTTTTCTCTCAAGTGGAGCTGTTTCTTTTATGTAATTTTTTTCAATCAATTTCATAAATAGTTCCTCTTCATTCTGTATTATTATTATTTATTCAATATATATTATTTAGTTTTTATTGCTTAATTCATTCTCTTCATATAAACAATAGCATTAGCGAAATCAAACAATACATTTCGAAGAAAGATCCTCACATGTGCAATAGCAAATTGTAATGGTTGTTAAGGATTGATTGTAACGGTTTTGTTTGGGAAACTCATAATAGAAGGTCTTCCTTATGCGTCCGAATGTTTTTATTTTCAATAAATAGAAAATGAATACAATTCTATAGTAAATGTTTTGAATAAATAAATTGAAATGATTTTAGAAGAAGTACGTGTGTATGTAAATATTTTCAGTATTTTTTCTCAGTTTATTTATTGTGACAAGATGGTGAATCCATCATATAGATTTTAATTTATCACATTTTGTGATCGATATAAATAAAGTTCTAATTTATTTAATTATTATTCTCTTTTGTAACGTAGGTCAATCGATGATAGTGAACCTGCGTAAACTGGCGGAAGCGGATCGACTAATCTATGTGTGCTCAAACCACAAACTGCCGCTGAAGAACATTCTGGACTTGGCGACTGTGGAGTGTGAGCCGTTCAGTAAGACGCAGCCATTTGTGCCAACGCGCGTCATTCCCGTCGACGTGTCGCCACACACGCTGCGCTGCGAACTGGTCGTTCTGTGTGAACGCCTCGATATGACACAACTGCCTAAACCGACGCGCGTCATCAAAAAGTCGCAGCAGAGTCATGGCGTCAGTGGTGGCGGAGGTTACAGGTAAAAAGTTATTACCAATCAAAATTCAATAAAACAGATTTTCGTCATACTCATACATTTTCACCACTTTACCGAGCATTGAATCGACCCGGTAAACGTCTGTTTATAGAAATAACAGCTGATTTTCATTACCGCATCCTTTTTCAGTGCGGTAATGGATATTACCGCATTCCAGCTGATTCAAAATTTGGAAAAACAGCTGACCTCAGAAGAATTTTTAGTATTTTACCACTGTGATGGATTTTGAGGTTATGTTTGATTATGCTTCATGTACTTTCTCAAAGTTTATTTATTTTTATATTTTAGACTAGTATGACGAAATATATCGTACGGGAAGATGTTTACTGTAATCGTATGGTAATACCGCACTCGACTTCATCTCATGCGTTAACTTATCATACTCGTACAGTAAAAACCATTTCCCGCACTTGTAACGTAATATAATATTATTGTCGTTCAATCAAAGTGCATTACATACTAATGAAAATCTGATACAGTACAATAGCAATAGAAATAATCCGATACAAAGGAGTATCCAAGGTTCCGATTAATTTACATGAAATAATTATTCTTAGTTTTGCTGTTAGCGTATGCACCATTTGACTTTTATGATTTCTTTAAAAATATGATTCCCGATTTACAAAAATGAACATCAGCAGCTCTATATTGAAGTTCTTCACAAATCTTAGATAGTATTCCTCAATGTTTTCTTCTTTTATTTTAATTTGAAAATTTAAAATTTAAGGAAAGAATCTGAAGAAAATATTTGAACACAATCAAAAATAGAAACCACTCTTGCACTGTAATAATAAAAGGGGATAGCTTAATTGATCCGCAACCTTCATAATATGCTTTATGCATCAATTTTTTGCTACAATGTTATGATTAAATTTAGCCTAGATCATTATATATTATTGTGATTTTTTTATTGGTTTGTGTATTTCCAACTGCTATAGTGTCGACCTATTTTTCATCATAACTATTTTTATATTTGACCCCCAAAGTTGAAAATTTATAGTGATCTCACCTGGACTGCGGAGAAACTGTATATCAAGTTCCAAGAGTCTTCCTTTTAAAAGCTTGTGTCTGGCCAGACAGACAGACGGACAATGACACGATTTCAAAAGGTCCTGTTTAGGTTAGGTCCATTAATAGTTTTTTGACACGCAAAATAAGATAAAAAAAATGGGAATAAAATATAAATTTCATACGGTACAATGAAAATTAATTTATTGTTTTTTTTATTATTGCTATTTCTCAATTATTCTCAAATAAAACTTTTTTACTATTGATTGAATAATTTCTTGAAAAAATAAACATTAAACTGCAACAAAAAATAAAATTTAATTAAAAAATCTCAAAAGGTTCAGATGAAACAAATAAAAATTGAACAGTAATTATATACAGTGCAATAAAATTAAATTTATTGGCATACAAAAATGAAATTAAAAGATATAAGCAATTATAGCTCACATAATAATTTGGTCATTTTTATCAATGATCAAGCATGATAATTAAATATGCTTGATTGGAAATAGTTTTGTTATATTCACATAGACTGACAGAAAAACATATAGCTCGAATGCTTGCCATTACTTAATATTAGGGTTAATATTAGGAATTTGTTTTAAGTGTAGTAAAAAGCATTCTACAATTACTGGTATCAAACTCGATAAATGACGTACTAATATGATACATCTGTATAATAATTATAGTTTTCTGGTAATGAATCACTGTTGAAACCAGTATAAGACATTTTTTGAGAATCAAATTTCTGGCCGATGGCGGCCATAATTGACTGATACGATTTTGATGCATTTTGTAGTACAAAAGTAACCATTATGATATAATATTGAACTGGTTAGACCATATTTATTGAGTGTTATAATCATTTAAAAGGCATTTCGTCGACTCGCCATCTCGTTAGTCACTTACAGCAGGTACAATAGTTTCAATTTTATACTTTTTGACTAGACAATCACTGAAAGCCGTGTTCACTAATAATTTTGAGCGTTATATTTATGCCAATAAATACAGTTAAACGTCTGTATAACGAAGTCGATTATCCTGAGAGAAAATTCGCTGGTAGAGAGGTATTCATTATTGAGAGGTTGTTCTGTCAAGAATACTGCCACCCCATATTACAGATCTTATAATACATTGATGGTGGTAATTAAATAAATACACAATACAGTATAATATCGCGAGCGTAGGTAGGGTAAGGGTAATAGACCAACGTTAATATAGAAGTTTGAAAATTCATGCTGTTGAAAATAATAAAAAACATGTTTTTTGAATATGTATAGAATGTAAGTACACTGACCAATTCATTTCCAGGAAGCATGACTTGAACGTAGTGAATTTAATCGAAGTATACTCAGCAGCAACATTTTTCAACTGCCTTTACTAAAATATTTCATTACTTTTTACACACGAAACTATCAGATTAAACGCAACATAATTCTGTAAATAACTTCGTATAAGAATTTTTTCAGTTTTTTCTACTTTTTAATGTTTTACTATAAATGACGAGTTCTTAAAATTCTATTTTTAATAACCTGCTTTCGATTTGCGACATGTGTTTCAACCTCTAGTAACTGTCTACCACCCTATCTTCTACCTACCTGAATCTCCCATTATTTTTGATTTTATTGACCTTCCTGCTGAAAATAAACAATTCCTTCGAAATGACTCTGTGGGCTTCCTATACACACTACATTTCGTAAGTTGAAGTGAAGAGAAGTGTTGAGAGGTTCAAAATTCGTTACATAGAGGTAAATGAGCAGTAAAAATTCTAAAATGTTGAGGTACAAGGTAAAAATTCGTTATGTAGAGGATTTCGTTATTTATTTATTCATTTAACTAAAATACAATCAATGTGAATACAACAGGCTATTGCCCAAAACTGCTTTTCACAAAATTTTAAATTAGGATCAAAATCTTAGGTTAGGTCGCTGTTTCACTTGAAATTTCACCTTGAAGCACACAATCACAATCAATTTTTTTTCGAGGTTCTGGGTTTGATCCCAAGTTAGGTCTAGCATTTTTCAATCACTGATTATATGGAGGTTCGTTATATAGAGGTTCGACTGTATACCAGTATTCATTTCAGATATCTTCTATTCAGATCTATAAAATCAGCGTCGAATAAAGCTTCAAAAATCATAAAACAAAATGTCTAAGCAGGACTTTACAGGGTGACTAGCGACCGGGAAAATCGGGAAAACCGGGAAAAGTCAGGGAATTTTTAAATTCTGTAAAAGTCAGGGAATTTTTGTAGGTTACTTTGCTAGTCATCCTGACTTTATCAATACCAAATTAACCAAGAGATGTTTTATTATGGATATTATAAGACGAAGTTGTCACTACCACATTTATTGAGATACTAGTTTCGGAAACGAGTTTGAGATTCATAATGGTGTAACAATCGAAACTAGTATCTCAATAAATGTGGTTGTGTCAACTTCTTATTATTATTCATTATGGATATCTTCCATAATATCACCTTCGCCACTACAAAGAGAGTTGTTTTATTTTTACTGTTTGATAATACTTCACACATAATGGCAAAATATGTTTTCTCTTTCTTGTCCTTCTCCCTCTTCTCTTCCTAATATGAATAATCTTTCCTAGTTCCTACGTGGTTAGGAAAGATTAGTTATAAAGATTTTTTAATTCACATTCTTTGTCTTGAAAATGTTGTGTATTTTTATATTTTATTACTATTTTTTAGTTCTATTGTTTGATTATTTATGTGCGTGAGGTGTTAATTATTATTTATATTTATTTACAGGATGCGAAAACGACCGAATTATGGTGGAGGTGGTGGTGGACAATGGGGTGGCAGAGGAGGATTTAGGGGAGGAAATTGGAAGGTTCGAGGGGGAGGAGGAGGATTTGGAGGAGGACGTGGTGGAACCAATGCTAGGGGAAACAAAGTAGGTGGTAGTAAATTTGGCAGTCGCGGGGGCGCAAAAGTTGGCTTGAAAAAAATGGGCCCCCCTCCACCGTTGATGGGCAGCTACTACCCTAAACCGAAATCGAATTTTGGAGGTCCCCCTCCCTTGTCGGCTCGTGACTCACTGTATCCTCCTCCCCTCAGGGATGCACTCTACAATTCGTCGCCACGTGGCTACCCCGGCAATAGTTTTGGTGGAAGTGGCATGGATTTTATGCGCAGAAATCCCGAACCTCCCGCATATAACCGACGTCTCGGTGGCGGTGGCGGATACAATAATAGTAACAACCATCATCCTTCCGCTTATCCCGGCGACAGTTTTTTCGGCAGTTCGGCGTTTGAGCCCTATGATTACGAAACACGCTGCTACTCAAACCTACGTCGTGATTTTGAGGATGCCATCAATTCCTATCCGCAGTGGGGTGGTGGTGGTGGGGGTAATAGTCGAGGGGGTAACAACAGGAACATGCCCAACAGCAGGAATAGAAGTTCGGGTGGGTGGGGTGGTATGAGAGGGGGATGGCGTTAAATTTAGGAGAGGTGATTCCATCTACAAAAACGTTGGGTGTCCATTCCTGATTTTGTTTTCACGGTACTGAACTGCTGATCTAAATTATAACTTTAGAGTCCTCTTCAAACTTGTGCCTACTCATCCCTATTCATTGCCAGTCGTCTCCAACCTTTTACACCCGTGTTTATGTCCCGACCTTGAGGCTTTCTTATCTCAAGGGAATCTTAAAAAGTCTTCACTCTCAAGTCTCCATTGAGGTGAGGAAGCCTCATGAATAACTCGGGCCTTGATCTGCTAGTGTCTAGCATCACGCTCGACCATGTCCATCCATTAGGCACAGTTCTGGCTAAATTCCTTCTGGATTTCCCTCAATAGTCATAGGTGTTTCGAATGATGTATCCAGCCCAGCGCAATCTTCCTAGTTTGACAGTATCTATTTTCATGCTGCTATACAATTTGTATGGCTCTATCGCTGCCGGTAAACATCATAATCTCTGATGAATCCAAGTATTCTTCTCCAATCTCACCGGCAGGTCTTGCCTTGAAATGAGAACCGGCAACATAAGTGAATTGTCTATTTATTTGTCAGCCTAACTTAAGTTCTTCTGCTGAATATCTTGTTTTCAAAATGCTTTCATCCATGACAAAAACAGTAGTTTGCCAAGAGTGTTCTTTTGTATCGTTGCTGAAGTCTTGATTTGTTGAATCAGGGGGAGCTTGATCTAAATTATTATAAATTGAACTGTATCGACTAAATCTCACTCAATTTGATGCTACTTCCGCTCTGTAGGCTCGGTGAACAGATCCTATATTTTAATAAATTATAGTAGTTTACTATTTTTATCCGTAGTAATACTACGTGAACTTTCAGTTGACATTTGTTGTAAATGTCAACCAATATCTTATAGAATACTGTAATATTTTAATTTTAATCGGCTTGCAAGTTACGCGTTATCAAAATTAGGATAGGACACTCACCTTCAGTTGAGGGGTTGATTTGTACGCGAGTTTGTTCTAATCCCCCCCCCTTAAACAGCTTTCTACTGTAGAAGGGTTGTTGCACCCCTTCTAATACACTAAAACACCTCTATAATTTCAATTATCAATACATAATTCTTATCTACTCTAACGTCGTTTGAATTTGAACGATCCCAATTTCATTGACTGCCTTTTTGCTGCTAATCTTGATGTTTCAATCTATTTTGATGTAGGTGTGCCAATTTTGTTACTTATGAGGGTTTGACGTAGGTACAGTAAATTGATGTTTCAGAGGGTTTCCACAGTTGCATGTGCGTCTGAATGAGTCTAAAGGTACGTCTAAACGATGTGGGCCAGAGCGAGACTATTATTCGAGATCTTATAGCAGTGTAGACCGATCATTAGAGCACTCTAGCTAGATGAGTTGCGAAAGAAATAGAGTGGCTTTCTACACTGCTTCAAGTTCTCGATTTATGGAATAGTGTTTCTCTAACTCTCGCCGTTGGGACGGACCTATGTAGTTGCTTATGATCTTTTGCTTCGGCGCTATTGCTTTTCTGCTCTAGTGGGTTTATGTAAGGTTTTTACAACTGAGAGTGGAGAATTATGTTAGGATATCGTGTACATGTGCAAAAAATCGTTAGTGTACGATATTTTTGTTGATATCAGATAGACATAGTTTAAAAGTGTTTTCTTTTATACCGAGAGTTTTCAAAACAATATAATTCGGTAGCTAAGAGATGTATAATGGATGAAGCTTTTTATACAGTGACATCGACTTTTTATACAATGAAATTAAAAAAAATTGGTCTTTATGTCATTGTATGATATACTATATAAATGAAGCGTGGTATGGTTGCCATAACCATTTTATTTATTATCGAATAAAACCTTTGTAAGGTTTAGATTAAAAATAGCTTCAACCAATATTTAGTAGTCAATCTTCGGATATCACCTTTGTTATGTTTAGTATAATTCCGTTCAATATGTTATGGCCGATCATTGGATTGACCTTTGCAAGATTCAGAAATTTGAAATTCTATAAATGTTTCGGCGAAACTGAGGTTTTACTAACTGTTGCAGTACGCTATAGTACTATTATATTTGTAAATGATTAGAAATAGAGCTCGAGTTGAATTGAAGCAAACAAAAGTTTTCAATTTATTTAATTGGTTTCTTAATACCTAATGATATTATAATATATTCAATAATATATCAAATATTCTATCCCTATCGCAATACTCGTTATTGTTAGATTATATTCTTAAAACTGATAGCTTGTTAACATCATGAATAAACTGCATGTTTTGGAGGGAAAATAGGAACTCAATTCCATAATTTTTTATAAGTTTCACTATTGTGCTATTGATTTAGTTCATTCTCAATTTTAAACTCAGTATAAATTAATTTCCAACACCAAAACTGACGATTCTGGGTGTGCTTAATAAAAGGGCCTGTATTAGTCCCTTTTTATTCTCTTGTTCACTGCATGTTAAATTGTAAACTTTAATCCCTGTATTCGAACTTATTTTTCTGAAGTGCTTACATAAATTATACTATACATTAACTTATACTTCGTATTCATTCTATTATGAATGATTGTGGGCCCATCACTTCTCCAATCAATGATATTAGGTCATCACTATTACGTAGAAATTTATTCCAGCGATATAATCTATTTTTAATCTCTTAAGTATATTACATGTTCTAACTATAACAATTTTAATATTCTAAGGAAGAACCTCATTATGGGTTTATGTGTATACCCAGCGTAGCATTGCCTTAAATCATATTTAAATCTTCTTTTTTTCAAACTTAATTATCCAGCTTTTTTGTACTCGTCTTGCATTTGATGTCAGAGATGATGGAAATAGCTATGAGTTTTTAAAATGTCTTTATTTTTCTTATGAAGCATGTATATTATTGATTTTGATTTTAGCGCATCATTTTTAGCGCTATTAGTTTGTGTAGGGCTTCATAAACTCGTCTAAAATAACTAATTTTTATTGGAAATACGTATTTGAAATTTTGTTATGACTTAATCCTTGATTATTTCACTAAGCAGCAAAAGGGTCAGTAATGCTATTCATTGCTATGAGGAAATTGATACTATAAATTTATAATAAGTACTATATTTGAGAGTATAAGTACATAATATTTGTAATAGGACTTTGTAATAGTTTAGGCACAGCGAAACTTGCTAATAATATCGTGATAATAATAAATTATTGTCATTTATATCATTATTATTATTATTGGTGTATTTCATTGTATTTAGCATGAAGGTTTTAATTATTGATAAGAAAACATTGTAAAAATATTGTAATTTTTTAATATAATCAAGAGATAAGTATTTTCTTCTTTGTTCATTCAATGACAGATTTGGGTTTGCTTATAATTTTAAGATATATTCTGAATATTAGTGACAAATCATATCTACTGTTTTTCAGTGTAGAATGATTTGTAGAGACTGTACTTTTTCTAATCGTATTTAGTTATTTGGGCCAGACAAATTCAGTCTAGGTGAACATTTTTAATTGATGTTTTCGTTTCACTTCCATTTATGGTATTTTATTTTTGGATAATTAATCTAATATTTGAATAAACACACGCATCGTTGTTCTATATTGTGCACGGTTATTATAATAACAAGTTAGTGTTCGTTGGCTAGGAGCTGAAGATTTGTTGTAACGAATAAGGCTCCTTTATTCTGGTAATAATGATTATATTGATTGGCTGCATGCTAGCAATAATCATGAATGAACGTTGGCTTGATGTAATAGTGCAGGTATTTAATAAATTACTATTGAAAATGCGTGCTCTAATTGTTTACTATTGAAAACCATCCGATATCATTCATCCTTTCAGCAGCATATGCAGCTCATAAGGAGGATGAGCTGTCATTGATGAATAATTCTAGAATGAAACATCATTCTGTTGAATTCTCGTCAATATTTGTTGATTATTGATGATGTCAACTGCATCGGTGGTAAAATAACTATCAGGGTCAGTTTAAATTAATGCCTTGTCCCAAATTTATTCTAGAAGTTCATTCATACCTTGCTACAGAGGTCTAAGAATCTTGAACTTACTTCCCTTGAAAAGCTGTGTACATTGGTATATGTTGTCATCACAACAAAAGATGCCAATAATGTTGCTATTCAAGGAGGTATAAAAATGCGTTAACGCACGATGTGCCAGGCTCTTGCTAGTATTAACTTGGCAAACTCTTGGCTATAAACCACCTCCTCATGGACCCGGCTGAAACTGTTTCCCTCAAAACTTAACTGTAGGTGCTTATCTTGAATCTTATATTTAAAAATGAAATAGAAATTTCTTTATTGACATAGAACATCATTTCACAATGTATCGTCAACGTCAAAAGCTATAATACAAACATACAGTACAAAAACAATACCACATTAACCACAAGTATTTCAACTATATTTGATCATATCAATATTGAAAAATTCTGATACATTATATAATCATTCAATATCAATTTGATTGTAGTTTGAAATTGAGTGCTGGAAAGACTTAATTTTTACAATTATATAATGCTAGAACTTAGAGCATTGGTAACGCTATGCCTAGAGTAATAACGAGCTCGCGGAGACGGCTCGCCGGGCTACACAAGTACACTGTAGGCTACTCATTGATACCGGCTCTAGACAATGTTTTTTAGTTATACGTTTTAATATACTCAACTGCAAAAGTCACTCACTGATTGACATTAAAGATTTTGATGATGCAGATTGATTTTTGGGGGTTTTCCGATTGGATAGTCTTTGGACACGAGATTCGACTTGGGAATAATTCCAAAATTGTTGGAAAGGGGCCCCTATTTTTCAGGGGGGGCTCAATTTACCCTCGATTTTTGGGGTGTTTTATTTCGAATTTGGTGGTTTTTAATGGAAGTTAACGCAATTTCAGAGGGGGTTTGACCCTAGAAAAAATGTTGAAGTACTTAATGGGGGGGGGGGGGCGTTTAAGAGGGGGGGTCAAAAAATGAAAATTCCAAATATTGAGATATTTTAGAATTTCTTTTTTATGTGGGATTTTTTTGTCAAGCCGTTTAGGGGTGGGGGTTGGGGGGAAATTGCTGAAATTATTTTTCAAAAAAGTTGTTTTGAAAAAAAATTCTGATTATTATGGTTGATAATTGGAGGTAAGTGTGTTTTAAAAAGATTAAGATTGAATGGTGCTCCAAATTTTGATTCAGAAAATGATACATATGGGCAAAATGGGGGCAAATCTAAATATTGAGCTATTTGATAATTCTTTTTTCCATTGAATAGGACATTATAAACTGTAGGTGCCCCGATTTGAAAAAATCACCCTTCTGGGATAAGGGAGCGAAAAACGTTATTTTACTGATTTTTTTTGGGGGGGGGGGCAATTGAGAGAAATTGGATTTTGAACTTTTTTGTTGATTGACAATATTAACTTTCTATTGATGGACGTTGATGGTAGAAAGAGACATGATGAAAATTCATGAAAACGGTTTTTTAATTATAAGGGGTAGTTTCTATAGGGGTTGAAAAAATTTGAAATTTCCAAAGATTTGTTTTCTGTAGATTTTATTGATGGGGATTGATAAAGGAATAAAAATGAGGTGGAAAGTGTTTGTGAACATTTTTTGAAATAATCATCCCCTTCAGAGTCAAGGGTGCCCAAACAGAAGCATTTTCAAATAATGCAATTTTGAAAATTTTTGAGTTTCTCATTTATAAGAAAACCAAAGAAATTCAAAATTTTTCATTAAGGGTGGTTTTTGGAGGATGTTTTAAAATAATTTAGTCTTTAAATATTGGATTTTTTTAAATTTTATCTATGTGTATCAATTAACAAGAAATAACTTGAAATTGTTCTTGAACATTTTTTTGAAAAAATCATCCCCTTTAGAGTGAGGGGTGCCCAAAGTGAGGCATCTTGAAAAAATATAATTTTGAAAATTTTTGACTTTTGTTTATGAATAATTGAGAATTTTTCTGATCGAAAGCTTATATTAAGACCAAGGTTAAGACAGGAAACCAAAGAAATACCGAATTTTCTGATAAGGCTGGTTTTTGGAGGATGTTTTAAAATTTGGTCTTTTCAAATATGTGATAAAATAATTTTATCTACAGAAAATGATTGAGAATAAAAAATAACTAGAAAGTGTTCCTGTTAATTTTTTGAAAAATCATCCCCTTCAGAGTGAGGTGTGCACAAATTGAGTCATCTTGAAAAAATGCAATAAAAATTTTTTTTACTTTATGAGATATTAACATTTTTTTCTGATTGGTTGCTAATATTTAACCCAATTTTATTATGATGTTGAAGATCCATCTTGTTTCCACTAATATGTGAGTTAATTTCCATTTAAAAGTAGTTTTTTAAAGTTTATATTACCAATTTTTTTATTATTATTATTATTTAGAACAAAAGACCATGAAAATTCTGAGTCATTTGATAGGGGTGATTTTTTGGAAACTTTATTTATGGGAATGAAGTAAATAAAGAATTGAATCGAAATTATTCATGTAATTTTTTGGAAAAAATCATCCCCTTTTGAGTGAGGGATGTCTAAAGCTTAAAATCTTGAAAATTTGATTTTGAAAATTTTGGGATCTTTTGTTTATGGAAAATTAGGACTTTTTGATTGATGGCTGACAATGAAAACAGGTTGTAATTGGAAAAGAATTGAAATCTATCTTCTTACGAAGTTGAGTTACGAAGTTGGGTTGGCTTTTAGGGGAGGCTGAAATTTTTTGAATTTAGCAAATGTTGACGCCTTGCAAATTTTATTGATGAAAATCAATTAAACATAGAAAATTTTGTTCACCTTGTTGCTGAACATTTGAAAAAACTTTGCCTTTCTGAGTGATGGCCGTTTTAAAAAAAACAACCCCTTTCAAAACTAGAAATATGCAGAAAGTCTGTTCACAAACAAAGAAATCTGTTGTGGAGTAAGGCACTCCATCACAGACCCAGTGGCGTGGTGCTGGGGGTGCAACCCCCTGCCGAACGCGAAACGCGAGTTGTAAATTTGTAACTGAAATGAGATGAGGCTGCGGCCAGCGGCTGATATGGAACCTATAGCCATCTCTTTAGTCAAGTACAGTAGTTGAGGAGTTTATTAGTAATAGTTCCCCATGTCAAGTATCGAGAACTTACTAGTCATTTTTAATCTTGAACATTTTTTAAAATGTTCTCTATGTGAAAATAACTTTCAATGGATTTGAGCGAATATGTCATAAATTAAAGGGCCGAAATGTACTGGGTTCCAGTCTGAAGTCTGAACGCGAATCAAGATTACCTAATCTTTGAATTAGTGAGATATTTTACAAAAATTCATAAAATTAATGATCACGAAAACACGTTTTTTAAATTATAGACCTAGTGGATTAATTAATTTAAACAGAATTTATTAATTTCGAATTCCTTTAATTTAATTTCCAATAAACCACAAAAATCGGTTTCTTTAAAACTTGTGAATTAATTTTTTGAAATGAAATATGAATGTACTCAATAGTCAAGAACGCCCCCAAAGTTTAAAGTCTGGTTTTATTGAATCAAAGCACACTAATTTGCACAGATGATTTCTTCTACCTAGCAATTTAAATTCTGATTTTATGAACTCTGGGTGCTTTTCGCAATCAATACCCAAGTTCACTTCAATTTTGAAAACGCCTTCTTTTGACCACGCGAATTTCATAGAATAATTATTCAATAATAACGGTGGTTAATGTTTTATGTGATATTTCAGCTGATTTCACATCGTATTCAATTCACCACCACACATAAATGAGAACTCTAGAAGCCTAAATTTTTCTGAATGAGTACCGTACTAAATTTATTGATTTCTTGATATGATAGCTCCACTCTTCTGCTACCTTTATTTTTTGTGTTATGAAGCGTTTCCGAAGGAATACGGTTTTGCAATCCGGCAGATTCATTGCGAAATTTTTTCGCAAACTAGGAGTTACCGTTCATTTTTTAGGAAAGAGATAGACGTGAGCCGTGGCAGATATCTGTTTGTCAGTCAGATAAAGATAATCTGCAATTTCCTGGGCCCTCTTTGTAAGGGTGAATGATTGTATTGGCCACCAAAAAGACTCTGTTCTCTGATATAAAATCACTTCCGGTGATACGGTCCTCGCCTAAAACTGTAGGCCTAACTCATCAATCACCATAATCTATCTCATTACCCACGCACTGGTCCAAGACCTACCTGGGCTTCATCCTCCGAAAAAAACATTACATTTTTACTGCAACGGCAAATGCATTACAGGTCCATTCGGTTCTAGAGGCCAGAGATCATGTTTTACATTATTTTCAGATCGATTTGAGGGAAACGAATTATTTTTATTATCTGAACCGAGCCGCCTAGTCAAATTAAATAGTTATTTATGTATTAAGAGCGTGAAGCGCGACTCTATCGCTCGAGCCAAAACATTTACTGCGCGACGCATATAGTGGAGCGCAGTAATTTTGCGAGAGCGATAAAGAAGCTTAACGCGTGAATTGCATGGTACAATGTTTTTCCTAAAACTGCAATTCTGGCTTCCAACACAATAAAAGCTTGTATAGTTTGTGACATCACAGACCGTGCGCGGATTTGGTTACCGTGCGCCATTGTTGAGGTTATGAGAAGTTCACGGATTCCGTAATCCACCAATAAGAAGACATCAAAACAGAAGCGTAAAGAAAACAGCTGGTGAACGGTAAAGTACTTAACTGCTCGCGGAGCAGTAAAGAGGTATTTTACAATTAGTTTTCAGTACTGTACGGAAAGAACTACTTTACGAGCAGTTGTAGGATAAAATATATACGTCTTAATAGTGTAATAATATTGTTATAAACGCTATTCTATTTAAGCAAGTGTGAAATGTACGGTATAGAGTCCATTAGTCAATTTGTTTGAAAATTATCAAAAATAAATCTGATAAGGATTTCAGGATCTGAGGGATAGGCATAAGCCCCAGAGCCTCCATGTTGAGCCACTGGTTATGAACATTATTCTACTTGGAAAGTGTAGAAACATGAAATTTACCAACACTAATCAGCCTGGGGCACATACTCCCTACAGTCAATTTGCTTGAAAATTATTATCAACAAATTTTCAAGCCCCCGCCTGGGTGCGCTACCAAGTCTATCAGAATCTTTATTTTTCCTAGAAGTATTAGAATGGCTCCTTTTCCTTAAAAATTGCTCGATATAGTTTTTTTTTAGTTCCGGTTGACATAGTTTGGACAATCTCTTTTGCTGGTCCTTAAAATTCCCATTATCCAAAGGTTTAGTGGTAAAAGTTTCATAAATAGGTTGCATAGCCTTAATTGGCATGGTCATGGCCAGGGCTACTAACAGAAATTCATATTCAAAAAAATACTATTGGGGGTAGAAAAGCGTTTTTTGACAGTCAACATCTTCAGTCCCAGTATTGATTATTTAGACAAGACCACGTATCAGCAAAATCAGCTTCAAATAAAAATAATGACAGGGTCTGATCTATAATTAATACTCAACATCAGCTTATTCGTCCTAGGCTCCTAGGGTATGATTATTAAATAAAAAAACTTGAACTCGACTGTGGAGAAAAGATACAATATAATATTGATAAGCTAAAATAAATTATTTTACTATTATCTTTACTAATTACGTTTTTATTTTACTGTTTATTCTACATTGCTTGAAGTAGCATAAAAGTGTGTTTTAATGGATTCAACATTGTTTTAGTCCCAGGGTAATAAGTTACCACATAATTATATTTTTTGGCTGGGGAAAGTCGAACTCATAAAATCAATTATCTATAAAGTATATGAGCAGGGAAAATAATCGTAGATCGAGAATAACACGGAGATGACTGCTTTTACTGCAAAATAATTTTTTTTTATTTAAAGAAGGATGTATACGTATTCCATTGATTTAACAATACTTTTAGTTCTAGTGTGAATATTACTTGATGAAAAAAAGTATTCAGACTAGACAAAAGCTGGCCAAGTAATTTGTATAACTTCAATTTACAATAGCTGGGAGGCTGCTATAGCTATGAGACTCTACTACTGTCAAGCACGTAGCCAGGATTTTGGTTTGGGGTGGGCTGACTAGCTTACAACACCGGGGGTTTGGGGAGTATTTTAAAAAATGTTTAGACTTTAATATACCAATTCATTTTTATTTACAACATGTACCAAATATCAAATGGGAAATGGGGCTTTAACAATAACAGCCGTCGCTTTTTTTGCCAGCCATTTTGTCAATGACTCTGTTGGTGTCAACGTTAATGTCCCAGTGGATCAGGGGTGCCTAGAGGGGGGTTCAGGTGCGCAGTTTGCGCTACTGGCATTTTTGGGGGGGATTTTTTTTACATATTATTCTTAATATTTTATAACTTTTTATAATTGTGGGGGGGATTTTTGGGGAGTATTATTTGTTTTAGCACTATTTTATAATTAGCCTATAATAGAATCTTTGCTTTTCATATTAACATTGACAGTTCGTCGCAACAATAGCGTGCTTTATTTTGCTCTGTAATTTTCATAGATGGCTGCCTGCTAGCCAGCAGTGACGAGGGATACCAACCATTGACTGTGCTAACTTGCTTTTGCCCTTCCCGCACAGATCTTTGCAACCAGTAGCACTAACTTTGGGGGGGGGGGGGAGCAAGTCAACTCACTTTCGGCCACCTCAATAACCAATCGGAGGGGGGGCAGACCAGACCCTAAATTTCCTAAAGATGGGGTGAACAAGGCAAGTTTTCTTGGGCCTGAACGTCAAGGGGCCACATCATTTTACAAAATGTAAGCAAGTGACAAAAACAATTTAATAAGGAGCCCCAAATTTCAAAATCATGGCTAAGTCACTGCCTGGGCCACTAAATAAAATGTCTCTTGGTGGCCCTGTTATAAAAATTTGAAACCACTATAACTTGTTAAAATGACTTTATAAAAGTAGTATTTTTTATATTTTATACATTAAAATTTGTTCACAACTAATGAATGAACCAACAATATACGAAAAGTGGGTTCAAGCTCAGTCAAACGATTCATAAAAGCAATGATTTATTGAATTTATGCTTTCACTTTACCCAATTTATAAACCTCATTTTAATAAATACTCATATAAAACTACTGATTTTAAGCCTCAAATCAAGCTCTCAATATCGAAATTTCAAAAACAAAAATCCATAATGAGGACTAAAATGAATGGATTTAAGCTTTTCTAGACATGAGTCTAGAATCTCTTGGAATACGATTTTAGAGGGACTATTTATTGCCTGGAAAATTTCAGCCAAATGGCTAAAGTCCTTAGGGATGCAAGCGAGTCAATTGACAGATAGAAATTTCATATTTAATGTCAATCCCTAACAAATGTGTCTTAATAAAGGTAGTATGCCATTCGAATTGCATAAAAATGAAATTCATCAATAGTGAAATAACTATCTTCAAACTCACAGCAAGCAAATTTATTGCAATATTTTTCATTTTATTTTGTGTAGAGTATTTACACTTTCAATTTCTCATGTTAATCTGAAATTTCCAGTTTTATGCTGTGGTGTTTTAATAAATGAATATAATTTTCAATATTGAAAGAAATAATTCTTATTTTGTGAAATTCAAAGTGTTCATGTAGAGAAGTAATTTGTGAAACCCACATTGCAATTGAATAAAAGTAATGCATAATTCAGTTAGAGAACTTCATTACTTTGTTTATTGAGGAGGTAATTGATTTTTCATTTTGTTTTAAATTTGCAGCCAGCACACAATTATCCTACTTTACTTGCCATGCACAAATATTTTTTTAATTTATCTATGTTAAATGATTTATTATATGTGTTTATATTAAAGAATGTAGTATGTGCATGATATGTATATAAATATGTTGAATTGAATTATTATTATTGTATCAATTTGGTGAGATAAATTTGAATTTGAAAATCATTTAAATTTCATTTTTTTAACCGACTTCCAAAAACAACAAGGTTGTTTTATTATATTCGACCTGTTTTTTTTTTTTGTTTTTTTTATGTTTGTACATCAATTATTCAAACAATATTGAACCGATTTCGATGATTTTTTTTTTGAAATGAAAGAGCATCGCTCAGCGGTGGTCCCATCCAAGTTTCGCAAGGATCAGCCCAATATTAAACAAAAAGGAGCATTCTTCGATGTCTTCATTTCAATCAAGTTTGAATAGGATAGTTCCACACATAACCGCCAATCGGATAACCGGTGTCATTTACCAGGCTGATCATTGTATCATATGGAGTGCTTTACATCTAGACGGTTTTCGAAACCATATAATGCAATGCAATTATGCCGGGTAAACGACATCGGTTACCCAAAGCTGGTTCAGTGTGAAAGAAGTCTTTAATGTCCCGTTTTGACCAATCACGTGAACTTAATTTGAATCGAGAATAAGAAGAATATATAATATTTCTCTCCATATTTTCATATGAAAATTGTAAATAATTTAGTTGATGTTATTGAGTCATAGGAATAAGGTTATTTAGTTTCAATCATAAGTTGGAGAATTTGGAAAAACAGCTGATCTCAGAAGTATTTTTAGTTTTGCTGCTATGATGGATTAAGAATATTTATTTGTCATTATCGTACATGTGCGTACAATAGGCTATTTTGAGGTCATGTTTAATGATCCTTTCGTAGTAGCTCAAAGTTTATGTTTTTTATGTTAAAAAAATATATAATATGACTAATATCACGAAAAATATCGTACATAACTCGTCCGGGAAGATGTTTACCATACTTGTATGATAATACTGCACTCAACTTCATCTCCTGCGTTTACTTATCATATTTTTAGTAAGCACAATATGTTCCACACTTGTAACGTAATATAGGCCTACTATTTCAGTGTAGGTATATTCTGAAAGGGACCACATCAAAATGAATCAAAAGCTATTTCACTTTTAAGAAGCCTTTCGCTATTATAATTTTCCTAAATACAATATTCCACATTAAATAAAACGTTGTAGAATTTTCCTTAGTTTATTTTTTCTTATAAGTGGATTTTTAGTTACTTAACTTTCGATGTTATGAATTAATTATTGGCTTGCTAATTTGATGAATATTTCATAATGTAGGCTTCAAGAAATTTCTCATGTTTTAAAAGTTTGAAAATTCAACTAAAAAGCTTAAAATAAAACATATTTTAAAACAAAAAAAGAAACCGACTTCAGTGAAATGATAAAATACTCGAGTACTAAAAAGTTTAAAATAAAGTATTTACTTTAAACTGAGAAAATTTTAAATTTCATACAAGTAATCTTTTGAAGTCGGCGCCAAATTTCCCATAAACTTCTAAAATATAACAGAATTACTCTGTGATGTCTTCCATGACGAAATAATTGAACAATCTAATATCAAAACTGACACTGTATTTCAGTAAAAGTGAGTGTAAATCACATATTTAATTGAAATACAGTGTTAGTTTTGATATTAGATAGAATTTCTTATCAATCACTTCCCGGTGGTTAGGAACCCACCTAAAACTGTAGGTCCAACTCATCAATCTCCATCATCCAATTCATTACCCACGCAAAGGTCTCAGACCTATGAGTGCTTCATCCTCCAAAAAATACAGTGTTAGTTTTGATAATAGATAGAATTTCTCATCATCTTCATAAAATATTTGGCGCCGACTTCAAAAGATTACTTGTATGAAATTTAAAATTTTCTCAGTTTAAAGTAAATACTTTATTTTAAACTTTTTAGTACGCGAGTATTTTATCATTTCACTGAAGTCGGTTTTTTTTTTTTTTGTTTTAAAATATGTTTTATTCATTAGTACCTAATATATTAGGTATATTGTCTAATATACAGTACCTAATATACAGTATACTGTCTCCTGTATTTGGGAAGGGGGCAGATACCCAAGTTTGGGGGGGGTGGAAAAAGGGGCAGTATAAAATGATTGGGGGGGGGGGGGGGGGGTCTGCGCTCTTGACCTTGGGGGGGATGGGCACCTCTGCAGTGGATAGAAATCATAGCAAGTGCACTTATAGTCTGTGATCCCCATCACGCTGCGAGACAAAGTTTTTACTCTTTTCATTGTAGAGAAAGACCGCTCGACGCTGCAGGTAGTAATTATTTTGATTTATTTATATTTAGATTTCCAAGAAACCGCGTGACTCTGTACCCTCGTACCGTGGCTCTCGTCTTCGTGTTCGTGTTTTTTTTAAAATTATATGTACTGTACTTATGATAGTATGCGTGTTTAAGAGTTTCAAAGCAGTTGCAGCAAACACTTCAAATTGCATGATATTTAAATTAAGTAAACCTTTTAATAAAAAATAAAAAATCCCTGACATTTCGGGGTGGGCTACAGCCCGGTCAGCCCACCCTGGCTACTACGTGCCTGACTACTGTACTGTTACAGTAGTTATATTGCTATTACTATTAGCTGTAAAGTGTGTGTATCAAAGGCAGTGATAAAATGGGCTTTTTGCGCAACGTTTTCTGCTATGCTCCGCTCAGTGGCGTAGCCAGGGGGCCCCCCCCCCGAAATTTCAGAAATAAAAAATTCTCAAATAACTAATAGATAAGGACTTATTAAAGCCGAAGGGTTCTATCTGTTTAGTTGTATTATAACAAACAGATTACAGAAACCCTGTTTGTGTAATGGAATATAGCTACAGTTATAGTCAGATTAATGCATTTTTCAAATTTTTCCTCAATATATTTACTCATATAGAAACTTGTTAGGTGCTCAAATGGATAATTTTTATTTAAAATGAGCTACGAAATCGAATAAAACATGTTAGAAAACTGTGACTACCATAATTATTTATTTATTACATTAAATAAAATGCAATTTTCAAGTTTGAAGTGGATTAACTTTGTTAATTATTGATAAATCATCTTTTTGAATAAACTCATCTTGTAGAAAATTTATTTTTGAAGTTAAAATGCAGTATAACCCACTAGCCTGAACGCACCCAAAGTTCATAAAATCGGGATTTTATAAATGAAAACACACAAATAAATGCAAGTTCTATGCAAGCGTGTAAAATCAGTGTGCTATGATTAAAAAAATTCCGATTTCATGAACTTTGGGTTGGGTGCGTTTTAGGCTAATGACATAAATTTTTGAAACTTATAATAATAACTAGGGGCTTGTAGGGGCAAAAGCCCCTAAAAAAACAAAATACATAAATTTTTTATCAACCTTCATTGGTCATTTATAAATAAGCAATGATTTTCTAGCATTATAATATAGTTTACAACACAAACTGTATACAATATATTTTATATAGTAGATACATTTACATTTAAATGGTGGTTTTTAGGGACAATAGCCTCTAAAACAGTAAACTTTTTTATTTTGAAAATAATAAGTATAAAAAACAATTAAAATTTGGTCGTCTGTCATGCTGATTTCGAAAGCCAACACCTCGGCGACGCGGCCTTCCTCCGTTGTTCATTACTAAATAAATAAAGAAGAAATACGATAAGATAACTATAGATCACCATAAATAAAAATTATACATTGCTGTAGTTTAAAAGTAAACAAACTGAATTCATAAAAAGTACAGCTGGCTATGAGTACACAGATATACAACTATGACAACTCTGTAGCACAGCTGTTTTAATTTCAAAAGATGTAAACAAATTAAACCCCATGTTGTTTTAATGGGAAAAGTTTTATTCTGTTGCGAATTTATGGTGAAAAAATAAGAAAAATGAATAGTTTTCCCTCAAAATTCACGTCAAGACCTTTAAAATAAGACCCCTCTCATCCTTCTACGGCCATCCAGTCACTCACAATTTCTTTACAAAAATTTGACTTACGGAATTATATATTAAGATTAGTATTAATTTTGAGATTCAGTACATAAGTCAAGTATGATTAGTTCCAATTCAAGGGTTTTGACTCAGGCCACCTAGGTTCTTGGGTAGTAATTTTTCAAAACTTTCTTTTGAACTTTAGAGCCTAACAAGTTGTCTAGATTTGCTTTTCACACCACTAAATTAAAAAAAAATCCGGACCCTCCTATACCCCAAACACCCCCTTGGTGAGCCCCCCCCCCCCCCGCAATTTGATCCTGGCTAAGCCACTGCCCACACCCCCCCCTTGGTGAGCCCCCCCAAAATTTGATCCTGGCTAAACCACTGCCCACACCCCCCTTGGTGAGCCCCCCCCTGGCTCCGCTATTAGTTTTTGAGCCAAGTATCGATGCACACTACTCTATATTAAAAGCAGAAGGTATAGTAAGTACATGGCTTGAAAAAGAAGCGACAAAACGCATCGTCCATATTATCACCCCTTTTAATACAAAAGAGATTATTTTCAAATTGAGCGCCCGTTTACAATAGTTCAACATATATCCAGTAGTCTACGACGAAAATGATTAGTGATGGAGAAATTTGTTGTGTCTTAATTTATTAGTACTCTCTTAATTTTCGATTGAGTAAAAACGTTTCCCTATCTTGTTCATACAAAATATTCCATTTTTTAAAACAATTTTATTAAACGTTTATTGACTGCCGAAACAAGGGACCTTTCAGATGATTGAACAGCTGTTTCTATGTTAGCTCCAGGCCTGGGCCTACTACAGACTACAGAACCGGAGCAAGTAGCTCCACTGCTCCTGTGCTCCACTCAAATCCATGTCATACTTACTGCCAGTGTCATTGCCCGTACTCTGCCAATCAATACTTCGCCCTTTGAACACAATATTCTCGATTCTCCGCTTTTGAAAATAATTTCAAAATTGATAGTCTGCATTATTGACTCTTGTAGAATGCACGAAGATGAGAGGTGAGTTGTTTACACGTTATTAAAGCTTTATAATTGAAAAATCTATTGTTTATAGTTTTATTTTGCACCAAAACCATGTTCACTCTCAGGCTCAGAGTCTGTTTCTATTTATTCCAGCATTTATTAAGCTCATTTGTATCGATAATTGGTCTTCCTTCGTTATATATCTCTTATCAAACCTCCATTCTTCAAATTCCAAGTTATTAGAGCTGAGCAGAGCAATTTTTAATCACGTACAAAAGACAAAAAATCGCTGCTAATGACAATTTTATGGTGAATTTTCGATTATTGTAAACCACGGGATTCTCTTGATGTGATTCTAGTCTAGTGTTTCATGTATTGACATTCTTCTACATCTTCTATGAGGAACGTAGCTAGGATACTCAGTTCCAGGGACAATTACCCATAGCCTATTTATTTGGTTTAAATAAAAACAGAACCATTTTTGTTGCTTTTGTAGGTAAAACCGACAACGTCGACTCAGGGCCAGATTTAGGGTCCCATCGGCCGCTGTGCTCAAGAAACTGCCGCTCTTCACCTCTAACACTAACAAATTATAATGGTTTATGTTGAAAAAATGTTCTTGATCACTTGTATTTTTAGCCATTCTGATTACCTTATTAGGAAACGAAACACATCCTATGACCCACGTTTGTATTATTGGCCCCTTTAATCATTCGCTACTCTACTCTTCTTCCTATCAACACTCTCTGTCGTAGGGTGCTGTATTTAAACAAATTGAGTGAAGATTTTCATGATTTTTGTTGCTTTACATGTTGCATAGGGCAGTGAATCTGGAGCTAAATCAAGATTAGAAATGTATGACTACCATCTTAACAAATCTATAATTGCTTTATTTATTTTCCAGGGTGGTTGATGAACTTGAAGCGCTCAAAGCAATACTCATGGATGAAATAATAATCAAAACTGATGACAGGTAATAATTTAATTACAATAATAATGAATTTGTATACTTCACGCTATAAAATTAGGCGGCTCGATCAAATTGCGGTGTAGGAATAAACAACTGACTGCCAGCGTCAGACTTGAAAATAGGGTTTCCATATGCTAATCACCAAAAAAGAGGAAATTTTACAATGCCTAGTGAGTCAGAGGGTCAAGGGGCCCTCCCTTGGCGGGGAGGGACCTCCCTTACATGGAAATTGAAATAACAAAAACACATGTTTTTTTTTTAAATGTAATTTGTTTCCGTAATAGACATTGTTGGATGTAAAATTGCAATCAGGACTGATGCGGTACCTTACAGGAAATTAACCTAATATTAATCACAAGACTAGTCAAAATTTGATTATTTGATAGAGACTTTTATAAAAACCTGCAAAAAAGGAGATTCCTTATTTTCTTCTGAAATCCCCCGGAGCCTCTTTTTCCCTCAAAATTCGAAGGACTCCGGGGATATAGGAACTCTACCTGTAGACTACGGCGAGTGTTGCCAATTCGTGCGTTGAGGTTGGTGATTATTTATTTATTTATTGTGACAAATTTAAAACGAGTGTGAAGGTGCAACAGACTCAGGTCCAAAACTGCTCCCTTCACAAATTTTGATATGTAACATTGTCCAAAACATTGAGGTTAACACAATAAAAATTTAAAATATGCTGAAAACCTTCACTCGAAAAATAATAAAATGAATTTTCTCACTTGACCACTATTAATTTAAAAGTTCATTCGAAACGAAACACTAAAAACAGTTAAAAATAGTTAATAATATTACATTTTTATAGAAACTTTTGAGTTTCATCGACAATCCGTCGATGGCATAGCCCCATATCTGGTAACATCACAATTTTTACCAGCCGTATAATTTTATGGCGTGGAGTATAGTACCAATTTTTAGTGATTAGTGTCTACATTTTGCTATATTTGTTTAGGTTTTTAATATTGCGATAGCTAATGCTTCCATTTTTTGTCGTATAGCTTTTTTGTAAACTGAACTTGGTGATAGTTCTTTTAAAACTGAATCTGCATTTCTGATTGGTCAGCTGATGAAACTTCTTTCCAGAAGCAAAATTACATTTCCAACTTAAGTGAGTAGAAACAAAAACCACTCAGAAAAATGCAGTATTGCTTTCAATAGCAGATTGTTCGATAATTATTTCGTTATGGAAACTTCACAAATTGGAGGTATATGAATGATTTTGATTTGATATACCATGCATCATTCACATTTGATGATATAACTTGTAATTTTAGGGGCTACGCGGTTGGTTTGGAAACGGAAGTGTTTCCATACACAGCTCTGGACACAGAACAGCAATTCGTTCGGATAACATTGGACATTAAACTGAGTGTCGGTTATCCGGATGAGGCGCCCGCCGTCTTTCTCCGGAATCCACGCGGTCTCGACGACTCCACACTAGACGCCATGAAGAAGCAAATCGTTGACAAATGTGATGAGTACCTGGGTCAGCCGGTCATATTCGAAATTATCGAGGTAATACTTCTCTTCCTTATGTTTTTATCTATAGGGGTTTTTTAAGAGGAGTAACATCTCAATATATTCAATTACATTATTTTTTGTAGAAGTAGTATTTATTTATTTACTTATTTCATGTATCATTTCTAAAATGCAATCAATATGAATATGCAGAGTGGTCATCAAGTTGCGTAATAAGTATAGTAATTCTTGGATTTCTTGTTCCATAACGATCTGCGTTGTTAATATCAACTTCTTGTTGTAAATTTAACGACTTGCAGTCAGTTTTATATGGTGAATATATAATAAATGTACTCTCATTCGGCCGAACGTGAGTATATTACGTAATACTTCGGAAACGTTCGGCCGAATAAGAGTACATTCATTACATATTCACAATATAAAACTGACTGCAAGTTTTTAAATTTACAACATGAAGTCAAGTACAGTAAGTTGCAAATTAAGTTTTTTCGGCTTCTTCAAGATAGCATTCCAAGTTGTACCAACAACAAATCTGCTCACAATTGGAATGGATACTGGCTACATCAAGTATGTAATATTGTTGAGTTTACTGCTTTTTTAGCAAGTCGTTTTCTTAATGCTCATTTTAAGCATTTTTTGTAAAAATTCAAGTAATTGTGTATATTGTAGGCTACTAAAAATAATTACTGCTCGTGAATATATTTGGTTTACTTTTTTTACCATTTGATTACCCTCTGATGTAATTGATATTTGATGTTTGCCATAGGTATTTCAAGACAATGCAAAGTGATATTATAACAATCAATCAATCTGATGTGCGCGACATAATGATCTACTATGGGCTATTGCCCAGAAATGTATTTTTCGAAAGCATCAGTCTGTTCTCTGTTGAATAAAGATTTTTCCTACCTGTCTACCTTACCGTTACTTAAATGGAGTTTGAAATGAGGAACGGTTGACCTCAGTCCTAGAGCGAGAACCATCAATATTTTGACCAGGAGCAGACCTGGGTATTGGCCGTTTGGGGTGATGTCTTTCAACTTAGCCAACGACTCTTTTATGGCAACAGTGCCTTTGGTTTGTCAACATCTTGAAATTTCCAGGATCTGGAAGGTTTCCAACAGCAGATTGCACAGTATAGCATGCAATACTTACCTACTTAGAATAATGGGAAGTGATAGTCGTGAGCCGTAGCAGGTATCTGTTCAGCCAGATAACGATAACTCCTGGGCCCTCGTTGTAAGGGTGACCGATTGGATTGGCCAGCAGAAGAGACTGTTCTCTGCTGTAAAATCACTTCCCGGTGGTTCGGAACCCACCTAAAACAGTAGGTCCAACCCGTTCATCATCATCCATACCCACGCACAAATCTCAGACCTATACTTAAGATAAAAGCTTCATCCCCCTCCCAAAAATATAATCACCATATCGAAATCAAACACATTCTGTAGAATGGAGTATGATTTATCACAATTCCATAGCATTTATTTGGTTTAGCTATAGTGTTTATTCTTTGTTGACAGTGCCAAAATGTGGAGTAAATGCACTTATATATTGTATTCTTATTTCATTCAACCTATAGTTCTATCTTTATTGCTAAATCATATTGAATTCTGGATTTTATTACATTCTTAAAGCTTTATGCTTATATTTTTCATTTTATTTATTCTAGCACATGGACGGTTGCTACTTTTTCTTTGTTATGTCTTCCATTGCTGGTAAATTCTTAGTTAACAAATAATAATTGTGTTACATCGCCGCCGCAACAGAGCGACCAATTATTTTGAAAGTAATTTATTTATTACGCTTTTTTCTTACTTGTTTCGATTCATTTCTTTTTCTTTACATACATTAGACTATTATCCATTTTCCACCATAACCTTCATTTTCCCTAATTTCTTATTTTTTGTAATTTTATTATACAATAATGTTTCCTTATTTAATGTTATGTTATTTTATATTGAAATATATATCTATATTTTGTTTTATTGTATTGTGTGTTATGTGAATAAAATTGAACTGAAAAAAGATTGTGGAAGCACCACTGCTCCATCTTGGATAAGCCTCACTTCATCTATCAATTATTGTAAAATTTTGTTACATGCTATGAAATACAGAATAAATGGATGACGTTATGAATATTTGTGTATTTCAGGTTGTGAAAGAGAACCTAACGGCCAGCAATCTGCCCTGCTGCCAATGCTGTATATGTTTGTATGGCTTCAGAGAGGGCGACCAGTTTACCAAGACGCCCTGCTACCACTACTTCCATTCCTACTGCCTGGCCGGTCATCTCACCTCATCCGAGCGCATATTTCGCGAGGAACAAGCAATACTGCCCGCCTGGCAGAAAACCGAACGATTTCAGGTTAATACTTATGTGTTTCAAATTATATTTCATTCATTCTTCCGTTGATGGTTTATTTCAGTAGTTTCGACGAATGAATTGTATTTCCGTTGGATCAGACCTTTAGCTAGGCCTTTGGAGGATACGTGGCAGAATTATTTATCCAACTAATGAAACTCATAATACGAAAACAATAATAATAATAATATCGAGTGACCTAGTTGGCTCAGGTCTTGTGACAGAGTTGTATCAGCATTTGAACAAATTTCAGGGGCTCTGCCGTGACTTAGCGACTGTTTTTTAGGCAGCCGGGACCGACGGGCTTAACGTGTCCTCCGAGACACGGGAATGGCATGAATACAAGAAGTAGATGAAAAAGAAACAAAAAATTGAAAAAACGAAACTTTCCAGAACAAGGTTGAAGTACGGTAATGAGATGAAATTCCTTTCCAACTATGGTAACCGACGAAAGAAAGAAAATGAAAAACAACAGTAAAACATTTAATTGCACAATATTTTTCAGAACAAGGTTGAGGTAGGGTGTGGAGTTACCCTTTCCAACTATGGTTGCTGGGAAAACGTTTTTCATTTTAAGAAAGAAGGGGGTGAGAAGGAAAAGAAAATGAAATAAATTATTTAAGATTAAAGGAGTGGATTTATTTAAGATTAATTATATTCGGGGTTCTACTAAAAGTTTGTTAATTTCAAATTCCTCAAAGTTTTATTTATATATGAAGTGCTATCAGTATAATGCTGTATATGCAGTGTAAGATACATATGTCAGTTTCTTAAATTGTCAGATACTTCAAACAAACTTTAAAGTTTGTCTTTACAATTCATCCTCTTACAAATTTTTCAAGACTACAAATAGGAGTTTTTATGAAGTCCTTTTCTTACAAATTTCTACAGACTTCATATAGGAGCCATTATTAAGTCGTCTGTGTTGGTTCAAAGCAGTGGCGAATAGTCAGTCTTATTTTAGGCACCGTAAACCCACACTGCTTCACTGCATTCCAGAACTTACGGGCCATCATAGTAGCTACTACTCATTAATTCGCTAGTATCGTATTTATGTTTCAGTTCAATACACTACTAATACAATGAAAGTATAATGTTTCGGCTTAGAACTCTCACAAAATTTAAAATTACTGTAGATCAATTTTCTTTCAATTCTTGGTGCTTCACTTGAAGTGAACTTCCAAATAAATGTTCTTCAACTGAAAAAAATCCATTGTGCTTGAGGGTGAAGATTTCCAGTAAAACGTTTAGTTGAAATGTTTTGAAAAACACGGTGAAGATTAGACACACAAGATGGCGTCGGTATCATCAGAAATAAGAGCAGTACGATGATACTGACGTCATCTTTTGTGACTAATCTTCTCATCAGCATCACTTTTCAGACTTTATGCTCCTTCCACTTTCTTAAATCTCCATGTTTATAACCATAATATTTATTGAAATACAGCTGAGGGCTCAAGGAATTTCTCACAATTGCACTCTTATTTTAATAAATGAAAAGCATTGCACGTATTAGTTACAGATACAGAACTACAGAATCATATTAAACTTTAGTGCTTCGTTTGAATTGAACTAAAATAATGAATAATAAGAGGAAGTTGTCACAACCACATTTATTGAAAACAGTGAGATACTAGTTTCGGTTGTTATACCGTTAGTGATAGCCGCGAGGCGTAGCAGGTATCTGTTCAATCAGATAGAGATAAGCTGCGTTCTCCTAGGCACTCTTTGTAAGGATGACCGATTAGATTGGCCAGCAAAAAAGACAGTGTTCTCTGCTGTAAAATCACTTCCCGGTGGTTCGGAACCCACCTAAAACTGTAGGTCCAACTGATCAATCACCATCATTCAACTCATTACCCACGCACAGGTTTCAGACCTATGTGGGCTTCATCCTCAGAAAAATAAATCAACCTCAAACAAACTAAAACTAAATTACAGAATAGATTAATATATTATGTTCCTTTATAAAGGAACATTATAATATATAGTATGGAGTATGTATTAAGCTACTCTGTACTTTAGTTTTAGTTTGAGATTGATAATGGTATAACAACCGAAACTAGTATCTAACTATATTTAATGAATGTGGTTGAGACATCTTCGTCTTATTATTCATTAAGGATATCTTTCACAATATCACCTTCACCACTACAAAGAAAGTTGAATTAAAATACAACATTTATAGAGAAAAAGGAACATTGTACGAGAATATAATAAACAATACATGATGATTGCAAGTATGATGTCGATCATGTTGATTGATAATAATAGTAATAATAATTACACAAGAATCTCGATTATCTGAGTCCCGGTCAACCAAGCCTCCGGGTTATCCGAGCCAGTGATGAGAAAAAAATTTAAAATAAAGCTCTTTTTATTTTAAGAATAACATGGTGGGAAGATGCGTTTCATACTTTTTTTGGTGTAATGTCATGGTCTCAGTTAAAATGAGGTGAGTAAATAGTTTAGTTTACGTTTTAACCTTGTTATGAACAAGTTTTGTCACGTTTTTTAATTTTATTTGACTTTTCCTGGTAGTAGCTCTTAACCTCCGTATTATTAGAGTTTTTTCATATCCGAGGTGGTCTTGGTCCCAATTACCTCGGATAATCGAGGTTCTACTGTAATAATAATGATAATATAATAATAATAATAATACAAATAGAGTGAAGGTGATGATTAATATGTTTAATTTGGTGTGCATGCAGGCTGTGTGCCCTGTGTGCAGAGCGGCCATAATCTACAATGTATCCGAACTCGCTTCGGCCGCTCCGCCGCAGGACGTGCTGGAGGCTCCGCGCAAATTTGAGCTGACTGATGAACTGCGTCAGCTGCAGGGGGAAATGGCCGCTCTCTTTCTACACCAGAAGAAGCGCGGTGGCATTATACAGGAGGAGAACAACCTGATTCTGCTGACAGTGAGTAGCACATGCACATGTACATTGCAAGATCTAACGAGTTTTTTCAGTCTGTTATGGGTTCTATCTCTAAAATAACGCTGGCAACACTTGAATTTATCACTTTATTAACACAAATTATCCACAACTCCCAATTTTCAGTTTTTTCAGTTTGAACTAATATTAAATAATAACTGTTCAATAATTCAAGGAGAAGCGTCTAATACATAACATTTGAAACTCTACAAGCACTTACAAGTCACTGTATAAACTGTCAAGTAAGCCTGAATAATAATCTGTCACAAAATACTGCGATTAACACTACAGACAACGAAAGTTCATTAACACAGTTTGTAATAGCGCCAACGGGATTGCACTGTCCGTATTAACGGAAACGGGAACTTTCACAGTACACTGCCACTTGTTATCAATGTAGAACAACAACTGGACAAATGTTCACCTAAGCTTTCGCTTAAAATAGATTTTTTCATAATCCAGAAAGACGGAGATTTCTCTATCAACTTCTAAAATAAACATATAATGACTATTCAAGTAAAATGTGTAGGTTGGTAGTGATGTCAGTAAAAGTGTGTCCAGTTTGAATGATATTGTCTGCAAAAGTACATTCGGTTTTTGTATGTAAGGATTGTAAATGTTCTTTGTCTATTATAAAAAACATGCTTATTCACAACAACACAGCTACCGAACATATAAATGAAATAATAGACATCCTAAACATCATCACTCAACAAAATTACTTCACATTCAACAAAAAATTCTACTCACAACCTGATTGATTGCCAATGGGCTCACCAATATCCAGCACATTTGCTGAGATCTATCTCCAACATTGCGAAAACACCCACATACTCTTCAACAACAGATTCTCACAGAACATAATATACTGGCACAGATATGTAGATGACATTCTACTACTATACAGAGGGAACAAAAGACAATGTGAACAGCTCCGATCACACATAAACAAAATACACAAAAACATTCAATACACAGCAGAATATGAACACAACAAATTAATAAATTTCCTAGACCTCTCGATCACAAAGAACATAAACCAAAAACACAGCTTCAACATTTACAGAAAACCGACAATGACAGATACCCTAATACACAGCACATCCAATCATCCAACACAACACAAACACTCAGCATTCAGATCAATGCTACACAGACTGAACAACACACCACTATCCACTGAAAATTACAACATTTAACTAAACTCAATAAAATACCTAGCACAAGAAAACGGCTACAAACACGACCTAATTGACAAACTCAACCATAAAATAATAACCAAAAAACAAAACACCAACAAAAAATACATCACAATGACATACATTAACCCACAATCAAACAGACTAGCCAAAATCTTCAAAAAAGCTGGCCACACCATTGCATTCAGAACAAAAAACAAAATAAAAAATGCACTTGCACCAAAAACCACAATGAACACGAACAAATACGATCTCCCAGGGATCTACAAACTGAACTGCTCTGACTGTAACAAATTTTACATAGGACAAACAGGCCGCACATTCAAACAACGCTACAAGGAACATTTACAAGCTTTACATACAAAAACAGAATCGACTTTTGCAGACCATATTCAAACTGGACACACTTTTACTGACATCACTACCAACTTACACATTCTATATATAAAATCTAAAGGACACGAACTCAACACCTTGGAACAATTTGAAATTTACAAACATACCACACACAATAAACAATACATCCTCAACGAACAGTTAAATTTTAAATCACACAAACTTTTTGACCACATTATATAGAAACCACAGTTCTTCTAACCAACAAACCAACATCGATATTTAGGATGCCTTGAAGATGGGTTTTAACAACTCGAAAACGTTCGGCCTACAGAAAGTAAGTGAAATACTACTTATTTTAATAAAAATGTGACTGCAAGTCGTTGAATTCACTTGAAAAGTTAATATTAACAACGCAGTTCGTCATGGAACAAGAAATCCAGGAAGATAATGACTTGCATTTTCTACAATATTCTATAAGATTCCATTAGGTTCTTATGAAATATTCTACAAAGTTCTAAGTAAATATCATAAAAGTGTCAAAAATAAACTAGAAGGCGAAGAGAGTACAGAAAAAAGTAATTAATTGCTTCTGGAAATCAATATTTTTTTTCAATTCAATTCTTCATTTCTCACCAGTCATTACAACTGACAATATACATTAAGAAAATACAATAAAATATAAACACATTAACAAAATAACAGTAACATATGAAGTGAGAAATGACTTATCCAACTATGGTTACATGTACTAGGATAGGTCAAGTTAGGGAATTGGTAAGGATAAGGATGGGATCAAAAAGGTTGGATTGTATGGGAAAAACTATTCATCTGGGAAGAGAGCTCACAATCTGAAAAAGTATCTATGTCTAATCCAATTATCAATTATCATTTTCGTAATTTTTGGCATATATCTACAATGTTGCAAGAAATCTTCTGGAACTTCATTCATAATTTTTGTGCTTATATAAATTAACTGATTCTATGTTCGTATTGTAAACTTTGTGCTGATTTGTTGAAGGCCTCAAACTGTAATGTCCTACCATGTTATTGCTTGTGAGTGGAAAACTTATTTTATATTTAATTATGTACTTGATAACATTTTTAACGTATAACTGCCTTAAAGTCAAAACTTGAAATTCCGAAAAAAGTTGGTTTGTAGGAAAAAGCCTAGGTTTATTTAGTATGCTTTTTATTATTAACTTTTGTGTGGAAAATAATTCATTCAGGTGATTATTGAAACAATATTGACACAGTAATTAACGCTGAAAAGCACTGTTCCTTCTTTTCCGTTTCACAACAAGTCTTTCTTAAATTACCAAAAAAAAGAACTGTAAAATATTACCATCAATGTTTCACATGACATGCTCGAAAGGCAAGTTGGAACCACCTGCGGTGTCCGCAAACTGAGCGTTTGCCAAGTGCCACAGACCCAAGGTTATTGAAAACAATTGTTTCTATTAACCTTGGAGTAATCCATATCATTGACAGTTGATCAAGATATAGATTAAAATCTGTAATAAGCAAAAAACTTCATTTTTGCACTGAAAAAGTGTTCAAATAGAGCTGAAATGTGCAAGTTGAGGGTCATTCTGAACAGTGCCGTCATGAATTTTCTATTTTGCCAATTTGAGCAAATAATGCTCAACTTCGTTTCTAGTAACCTTGCCACAGACCTAAAAGGCGTCATGAGGAAACAGCTGTCTTTGTCTGACCCGATTTTTTAAATCACATGATGCAATGTAATTACCCCATGCAAGGATACATAAAATAGGTACATAAAATAGATGATGCATTCAGTAAGAAGCACTCAAATATACTGGAATGTTACTGGGAACATTAAACAAACGAAATGTTTCAAATTATGGCGATAGAATAGATTTAAAAAATCGGGTGAGTGTCAAGCGTTTTTATGATACAATATCCTTAAGGCGGTGCATCATTTGATTTAAAAAATCGGATAAGTGTCCAATGTCCTAATGAGTTACGATACAATATCCCTAAGGCGGGGTAAGCGGCACCAGTTACCCTATGCCGGGTATATGTGAAACAACCCTAATAGTAGTTACGAAATGTTGTTTTCAAGTTATTTGTAATTAAACATGATATTGAATTGAGTGTCTCAAGATAAAAGAGCAAGGTATAGATTTCTCGTAAGAAAAAAATTTAATTTATTTTATGTCTACAAACTAAACTGCTCTGATTGTAACAAATTTTACATAGGACAAACATGCCGCGCATTCAAACAACGTTACAAAGAACATTTACAAGCCTTACATACAAAAACCGAATCCACATTTGCAGACCATATGGGCCTACTGGTCATACGGTAACTGGGCATACTTTTACTGACATTACTACCAACCGCCACATTCTACATATAAAATCTAAAGGACACGAAGTCAACACCTTGGAACAATTTGAAATTTACAAACACACCACACAATAAACAAAACGTTCTCAATGAACAATAAAATTTTAAATCACACAAACTCTTTGTCCACATTATACAAAAACCACAATTCTTCTATCCAACAAACCAACATCGCCGATCTAGGATGCCTTGAAGATGAGATTCAATACCTCGAAAACGTTCGGCCGAATGTGAGTACATTTATTATATATTCATAGTATAAAACTGACTGCTAGTCGTTAAATTTACAACAAAAAGTTAATATTAACAACGCAGATCGTTATGGAACAAGAAATCCAAGAATAAATGTCTCTTAATCCAACTGATATCTTCAGTGAAAGAAATAGAGCATTTTCATTTGAATGCGATTTTCGGAAACTAGTATGTAAGTTAGGAAGCTTATATTAATATTTTTTTTTTTTTCAAAGTAACTGGCACTGGCACAGTGCAAGACAGCTTCCAGTGGCCAGGCGTTCATTGAAAATCATCGGTTCTGTTTTAAAATCAGTCGTCGTACAGCGCAGCACAACTTTCAGTGATTGAGCGCCCTTATTGACTTCCTACCAATTTGAGAAAAATTGTGATGTAAGCTTCGTAACTTACAGTCTGGGTCCCGAAAATCTCATTCAAATGAAAATGCTCTATTTCTTGTCTCTGAAGATATCAGTTGAAGTATCAACAGAAATGTATTATCTTGAGTCACTCAACTCAATGTCCTGTTCAATTACAAATAACTTTTCAGTTGAGAACAACTATCTACCATTTGGAATGTTTCACTCATACACGGCATTGGTAACCGGTGTCGTTTATCCAGTAAAATTAGATTACATCATGTGATTTGTAAGATAACCTGACAGGCAGATGAGAAGCGTCATCTTGAGCGTGTTGCCAATTGTAGTGTTGTAGGTTATCAGCCCGATGTCTCACCTACTCGCGGGTACTGATGATGGGCTCCAGCTCGAAAACATGTTATGCCTCAAGTGGGATAAATTCCTTTTTTTTATCAATTTTAAATAGTTCTGCATGTCAGTCGTAAAGTGAAAATTCAATTAAATTTTTTATTGCTATTAAAATACAGTGATGCAAATAAAAATAATTTTTCCCTCTCTTTTAATCTCTGAAATCACAAAAACATGAACATTTTAAAATAAATTATTTATCAAAATAGAGTATAAAACATCTTGATGTGAAGGAAACGAAAAAAGAAGAACATAGAGTATATAAAATAAATATATATTTTCTGATGCCACCAGCCGAAGCTTGAGCGCTAGCAGTGAGTCAATTTATAGAAAATCATTATGTAATAGGCTTTAGTGGCTCGCAAGTGAGAGAATGAATTTATGATTTAAAGAAAAAAAGTTGAAGAAAATCAGATGAGATGATTGTACCATATATAGCTTCCTCGCAATAATAATAATAATATTCTAAATGTAGGCGAAATCAATGAAAAATTTACAGAGGAAGAAAAAGTTTTCTTTTCAAATCGTGCAGAACACAATTGTTAATTAATTTTGTAGAGAAAAACAGCTTAGAATGAATAAATCTAATCGCCTCATTATTGTGAACTATCCACTCATCCAACTCATTTCTCAAACAACGATTGGTTTTTCTGTGAATATAATTTTGATGAAGTTTATTTATCAATCTTGAGGATGTGTATCGTGTATGACAGTTGGCTTCTAAAAACATTTAAATCCGTTCGTGCGATTTCATATGCTAATCTAGAAAATATCAACTATTAATGTAGTAATTAAAGCAATATGCCCGGTTTCTGAGTTGTTCATTAAGTTTAATGGATCATTAACCCATTGCTCCAGCATTGAGTTAATGGTCCATTAAGTTAATGAACAACTCAGAAACTGGGCTAGAAAATATATGAATGTACGAGTAACTGCATATTGTTTATAATTAATCGAATGTTATCATAATGAATATTATCATATCACAATTTATTATTATAAACTATATTTCGAAAGCAAATCGATGTATATAGTGTTTTAGTGTTTGTATAGTGTAACCGGACAAGGCAAGAAAGAAGGAACAGTGATTTTTAATGTGATTACTGCTGTGTGAATATGTCTTCCAGTTGCAATAAGCAGCGTGTTTTGTTTTCTGTTCCCCCCCATACTCTCCTCGCCTTGCGGTTTATCAGGACATCTTTAGAATGTTCTTATCTTGGCAATTAAAATAGCCTCATTGAATGGAGAATGCTCTATCTGTTTACTTTAGAATTTGATAGAAGGATATTGAACCAGTCTTTCTGGAACAGTAAACATTTATTTATTTATTTAGCGTATGGCGCTACGACACAAATCTTCATGTTATCTAACACGTAGAGTTGTGTCGTGTGTGGTCAGGAGAACAATCGTTTGTCTGACCGCCAGTAGGCGTTAGCTCATTTAGCGTTATCCAGGGTGCACCGCGAGGAGGCGAACTAACATTACACCCCCAGTAAACATTTATAAAAGCAGAAGCTCTCAAAAAAGTCAATGTGTTGTGATTCGAACGTTAATGTGATAAAGTGATAGTTCCCGCTCATACAAAGCGGATTATCAGTGAGCGCTAATATTTGTGTAGCGTCTTTATTTTTTTAAATAAAGTGCGAGTGTTAATTTTAATTGTTGCCAGCTTTATTTTAGAGATAGAACCCGTAACAATATTTTATATTTCGGCCTTGTCCTTTGTCCGTTTTGTCCCAATCCGCAAGTTGGAAACCGAGGCTTCAATCTTATACTGTCCTGTGTCATTCTCTTACATCATTCAGTAACTTTCCCTTTCCTGCTGCTATGCTCTTCTTATTCCATTCCAGTCGTGGTCGTCCCCAACCTCATCTTCTCGTAGGTCGTGCCGCTCCGTCACCAACCTCGTCTTTTGTTCCTCTTATCCGAGTTACATGTCCATCCTAAAGTTACTATTCTATAAATTATATTTTTTTAATCAACTTTATTGATTATATTTTTGCAGGACGAACCCAGCGCAGCTAACAGATGACACGCATTCAGCATTAAACTGAGGATGAACAACGCATCTGAAGATGGCAGGTTACCATTCAAAATCATCATCACATGATGCCACCGCACAAAATGCAATTATTGCATTTGCAGTTTGATTGCAATTGCAGGTTGCAGTTGTTGTTATCTATGTCAAATTCCAGCTGCTAATCCCAATCCCTGTGCTGACTTTTACCATTACTATAACTGTACGTTACGCTCTGTGTCTATGAAGAATCACTACATTGTCCCAATCTCACTACTTGAAAAATTACCATTAAATTATTATCTGTCATTGTACGACTTATACTATACTATGATAGCTTTAATTCTTATTGATGTACAGTGCATTAACGTTAGTTGTCGCTTGATAATTATTTCAATTGTGTTTGCAATGTCAAATCACGATCGTGTTTTATAGCAGGATTTAGTGTTTCATTGAGTCTTATCAAATCGAATTTCCAATTTTTTAATAAAAGTCAAGCTTTTATTTGAGTACTTCAAGGCAAATTTAGGGTGTTTTCTGCCTGTTGTTATTCAAAAAGAGATAACCTTGAAAAGCATTTACTCAAAATACTTAACTCCCACCTTCTGTTGAAGAAGTTTCATAAATAAATATAGGTTTGAGAGGTTGAAGACGACTGACAATGAATATGACTGAGTGGAGATGTGAACTCTTAGAAGGTTATTATGATCAATTAAGGTTCTAAAAGTTCCCAAACTAGCTACATGACCAGCTCACTGTAATCTGCAGGCTTTGATCATTCGTTCCCATTACACCCTCATAATATGGATTTGGTTTTTCAAAGGTTACGAATTCCTTTGTGATGCCACGCCCTACATTGCCCAGTAAATTATTAATAGGGACTTTTGCATAGCGTCGCCATAATTATCATAACGTAACTCTGTGGCTTTCTTCATATGTATAATGCCAATATCGACACGTTATTGTAGTGACTCATTTTGAGTAGCATAACTCCATCCCGCAAGACAATTTGCAGGACGGCGTGTAGTTTATTCTCAAATAAATAAATTACAACAAAAGAACAGAAAGAAAGGGAAAGTCTTACAGCTATTAGTAGTTGGAAGAAACAAATTAAATATAAGCTATATAGAAACTAAATAAAGAATACAAAATTATATTATTTACTGAAAGAATTTTTGAGAACATACATTTCAGCACACAAGGCACACTTGTGGATCGCTGGGGGGGTCGAAATACTATTTTACAATACTAATACAATTTTGCTATTGCAAAAAGGGAAAAGAATAATTGAATTTTAAATTATATAATATTATTGAAAAATTAGAATAGATTGTAATTTCAAGGAACAAGCAATAAAAAAGGAAAACATATAGGTCGGAGTTACGTTACGGTGTGATGTTGCATGTCTGGTAGCAGCTTAAGGCTGTGCGCAGGGTTTTTGGTCATTGTATTGAATATTATTAGGGCTTTGAAATGTCATCTATTGCTGAGAGAATATTTTTTCTTCAATTATTTTGTGAAGTATGGGGGTTCAAAGTTGAAAATTTTCGGTTTTTGGGTGCAATTGATCTCACCTATGAGTAAAATCACTTTTGATAAATTTTCCATAACTGAAAGACACCTTAAGGGTCGGCAGTAGCTAGAATGTTTTTCAAAATCGACAGTAGCGAATCTGTCAAGTTATGAACGAACTAGTTTCAAACTAAAAAGAGTACAGTATCACTGGCATTTGTGTGAGTAAGGCTTGTCTTTGTGTGCGTGTGAGAAGTGAGAGCGCTAAGAGAGAAGAGACAAAGAGCGAAGAGCCATCCACCACCCCAGGAAGACAAGGTTACTGCACTCTTATCTGTTGCATCTTGCCACTGTTGACATTCTTGCTTCCTCTATTCATCATTTTATTGCTTTACGAATAGATATTGTTTGAGACCCTTCAATCCATAGAAACTTTTATTTGCAAGAACATTAATTTCTTGAAAATTTATAATATTGCACAAAAATCATCTAAGCATTAGGATATACTTTATAACAGATACGGTATAACGTCAATAATATGAAACATCAAAGGTCCGAACAGCATACTAAACTTTGTTTTAAAAAATGCATCAATCACAAAATAATAATATACACTAGGCTATAAATATCGCAACATAAATTTAATATTCCAACAGCAAGAAGATGGCAAAAATATAAATGCAGATCAATCAGCCATTAAAAATAACAAATAACTATACCCGAATTCAAATATCTATCTCAAAATATCCAACAGTTAATTCTGTGAGAAAAAAAAATAGTAGGCCTACAAAATATATGAACATATCAATGAATAACATAGACTAACTCTAATATTTGAAAATGAAATTTTTCATCTAAAAATACAGTAATAAACTTCATAAACATATTATTATTGCTAATTACGATCGAATAATTAGTTACGTTGAGCAGCGAAAATGGGCAAAGCTATTCCCAAGCATAGACTAAATGAAACTATTTACTAAACTATTAAACATTTAAAAACTTGACAAATGAAGCAATACTTGAGAAAAAATTCCTTGTCATGAAAAACATTATAACGGAGAGGACTTGTTTTGTCATTTTTTGATATCTATATCACAAACGTCAGAAAAAAATCATAAATGCTTATTTAGAACAAACAGTGGAAGAAGTATGAATTTTTCAGAAAGCAAAGTCGCTTGAGCATAATCAGACCTTCAAAATAAGACATTGACAGTAATTTTCTGATTATAAATAGGTGAGTTATATGGTTTCGAAATTAGCATTGCTCTTATGGAGATACAAATCCAACATGGCCGCGCTACAGCCGACCCTTAAGGAATAAAATAAAGTATTTTTTATTTCAAATTTCATATTTTTCATCTAACAAAAAGTTAGTTTATTCAAAATAATTTTTTGAAAATTGAATTTTTTACAGGTTTAAAAAGATGTATTTTGAAAAAACGAATTGCTTGATTGGAGTAAAAAATATGTAATTTTATTCCCCCCCCCCCCACAAGTATCTTTTAGATGCAGAATTTAAAGTTTAAAATCACTCGTAGGTGAGATCAAATTGCCCCCAAAAACGAAAAATTTCAACTTTGAGCCCCCATAATTCACAAATTGATGAAAAAAACTTTTTCTCAGCAATAAATAACATTTCGAAGCCCTAATAATAACATCCAATAAAAAATATATAAACAATAACCCTGCGCACAGCCTCAAGGCCTCGGCCACGATACGATCCCCAAAACGATAGAGCAGCGCAGTCTTTCTCATTATATAACTGCCGCTGACGCTCGTGGCCATAGCTTTTACTTTGTCAACAATAACGCTAACATGAAAATTACTTCCCTACGCTAGCTCTAAATGCGAAAAGCTGAAAACGTAGTTTCGCCCAAACTGTTTATTCACAACCTGTCCACATCTACAGCTGGATGGAGAAATCTAATGTGAAAATATTTATACATATATTCTTCCATGAAGACACCTATTGTTTCATAGAGCGTTAGTGTACAGCAAATGTTTCTGTCTGGAACAGCCTTCGACCACATATATTGAATCTTATTTATGCTCTAAGGCATTAGGAACATGGGCTGCAAAAACTTGAGTAGATTTCAACATCTGCTCTACACTCGCGCTGTAGGACAACTAGTGTCTCCGTCTAGACCGGCCTGAAGGCTTTGCACAATCAAATTTGAGATGTCTTGACTTTTGCTTTTATTCCCAAGTTTTTTGGATGACTATTCAAGTATTATTTACTGCCTGTAGTTTTTCTTTCATGAATTAAATTGTGTAACAAAAGCTTACAAATGTTCGTTCAAAATCTTTAAAAATTTTGCTTTATGTAAATATTTGACCAAGAATCTTTCAACTAAACATTGTAATGTCAATCAGAAATGTTAGCTTTAATCATACACGAACCATCAATGATCAATATCTATCTATCCCTGATCAATGCTTTAATTAAAGAAAAATTGTCAAGATTTCTTATTAAGATTTCTTATTTTTAGTTTTTGTGGGGCAGGTCAATTTTTCCTAAAATTAATAACTAGTTGCCCATGCCCATATTTCACAAGGTATGATGAAATACCTTGATGAAAAGAAAAATACTATATATTCTAACAAAGAATCTAATAACATCTCATTTGTCACAAACTTCTGAGTGTGACTCAGAAGTTTGAACAAATCTTGATAATAAGTATAGTAGTACTGCAAAAAGCTTTCTCTTAATATAAAATTATTTATTCCAAAAACTTCACTTACAAAATACTAAAATTTGAAAAATGGAAATTGAGCATCTAGTATAAGAAAAATACAAGTTCAAATTGTTGTAAAAGTTTTATTTAAACATCAATCAAATACTTAAATCTATGGCTTAGGATCATTTTTCGCTTTGATTTCGCGGTAAGCTTGCCTAGCATTAGCTCGCTTGACTTGTTTAGCGGTTTTCAGGTTGTGTTTCTTGGCAAACCTCTGGTTCTTCAAGAATTTCGGATCCATCTACAAAAAATAAATATATTAAATTAATTAATTTTTTCCCTCTAAGATTACACAGGTCTGCAAAAATATTTATGGAAATTGCCACACTGATTTTTGGCCGAACGAAGAGAGGCCTTTGTTTCAAGTCTTTGTATTTGTCTCTGTCTATCTGTTTGCAACACAATCATTCAGGCCTTCTTCTATAGGTAACATATACTTCTATAGGTAACGGGCCTCTTTAGACCTGGTTCACACGAGCTACAATCGCGCAATTAGTAGCCAGAACAATTATCGAGAGTTGCGCGATTCTAATAGAGCACAGGATAAGATTGTGCAGTTCCCATGAGCTACTCTTCGCTGCGATGTAGTCGGCCTGAAGCCGATTCTACTAGAATAGCGCGCCTGTAGCCAAAGTCATTACCGTTTTTAACTCAGCTAGCAACAAAAAAACATGAAATTTTGGGTTTTTGAATTTTTTAAATCCTAGCATACTCAGCTCACTGTCGTAAATACGTAGGAACTTGATATTTTTTTCTAGCATGAATAACATTTTTATCGAATATTTATATGAACTGCTGCATAAGTTACCGTTATAACAAGTGATACATGAAGGTTGATCTATTTTATAGCACAAGAATGTGAATTTTAGTGATACGAGAAAAATTAAAGTTGGTTTGGATTAAAGAGGCTGATTACAGTAGCATGGGACTTTGAAAAATTTGAATATCTGAAATTTTCATGTTTTTAGTATTATTTTGTATTAGGAAAAAAGTCGGCGACAGCTCTGCGATTCATAATTGTTTTGGCGAGGCTGTTGCCCGTCAGAATAATTGCTCTGGCTACAATCGCGCGATTGTAACTCGTGTGAACCCGGCCTTATTCATCTGGTTGAGCCTTCATATAGATCAAATTATCATTCATAAGAATAACATATTTGTATTAGAGAAACAAATCATTTCTAATATCCCAATTAAGTATAATAAGTGATTACAGAGTAATTGATAATCATGCAAAATTAATTAATATTGTTCTATAAATTCATTCATCATACATGTGAAATCTGATTTTAACAATCAGCTGTCTGGAACATAAGTACAGATGATTGACAGGGTGAAAGTAGAACCGCAGCCGAGTGTTTTTTTGTGGAATGCAGACATGAAATAGACTACGAAAATTGAACAAAGGGCTATTCGTCTCTGTTTCACAAAAAAAATCATCATGCATTACATCAATAATCCCAACTGTAGAATAAAGTATATGTGATAATCAACATCAATTCAATGTTATATTGAGTTGTGCTATTCTATATCCCAAAAGGGAATATTCATTCAGTTTCTGTAGCCAAAATAATGTAAAAGAATAATAATTTCTGCCCATTATGCATCTTATATATCCCCCCACCAATCTGCAGTAGAAGGTTAAATAGTATTTTAGAAATACAAGCTGAAGCGAGCCATTTCTATTCTGACACTTTCAATTGAGATGAAATGTTTGACATGTAAAATCTGATCTGATTTGAGCATTTAGCTGTATTGAACAACACAAGTACAGGCTGGATGAAAATAGCAACGCAGCCTCGGTGTCGTGATACAGAGCGACTTTTTTAGAATACAGATATGAAATATGCAATGATAGACTACGCAAATTGAATCAAGGGTAAGGTTTTATGATTGTGTGTCCTACTTTGCTGAGGTGATTACCATTGAGTACATCAAGTACCTGTATGTTCCTCTGTGCAAACACAGACATATTGGGTGTGATGTCTACTGTTCACAGAACTACTAGTGAATACTGGTAGCAGTAAAACTAACTTGAATAGTTTATTCAATGGACTAGAAGTGGCGTTTCCACCATGCATGCAAGGAAAATTATGCTTGCCTCAACAAAATTACCCTTTAAAAAGAGATTATTTTTGTTGTTAATAAATGTGGAGAATTAAGAAATAGATTGTGACGGAATACATAGAATAGAACCGTAAACTGCTTGCTTAACCAGCAGAAGCAGAATGCTCTTATTGTGAGCAATGCTAACTAAAAAAATCATCTTTGCTTATTTGAATGTTTGCTTTATTGTCCAATGGAGGTAGTCATATAAACCTTTATAAATTAATGTAATCTGCTTTTATTAGTTGAATGGTTCTTTTGAAAATCGAGGCTTCAATGTGTTACATTCCCTATCTGCAAACGGAGTTCAGATTGCATGACTAAACTAAGATTTCAAATGAAGACATGCAACTGAACTAGAACTTTCCATTTTATGTAATCTTACGGCGTAAATATAATTATTTATTTATGATTGCAGAGCTACAGTGTTGTTTCATAGGTTGGTTTTTGGCCCCTACCATTCGTGTGCATGGGGCCCCGTACGTTTACACATATTTTTGTAATATATCCACAAACCATCTAGTTTTACATCATTAACATTTTTTACGTGCAATGAACTACTAATAAGGCCTAAATAGTTTTTTGAGATGATCGATATTTGTCTCGCCAAGCCACAAGCAGTTCACAATCTATATAAATAAAATTAGAGTTTTGTCTGTACATTTATCAGAATTATATATTTTTTGGTTATTTTACGTTTTATACATCAAATAAGCCGAAAATAGTCTTATCTCACTTTCTGTCTGTCTGTCACGGCCCCAAAGGCATTTTACGCGGCCTTCTCCTCAAAAACGAGAGCATAGATCGGGATTTTAGTTATTGAACAGTATTGAACACTTTATTGACAATGTCTTTAGCTATAAAAAACTAAATTAACTTTTTTTTAACAGAGTAATAAACGTTTAAAAACCAAGTATTTTGCGATTTTGGATACATTTTACGCGGCCTTCTCCTCAAAAACGAGAGCATCGATCGGGATTTTAGTTATTGAACAGTATTGAACACTTTATTGACATGTCTTTAGCTATATAAAACTAAATTAACTTTTTTTTTAACAGAATAATAAATGTTTAAAAACCAAGTACTGTGCGATTTTGGATACATTTCTTCTAAGTTTTATTACCACATAAGAACAAATCACATAATTTATCATGATATATCAATCAGCTGTTCTCAAAAAATATTCTCTCCGATACCTGTCACTGAATTGCTTACGTTCTAAGTTGTTTACTGAGGACCCGTTCACACGTTACAGTTTTTGTGCGGTACAGTAAATTTGCTGTATCAGTTATTTTGCAGTGCTTTCGTTTGCATGTACATTTCATATTGTATGTTCACACAATACTATTTCGACTGGATCCAGTAAAAAAGCTGTTCTAGCCGATTTCTACATTCAGTTTTGTCTTCGAAAACTGTATCGCTAAAATCAGCTGTACCGCAAAATAACTGTATCCATATCCGGTGGCACATGTATTGTACCGGTAATGGATATGTTCAAACGATACGCTTATTACGCTGGAGCAGTCTTCAGATCGTCAGCATTGATCTTCTACATTGATATTCTTCAGCATTGATCTTCTTATTAGTGAATTCCAGTGTCCAGAAATGGAAGATATTAATTGTGAAAATTTAATTTCTCTAATATATGAGAGACCCGCCTATGTGGGACAAGACTTAAGATTAATATAAAAATAAAGAGAGAAAAATGTGTGGAATATTGAAACCAGAATTTGCGTACTTTGATCAAAATTTAAGAAAAACCTTCTATAAGTAACTTATTTAAAAAAATCTTACACAAATAAAAAAATCCTGGACTGGAATAAATAAAACTGAACTGGAAGCGCAATGGAAGAAGGAGGAGAGCACAGCAATAAGCAGCAAAGCCGGACCGTGTGAACATCACAGTACAGTTGACGCCGTACAGTAAAAAAACCGTACCTCAAAAAAAAAACTATAGTCTGAACGGGGCCTAAGCTGCTAACAACTTCATGATCGTTGCTATAAAAAAAAGCCGAAACATATTTAGTCTTATTTCTAAACATAATCCGTACGAAGGACGGGCACAATAGCTAGTATTGGCTAAAAATGTTTATAGAGCACTGTGCTAGATAATACACGTCGAATTTCCAGTAGAAATGTCAAATTTATTGACAACTAAAAATGATAAAAATCACAGAAAGATCAATACAAGTTGACAAAAATTAATAGATAACCAGATGGACGTTCAATCGAAAATTGAGTAGGCTATCACGTGTATGTCAACACAATAATTTAAATTCAACGGAGAAAACTTTCAACTCAATAATATGAAAAGTAATTGTAAAACTCCAGAAATTAAAATTCACTACTTACGCCCAAAGAAGATTCATGACGATGCTTCTTAGGCTTCTTGATCTTGTTCCTATGATCCTTGCGATCTGAAAACAAATCCAACAATTAGAAAAATCTCATGGCTAGAAAACAATCTGAATTACTTTCAAGTTATACCTGAGAGATGACACACACAAATGGACAAAAAAAATTTTTATTATTTAATAATAATAGTAATAATTTATAATTATTTAATAATAACGAGAAAACTATTCATTATACATCATTTTCTTCAACATAATTAAAAAGAACCATAAGACTTTTACTTTTCTGTGGCACCGTTCTATACTTCAGACCTTGGGAAGTGATAGCCGCGAGCCGTAGCAGGTATCTGTTCAATTAGATAGAGATAAGCTGCGTTCTCGTAGGTCCTGTTTGTAACGGTGACCGATTAGATTGGCCAGCAAAAAAGACACTGTTCTCTGCTGTAAAATCACTCCCCGGTGGTTCGGAACCCACCTAAAACTGTAGGTCTAACTCATCAATCACCATCATCCAACTCATTACCCACGCACAGTTCTCAGACCTTTGTGGGCTTCATCCTCAAAAAAAGACCTTGGTTGATAACTAGATTAGGTACCGATTGTTTGTTCAATTCAAAACATTTTTATTGCCATGAACAAGTGTATGCATTGACAAAGTTGGCGATAGTGTATATACTCAAGTCGAACAACAAAAACATTATTAATACAGTAAACAGCTACAAAACAAAAGCATAGTTACAATTCATTAAAATCCAGAACAAACTCTAAAAGTCAAAATTTGTGTACTCAAAGAACTCAATGCTAAAAAAGGTTTTTTTTTTATAAGCCACTCATTCAATTTCTGAAGGAAAATCTTACTTGTATACTTGTTAATGGAGTTGAAAAACTTGTAGACTTTTCTGTACATAACCAAATGACTTTTGAGAGATTTACTCAATCTACAGTACTCAGAGCTAATTTTCCCCTTATTGCGTTCATCATGTTTGAGAATATCTTTATTGAAAGTCATTGCTGGAAATTTTTTCAAAGAGAATGTCACAAGTTCAAAAATGTACAAATTCACTAGTTTTTATTCGTAATTATCAACAAATATGGGCTCGCAGTGATCTAGAGGAGCTGAGCCATTCATAATTCTGACTACTTTTTTGTCGCTTCAATATTAATTTTCATCAACTAGGCGAATTGCCCCATACAAGCAAACGACAATTCATGATATATTGAAAAAATGCAAAATAAGCCATTCTTACGAAGAATTGAACAGTACTGAAAATAGTTTGAATTCTCGAAGCAGACAATTAGAAGTTACATTCAAAAATTGATCACAGGGCTGTTCGGGAATCTGAGAATAACCACTACCTCGCTCAACTACTCGTGTATAATAGGTGGCGCGCTACGAGAATGGCATCTTATGGAAGACAATGTCATTCTCGTGAAGCGCGTCACCTATAGTAAAAATTCTCAATACTGTAATTTGTTTTATTAGGTATCTATCTAAAACCAAGCTACGACTTCAGCATTCAGTAAAAAGATTGATGCCTATATTTACGATTTGTACATTCTTCGATAACAATGTCACGGTTTTTTGAATTTCAAAACTCAACAATCAGACTTCAGAATACATCTATATCTTCCACCAGAATAAAGATTTCACCTGTTTTCAATCTGACTGTTGATTAGCTTTATAAATTACATTGCACAATTAGGTAGGAAACTTGTACTTTACAGTAGCATTTAAAGTTGCAAATCATAGATTCAACAGACTGTTTACGTATTGAAATTAATTCATAATAATCACTTATTTAATTAGAGCAATGACTGCGGCTGTACAAATAATATTCATGATTTTTCCGGAACATGAAGCCCACATAGGTCTGATACTTGTGCGTGGGTAATGAATTTAATGATGGTGATTGATGAGTTGGGCCAACATTTTAGGTGGGTTCTGAACCACCGGGAAGTGATTTTACAGCCTTTTTTGGCCAATATAACAGTCTTTTTTGCTGGCCAATATAATCGGTCACCCTTACAAAGAGCGCCTATCAATAACACATGAACATTTCAAAAGTTCGGCTGTGGTGCACTATATGGGCTTCTGTCAATAACTTGTCAATTGAATAACTTAGACGTTTACGATTATTTGAACACGGGAGAAGCTACATACTATAATTATACTCATTTTCAGGTGGATATCTAGTCGGATAAAGACATACCGGTAATTAACTTAATCACGTCATTTTTAAGAGAAGCCCATATACTGCACTCCCATGGAGTATTAGGCTATTTAAAAGTTGTAGTATTAGGCTATTCATTAATACTATGATACTCATTAATTGGATGAAAAAGTTTTAATAATAAAACGATAAATTTCAACAAAATTTAATAACAGACAAAACAATAAACTAAAAGGAACTCTTTATCACAAAATTTAAATTAATAGGAACTAGGCACTTTTCATCAAATGGCACTTATGCATCAAAATAATAAAGGTATGAGGTGGTTCAGTCACATCTAGCCAGGTTAGGTTAGGTTTGGTTAGAAGCCCATTCAGTGCACTTTCTCCAAAAGTTCAATACGATATTGAAAAACACTACGGTACTTACTCTGATTGTGATTGGTGTGATTCTTTGACTTTGCCATGTCTCAAACGAAGCACGTGTTCCTGGAAATAAACAATGCCAATTATCAACAATGATAATAAAAGTTAAGTTGGTGTCTTGCTCACAGGTAAATAACTGAACGTTATAGTAAAGTTAGAAGACTTCCAAGAACCTATTCTTTCCTAGTCGATAATTAGTAAAAAAATCATTCCCATGTTCAATCAATCAATCAAATCAAATTTTATTGCATACCATAAAAATACAATGCAAATAATAATAATAATAATAATAATCACAAGCACTTCAACAATAAATAAAAACTGTATGTTAATATAATATTTTAAAGATTAACATATTGTGTAAGTACAGTGAAATAAATTTATCATAGATAAAACAATATTTATTTATAATAATATTTGGATGCGCGACTAGCGTATGTTGAACTTGTGTGCTAGCCGCGAGTCCTCTGAGTACTATTTATCTACAATAATTATAAGCAATTCAGCAAAAAAATAGAGGAAAAGTTTTATGAAAAAAAGAAAATTTAAAAGTTATAAAAAATGAAAATAAGTTGCTATACCAAGGGAATGTGAAAATCCAAACAGATGCAGATCCATAGAGAGGTCAAAGGCCACAAAATATGCCGAGCATGAAAAAACTATGTTGTTAAGTCGGAAGTAAATGTTATCATGAATCCAAGTGTCTATTTGTTTCGATATGTTACTGTTAATTGCGTTGTTTACAAATGTAACTGGAATTTTATTAATTAAAACATTACTGTAGTAAAATACAGTAGTTGATGTCGGTTTATGGTTAAGTTTATCCTGTCAGTATTGTAAATGTTTGTAGTTGATTGACGTATGTTATATGGTGTTTTATGAATAGTGAATAATTGCTTATTTTTGTTGACAAAAAGTATTACATTTCTAACATAAGTTTGTCTAATCGTAAATACTCTCAATTCGTTGAAGATTAACCTGCTAGGGTATAGTCTGGGTCTCCCTAGGGCAGCCCTTATTATGTATTTTTGTAATTTAAATAGTTTTTTAAAATGTGTGTTATAAGTTGCACCCCACACTTCAATGATATATTGAAAAAGTGAGTGAGCATATGCAAAATATATTTTACGAATAATTTCAGTATTTTTAATTTTATTAATTCTGTAGAATATGCCAACCAAATACTTTAATCTTGAACAAAGGTGGTCAATATGATAGTTCCATTTCAAGTGTTGATGAACAACTATTCCCAGATACTTGAATTTTTCAAATTCTTGTGTATTGGCATCAGCACATCTATTGTTTTTTTTTTTTTGTATTTTAAGTTCCATATCACTTGGGGGTTATCCATGCTTGTTTGGTGAAAAGGTTATGAATTTCGTTTTTATAAGTCAGTTTTTAGTCAGTATATGATCCAGAAGCCAATCCCGAATTACCGTACCTCTACACTACTATTTGTACTATTGAAAGTCTCACCACAACTATTCCCAGTAAATGTTCAACAAATTACATGTTGTTATTGCTGATTTTAAATAATCAAATGAATTTATTTTTCCCCAACAGAATACGTAAATATGAAAATAACCTACAAACTAACCTCAATGCTTTGAAATGTGAAATTGCTACACGCAAACAAAAAAGAACAAATTGTTATTTCACGACGATCGCATTTACTGTGGAAAATTACTTGAGAGGATAGGAGACTAATACCTCTAATCAATTCTAAGATTAAAATTGATGAAATATCAACTTACTAAAGATTCTGATTGAACTCGTACAGAAATCGCTGCCGTAGGTTAGATTTAGATTTAGATAGGGAAGAACGAAGAACACTTCACCGGAAACGGATATAACCATATAACAGACAGAACAATATTATTATTGGTATAATATCAAAAAAAAAAAAAAAAAAATTATTTCCAACACATCATTTTTCTTGAGTGATAATTTTATATAGATAATTCAATTTTCATCGAATTAAAAACCAGATCTGTTTGCAGTGGGCAGGAGCCCCTAAAGCGGCCCCTAAAGCGGTTATGTTGGAGTTCATGTTGCGTGTCTGTGGCTAGGTTGGTGGTTGGAATTTTGGTTGGAGTGGAGGTTGGTGTTGAAGTTGCAGGTTTTTGAAGTAGGTTAAAAACTTTGGATTTTCTGTGGGCGGAGCCTTATGTTGGCGAACTTGTTGTAGTGTCTGTGGGCAGGTTGTCAACTAGGTTCACAACATCAGTTGAAATCTCCTGTCATCTTCATACACTTGTTGTCCTGTTTCTTGATAGTTGCAGTTTTATATTTGACGATAAATTTGTTGGTTATTTTTTACTTTTTAATAATTAGTTAGTTTTTACTTTTTTTAAATTTAGTTTTTTTAATTATAATAATGACGACAATCCCAAATAATGAGCTTTGGAATGATTTCTTTCTACTGCTGAAAGAGCTTCCAGAACTCTGGAAAGTAAAGTCAGACGTTTTCAAAGATAGGTTAAGAAAGAAAAATGCGTGGGAGAAACTATTGCAAGTTTATATTAAAATCGATCCTGCTGCTAATGCAGATAGTTTAAAAAAAAGATTCTTGGAACAAGAAATCCAGGAATTTACTAATTTTATTAAGCACTACACTTTAATTTCGAAATAATTCTTGAGGTTGCCAATAATAATAATATTTGAATTTCACTTGAAGGATACCAAGGTTTGAGTTACTTGAATGCAAATGTAATTCGTTTTTTATTACAACTAAATTAATGTTACACCATTATCAATCTCAAACAAACAGTTTGTTTGAAAATAGTGAGATACTAGTTTCTGTTGTTTCATCATTATCAATCACAAACAAACAGTTTGAGATTGATAATGGTGTAACAACCAAAACTGGTATTTCACTATTTTCAATAAATATGGTTGTGACAACGCTCACAATTCAATTGCTAATTTCATATTTTTTAGGTAACCTCAATTCTATAGGCCTAGGGGTAAGCTACCTGATATTTCTGTACCACAGTATTTTGTCAGGATGTTTGTTAGTATTTTCATTCAAATAATTCATAGAGTAAACTGGATGATTATGGTTACTTACTTCAGTTTGTTCAAAATAGTATTCTCCTTCCTCTTCAATATCCAAAGTTGACAATCCAGGTATTTGGACCTCATGGTCACGGAGGAAGTCAAGCAGATCGAAATACCATAAATTGGGCACGTATTCGTCCTCAGCCCCAGCACCTGACCTGACACTTGCATTCACTTTTTTTAGCTCTCTACGATAGCAAGTTTTAATGTTGGCGAATCTTTTTTTTAAACTATCTGCATTAGCAGCAGGATCGATTTTAATATAAACTTGCAATAGTTTCTCCCACGCATTTTTCTTTCTTAACCTATCTTTGAAAACGTCTGACTTTACTTTCCAGAGTTCTGGAAGCTCTTTCAGCAGTAGAAAGAAATCATTCCAAAGCTCATTATTTGGGATTGTCGTCATTATTATAATTAAAAAAACTAAATTTAAAAAAAGTAAAAACTAACTAATTATTAAAAAGTAAAAAATAACCAACAAATTTATCGTCAAATATAAAACTGCAACTATCAAGAAACAGGACAACAAGTGTATGAAGATGACAGGAGATTTCAACTGATGTTGTGAACCTAGTTGACAACCTGCCCACAGACACTACAACAAGTTCGCCAACATAAGGCTCCGCCCACAGAAAATCCAAAGTTTTTAACCTACTTCAAAAACCTGCAACTTCAACACCAACCTCCACTCCAACCAAAATTCCAACCACCAACCTAGCCACAGACACGCAACATGAACTCCAACATAACCAAGGACACCAAGTTGACAACTTGAGTTGGCGACAAGGTTGGTCGTCTATGGGCCGCTTAACGGGAAGACGATAGAGGTGGTCGATTTCTATCTAACGCTGACGACAGAGTGGGTCTATTTTCTATTTTAAGCTGGGCATTCACGTTCCAACTTGCAGTACCACTTGCAGTACTGCTATAAATGGTCGATTACATTGGGATAGTTACTCGCTAAGCGAGTAGCGAGCAGGACGTTACTAACCGACCGTGCTACAGCAGCTCAGCATACCAAGCCAAATTATATTAAAAATTTAATTTCCAGAATCACCCTCATACTATGGAATTTCAAAGACAATAAACAATATTGCAACACAAAATTAAAATATGAAGTTTACCAACAATTATTCAATAAAATTTCATCAAAACAATCTACAATATATCTCATCTGAACTGTTATGCTGGCAGCCTGCATGATTAAATGGCGGCTTTGGTCACAATAATATTGTATTTTGGTGTTCGCTACTCTGCCAGCGAGTATCAAATGTGACCAAATTCAAAGTGGACAGGCTCTCAACTTTGAATTTGGCCACTTTGATACTCGCTGGCAGAGTAGCGAACACCAAAATACAATCGCAGTGGCTACAGTCATGGCAGCCGGGTCTCCATTGGGTAGCCGGCAGATAGATGACTCATTTACTTTGAACATTTGCGCCTGCGCCAAATCTCCTTCTCTTTCTCAACCGATGGGTATACTCACTCCTGTAAAGCCAACCTCGGGAAAGTGGTTTCCTAACTTTATTGCGCCTAACCTGTTTCCCGATAAACATATAAATACTGTAATTAGTTTGCATTGTTTGGCGGTAGTATTTTGTTCATTGTTTCCTGATAAACATATAAATACTGTAATTAGTTTGCATTGTTTTGGTGGTAGTATTTTGGAAATGTTATATTCACTTGACTTATATTGTCTTATGGTTTGGAGCTCCTCATATGTTTGCAAATTATGAATTTTTCAAATAAAAATAGAAATTTTTTATAAATTTTAATTTTCTTTTTTATGAATTTTTCAAATAAAAATATAAATTTTTTAAATTTAAATTTTCTTATGAATTTTTTAAATAAAAATATATTTTTTTATAAATTTAAAATTTCTTGTGAGAATATTGCGACCCCCAAAAATGTTTAATGAATTATTGCTTCCTGAGGATTATTGCTTCTTGTGAGAAAATTGCGACCCCAAAAATGTCAGTTTATTGCTTCTTAGGGTGTGTAGATGTCACAAAAAAATTGTTGGAAAATTCGAATTAGTCCAGTGCGCTGTTGAGAACAAAGTTTTAACAATTGAAAAATACAATAATGTGAATTACGAGTTATCTATCATTCACTAACAGACTGTTAGACATAAATTTTTAGTACGGTAAAGCATAAAAGCCTTGAAAAGAAGACTTTATTCTCTCTTAGGGGTTTCAAATGTTGAATTTAAAAGAAAAAAAAGAGTGTTCAATATGGTTCTTTTCCAATGATGCATGAGGCTTCATAGAAATAATGATCTCTAGATTCTAGGAAAGCGCGAATGAATGTAATAAGCGGTATACTGTGATAATCAGAAAGTATATATTATTGCACTGGCATTAAATCTGCCATTCTAATATACGTAGTATTCAGATACCGGTACTCTACGTCAATATATTAATTTATCCCACTCTAATATAATTATGCTATATTTATGCAAGCTACGCTGGGGTACTGAGCCGTAACCATCGTACAGAGCAGTGAGAGCACTGACATTATAAATAGCAGCGCATGCGCAAATGTTCAAAGTAAATGAGTCATCTATCTGCCGGCTACCCAATGGAGACCCGGCTGCCGTGACTGTAGCCACAGCGTTTAGGTAAACTCCTCGCCAAGGCCCTACAACTGTATGTGATTCTCAGTCGTCGCCCAATGCAAATTGAACAGAGCATTGGCGGACATATTGGCGTCAACTTCACGCGCCCTTTTTGAATTTTAAGTGTATACAATGTTTTGAATTTTTAGTGTATACAACTATGTAGAGTTGTGAATAAGTGTTCTTAGAAAACGCATTTTATATTATTATCTTGATGAAAACCAGTCTAAAATCATTAAAAACGTAAATATTATGATGACTGCACTGATCTAAATGAATTCCAAGTACCGTAGATGGGGGCTACTTTGGCCTATGGGGTTACTTTGACAGAATCAGTAGGTTAATTTTTATTTTGTGATGTGGCAGCCCTGTTGTCTGTTTTCCTGCAAACAAGAGTGCTCTGTTGTTCTGCAAGAAGTGAAGATTTTAACAGGATGGTTTGCTAACTTTTTCTCTTTAAAGGTAAGTTATTAACAGATTGTTTAATTTAAGATTTGAATCCACCTAATTATCAATGTTGTTACAACTTCTGTTCTGTACATTGTACCACTTATTTTAAAACAACAATACATGCTTTATAACTAACCTAAATGTTTTCTTGTGAGAATATCACATGCAGAAAGTAGTCTTACCAACTTAATATTTTCTAGTGCCAACCTAATTTTTTGTGTCTAATGTGGGGTTACTTTGACATAGTGGCCAAAGTAAACCCACATTTGACATAGTGGTCGAAGTAACCCCACATTTGTAAATGCTATACTTTATGATGTGTATAGTCTTTGAAAAATATAATTTGTGAATTATATGATAATATTATAGTCTATAATAATAATATAATACAAATATACATTTTTTTCAGGTAGAGAGACATGGCACGTACCTACAAAAGAGTTCCTGGATCACTAAGTACAAGGACTATTCAGAAGAATGCTTACAGAAAGCTATTGAAGCTGTGAGAAATGGTGCATCTGTGAGGCAAGCATCTCTTGAGTTTGGCCCATCTAGAGCTACTATTACTAAACTACTGAAAGGAGGAAAAACTGGGAAAGTTGGAAAACCATATGTGTTGACTGATGAGGAGCAGGAGAAGTTAGCACAATGTTTGAGTGTTGCTGGAGACTGGGGCTTCCCTCTAACGACCTTAGATGTGAGGCTTGTAGTGAAAGGATTTCTTGATCGTTCAGGACGTACAATAAAAACATTCAAAAATAATTTACCTGGTAGGGACTTTGTGTTGAATTTCCTTGCAAGACATAAAAATGTTTTATCAAATAAAATGTGTCAAAATATTAAAAGAAGCAGGGCCATGGTAGATGAAATCATACTCAATGAATATTTTGATGAATTGGGCAAAACACTAGATGGAGTTAAACCAGAACATATAGTAAACTATGATGAAACCAACATTACAGATGATCCTGGACGAAAAAAAGTTATTGTCAGAAGAGGAAGCCGGCATCCTGAGAGAGTTATTGACAGCACAAAGTCCAGTACATCAGTGATGTTTTCTTGTATGGCTGATGGGACATTATTGCCACCATATATTGTCTATAAAGCAGAACACCTCTACACTTCTTGGGTGGAAAATGGTCCAAAAGGAGCAGTGTATAACCGGTCAAAGAGTGGATGGTTTAACTTGGATATTTTTGAAGACTGGTTCAGGGCAATCATTGTTCCCTATTTCAGGAAAGTTGACTCCTCTGTGACTAAAGCTATAATCGGTGATAACCTATCAAGTCATATTTCCCCATGGATCATCGAACAGTGTCAGGAGATGAACATCAAATTCATTCTACTTCCAGCAAACAGTACTGGTCTTACACAACCTCTAGATGTGAGTTTTTTCGACCCCTCAAACATCATTGGCGAAGAACCCTAGAAGACTGGAAAAATACAAATCGTGGAAGTATTCCAAAAGACACATTTCCACGTTTGCTCAGGAAATGTATTGATGGAATTGGTGAAGAAAACATAACAAAAAATGTCCTAAGTGGATTCTCTGGAGCAGGAATAATGCCACTTGATAGAAATCAAGTTCTAAAGAGACTACCTCAACAAGTATCGACAACACAACAGAATGATAGCAGCAGTGCATGGGTCAAAACTTTCAAAACTTACATGAAAGAATGTCGAATGAAAGAGACACAACCTTTGAGAAAGCCAAGTAAGAAGAAATTAAATGTTCCTGCTGGAAGAGGTGTTGGTATTGAAGCAATGCAAGAAATTGTTGCCCAGCCAGTTGGACCACCTGCAGTCTCCATGAGGAAGCAACGAAAGAGAAAGCATGCCAATGATTCAAGTGTTACCTCAGATGATTCCTCTCTATCCTTATGTGATTCTGACTTGGACCTTGATTTAAGTTCTTCAAGCAGTGACAATTTCGATGATGTAGTCCAGGAGAAGACCGCTTCAAAAATTGAGCAGCTCAAGAAAAGTGAAGTGAAAATGGATGAAATTCCAGATGAAGAAGAAGTTTTTGTTATTGTTGAGCTATTATTTGATAAAGACACTAAGAAAGAATCAAAAAAGCTATTTTATGCTAAAGTACAAGAGAAGAACATTATTAATGACACAATTAGTCTTAAGTTTCTACGGAAAAGTTTGAAGTCATCTGGTTCTGTGTATGTTTTCCCATTAGTTGAGGACATTATGGAGGTGAAAAGAGACAAGATTTTCCAACTGGTAAAACCTACAAATGTAGTAAGAGGGAAATTTACATTCCCTTTTGACTTGAAGTAGTTTACATTAATATTTTTGACTTGGTAGTGATACAATGTCCTTAATTTTATTACTTAATACATTTCTTAATTCATATTAGTCTATTTTTACATCATATTTACCTCTGGTGTTCTTTTTAAATTGTTAAAGTTAACCCACAGCTTAGTAACTTTAACATTTACATTCATTTCATAGTGATTTAGATGCCTGGTTAAAGTAACCCCACCCTGTGGGGTTACTTTGACCAACCTTATATTTCCTATATTTAAATAGTAATTATTTTTATTTCTTGAAATTACAGATATAATATTAAATAACAAGTGTAGACTCATAATCTGATTGGGCTAGGAACAGAAATATATTGTCAGTATATGAATAGTATCATTTTGAAGTTGAATAATTGCCAAAGTAACCCCCATCTACGGTAATATTTTCAACAGAGACACAAACTGTGGGAGCTGCTTGAATATATCTAGCCAACTATGACGCCTGACAAAATTATTTAGTCAGAATGCTAATTAACTCATTTGGGAATAAGCGATTCTGTAAAATATTGTACTTGTAGGATTTTTGCACATTAAATTTAGGCCTCATGTTAATTAAAATTAATTGGTTCCAAAATTAATTGGTATGATCGTTTTTCAGTTATCTGGTCTTGTTGATGAAGAAAACAATAAGAATTATACATGAATGTATAATAATAATTATTATTATCTTACAATAAGCTTACCAGTTCTACATTTTCATGTAGTAAACTACTAATTTAATCACAATATTAAACCTATGAAAATCAATCAACACAGTAAAAACATTTCCATTACTTATACAGAAAACTTGATTATAAATTGTAATAAAACAATGCAGTTCATTAAGATCTACAAGTAAAACTGACATTAACTTAAAATAAAATTTTCCTACTAGAATTAAAGTATAAAATGATGATAGATTTATGACCAAGTAAATAAACCTAAAATTACAATTTGAACGAATAATTTAATGTACTCTTGTATAATATAATATTGACATTACTGTGGGTAAATGGGATTTCAAAGATAGATTTCAATAAAAGAGATTATTTTATATTTGTATATTAATCATGCTAAAATAAATAGAAGGAAGTACTTCAACAGACTGATAATAATTGAATACCAATAAATCATAACATAAGATTGGTAACTAATGCATAATATGTAATATCTACAAGAAATCTACAAGCAGGTATCTGTTCAATCAGAGAGATGAGCTGCGTTCTTGTAGGTCCTGTTTGTAACGGTGACCGATTAGATCGGCCAGCAAAAAAGACACTGTTCTCTGCTGTAAAATCACTTCCCGGTGGTTTGGAACCATATTAAATACTGTTGTCAATATCCGCCATTGCGGAAGTCTTCAGTATAAACTGATAGCAATTAAAGGAATTCGAAATTAATAAATTCTGTTTAAGTAAATTTGTCAGTTTGTTCAATTGTCAGTAACTTCGAACTAACTTGTGAGATACGAGCCGATATGGCCAAGTTAAAAATGAATGCTACTGTGCAGAAAGGTCTCCATGGTCTAGTGGTTAAGGCGCCCGACCGGCAATTGGGAGGTCCGTGGTTCGATTCCCGGTGGTGACTGATATTTTTGTACAATAGCATTCATCGATTTCCATCAGCTATTAAATACTGTTGTCAATATCCACCATTGCGGAAGTCTTCAGTATAAACTGATAGCAATTAAAGGAATTCGAAATTAATAAATTCTGTTTATATTATTATATTACTAGATGCGTAACTCCAGGATCCGCTGTGAAGCCAAAGCGCTAGTGTCGCCCTTTTCTAAATCTGGCAACATCGGGGAAATTTGTATAGCGGTAATGGAAAAAAGCCGTATTTGTCAGTGCTAATAGTTATTTATGTATTAAGAGCGTGAAGCGCGACTTTATCGCTCAAGTCAAAACATTTACTACGCGGCGCATAGCGGAGCACAGTAATTTTGCAAGAGCAATAAAGAAGCTTCATGCGCAAATTACATATATTTTTCCTACAACTGCAGCTCTGAATTCCAACACAATAAAAGCTTGTAGTTTGTAACATCACAGACAATGCGCGGATTTGGTAAGCATGCGCCATTGTTGAGGTTATGAAAATGTCACGGATTCTGTGATCCACCAATGAGAAGACATCAAAATCAAAACAGAAGCGCAAAGAAAACAGCTGGCGAGCGTAAAATACTTTACCGCTTGCGGAGCAGTATATATATATATATGCTTATGCTAAAGGCCAAAACTAAATAACACCTAAACAGAAAAAATAAATAAAACTACACGAAAATTAAAACACTATCAGACCGACAGCTCAGTCACAATTCTTTCCAGCCACTGTATGGCCTGGTCATCTGCCTTGTGCAGTTCTGCTAGTCCCCCCTCAAAGCCAAATTCAGGACATTCATTCACTATGTGAGACATGGACTGCGTCTCACCACACACGCATGATGGATCCTCAGAGAATCTCCACTTAGCCATGCTCTCCGCACATCTTCCAGCAGAGGTCCGAAATCTGTTCAAGGCACACCAATGTTTTCTCTTGAGATGTGCTCCCGGCACCTCAGCTGTTGGGTCCTCCACAATGTTCCCATTCCTCACCCCCGATGCAGACCACCATGACTTCAGTTCATCCTCAAAAGCCGGATCATCTGGCATCCTATCCAGTCTCAAATAATGTCTTGATTTTAGTCTGGTAGGTGGTGGATTGCGCAGCTTGAGCATAACAGGGAGTTCATTTCTTTCTTTCAGTCTGTCCAATAGTTGGTGAGCTCTCTGTGCTCGCCGAATTTGTGGAGGGGCAATGTTACAGAGTATTGGCAACCACTTTATCTCTGTACTCTTTATTGTGCCACTTATTTTTCGCATTGTCTCATTGAGTGAGACATCCACTTTTCTTGTGTGCGTACTGTGCTTCCATGTGGCAGCACAATATTCAGCAGAGCTATACACCAGTGCAATACTAGATATGCGAAGGGTTTTAACATCACTGCCCCAAGTTGTACCGGCCAGCCTGCTGATGATGTTGTTTCGGCTTTTCAGCTTGTTTTTGAGACCATCCAAATGTTGCCGATATGTGAGTGTCCTGTCCAACCTGACTCCAAGATATCGGGGAGCCTCTTCATGGCCAACTGTCTCTCCGCAGAAAATGAGGTTGAGATGTCTGCTGGCCTCTCTATTATTTAGGTGGAAAGCAATAGAGGTGGTTTTAGAGGGATTTGGTCTCAACTTCCACTTTCTAAAATAGTTTGCCAGCCTCTCAAGATCTTGGTTGAGGACAGTCTCTAGATCCTCAAATTTCTGAGCTTGAGCCACTATTGCAACATCATCAGCATATATAAATTTTTGGGATGTAGTAGCTGGAATGTCAGCAGTGTACAAATTGAAAAGCAGTGGTGAGAGCACTGATCCCTGTGGGAGTCCATTGTGCATCTCTCTAACTGTACTGGTCTTGCCATTCAACATTACCTGGAACCTGCGATTTGTCAGTATGCACTTGAGAATATTGACTGTTGCCTTACATTTAACAACCTTTCCAACTTTAAGCAACATGCCTTCCATCCACACTGTATCGTAGGCAGAACTCAGATCAAGGAAGACTGCCCCTGACTTTAACCTGCTCTCAAACCCATGCTCTATGTGTGTGGTCACTGACAAGACTTGCTCCTCACAGCTCCTCCCATCTCGAAAGCCAGCCTGTTCAACCGGGAGGTGTCTTTCTAGCTTCTCTTTCAGTCTTCCATACAAGACTCTCTCAAAGAGTTTGTAGACAACAGACAACAGGGAGATAGGTCTGTAATTTCTTGGGTCAGAGGAGTCCTTCCCCGGTTTCACCACTGCCATCACTCTGGTTTTCCTCCAGGCACCCGGGATCTTTATGCTTTCAACCACACAAGAAAATAGCCCTGAGAGCCATTCGACTGCTCTGGGGCCCAGGTGCGTGAGAAAATCGGGCAGGATTCCATCAGCACCAGCTGCTTTACCATTTTTTACATTTTTGAGGGCCTGCTCTACCTCAGCGCGATTAACTGCTGCCATTATAGAAGTTCTCTCATCTCCAGCTTGAATGACCCGTTTCAACGCCCGCCTCACTTTTTTGGCTTCCACCTGAGCGATTTCTAGGTTTCCTGTCTCACTTATCACATTTGCAACCTCTTCAGGAGTCACTTTAGGCTGCGGTTTCATCTTTCCCAAGCCATCCAATTTATGCAGCACATTCCAGGACCTCCTGCTGGAGTGAGTAAAATTCATATTTTCTACTGTCTCTCTCCACCTCCTGGTTCTCTCAGCATTGAGTGCCTGAATCAATCTCCATCCCACCTCACCACTTTGTGCAGTTTGGAACTCTCTCAGCAATTCATTGCATTCTCTGCTCCAGCCTGGTATGTAGACCTCAGTACACCCCCTTGGAATGGCTCTTTTGGCTGCACAAAATAGGAGACCAGTAAATCTTTTATAGTTGTTCACTGAGACAGGTAACCTGCTGACTGTGTTTTCTATCACACTGGTGAAAAGAGGCCAATTTGCTTTCCTTAGATTCCATCTCATAATTTTTGGACCTCTGATGACCGGCAGAGTGAAGCCCTCTTCCACCACCACCAGACTATGCTGTGTTCCAGGGAATCTTGATAAAATTTGGCGATCAGTCATCAAGGGGATCTCATTTTCATCCCTCGATACAAAGCAAAGATCAGGAGTTGTAGAGGTGCCCCATCTAGCAGAGTGGAAAGTACCGCCCTGCTTCGCATCATACACCAAATGCAATCCAGCCATCTCTGCCCACTCCACCAATTCCCTTCCATGGATGTCCTCATCACTGTATCCCCACACATAGCTGTGGGAATTAAAATCCCCCAGGTACACACATGGATGGAGAGCAGCAGGCAGAACCATCTGCCCCCAACTCTGAGATGGAGGTTTGTAGACATTGTAGAGTGATGTATCATTAAGCTTCACTCCTATAGAGTGTTCATTGCCAGGTAAGGGCTCGCATAGTGCTGAATGCTTTCACTGAATGCTCCGCTGAATGCGGAGCAGTAAAGAGGTATTTTACAATTAGTTTTCAGTACATAAAGAACTACTTCACATGCAGTTGCAGGAAAAATCTATTTATCAACATATCGTTCTAAAGCTTAGATAACCAAAAAAATATGACTGACAATAAATTGCTGGTATTACACTTTAGTTTTTTTTTCACTCATGATAATGCACTCCTAAGGGATCAACACTAAAGTAAAACACATTCATATGACGCAAGCCCCTTGAGGCCGTGTGCAGTGTTTTAGGTCTTTTTTCCCCAAAATGTCTTGTATTGGACTATTATTGAGGTATTGGAATGTTATCTATTGCCATGAGATAAATCCTTTTTCATCAATTATTTTGTGAAATATGGGGATTCGACGATGAAATTTTTCGGTTTTTGGGGGCAATTGAACCCTCCTACAAGTTATTTTAAGCACTTGTCAAGTATTTTATACCATAACTGGAAAACACCTTGGGGGAAAGAATGACACGTTTTTATTTCAATTTTACAATGTTGGTTTTTCAAATAATTTTTTGAAAAACTGAATTTTTTCAGATTTTCAAAAATTTATTTTGAGAAAATTAGTTTGATCGAAATGAAAAAATAGTGTTGTGTAAGAACGGACAGTAGTTTTCTGTGTTATCTGCCTGTGTCAAAATTGACTTCCAGAAGCAATTAATTACTCTTCTCCTGTTCTCCCCTCGCCTTGCAGTCCATCTAGAACTTTATGGAATGTTCTTATCTCAGCAATTAAAGTAGTCTCAAAAAATGGAGAGCCATCTAGTCCTCTCTGGAATGTATAAAAGGCAGAGGCTCTAGTAAAAGTCAGTCAGTTGTGATTCGATCATTAATGCAATAAGTGGCAGATTGACAGTGACAGTTTGCACTCTACAAACCGAATTATCAGTGAGCGCTAATACATACTGTGTTATATGAACGTTCAATGTGTTAAGTGATAACGCTGTATATTGTGACAGTTTATTATTCAGGCTTCTTCAACAGTTTATACAGTGACTCCTAAGTGCTTCAACTGTTATGTTTTTCTCCTTGAATTATTGGACAGTTATTATTTGATCGGCCTTTCAACAGTTAGTGATTGATTTTTGTACAGTAATATTGCAAATTCTTTATTAGCTGAACATTGTCGATTTATCTGTACCTGATTGATTTCTTTTGTGTAAGACATTACTGATTAGTTCGTGTTGTAGATAATTTGTGTTAATAAAGTGCGAGTGTTAATTTGAAGTGTTGCCAGCATTATTTCAGAGATAGAACCCATAACAATAAGTCATTTTGTTCCTCAATGTGTCTTTGTTATAAAAACATTTTCAAAAAACTAAAATCACTCAGATAACAATTGCCCCCAAAATGCGAAAAATTTCAACTTTGAACAAATACAATAATTAATGAAAAAAAGTTCTTATGGCAATAGATAACATTCCAATACCTTAATAATAGTCCAATACAAGAAACTAAGAAAAAATATGACCAAAAATCCTGCGCACAGCCTTAAGCCGGCTCTGTTGATACCCATCTCTACTCACTACGCTGCTTTTATACAACGCGTCAATTAACCGTCGATGTAGGCAAAATTTTCTCACTTCTTTCCAGCGTCCTGTAATTTCAAATAATGTATTTTATCTACGACTATGTCATAATGTATATATTACAGTTTCACAATTGATGCCAAAACAGCTATCTTTTTGAAACCCGTTGCGTAATGAGCTCATTATAGTACAGGTTCTACATTATAACACGGGTTCTGGACCAATCAGAAGCATTTTTGATGGAATCAATATCGTAATTCAATATTGTGAAACTATCAGCTGATTTGATCAAACTGCTACACCAGCTGCTTTAACCTAACAATCTACTATAACTTCTCGTATTTGAGATGAGAGGTTAGGTATCTCTGACAGTCACAGGTAAAATGAAATTGTTCTAATTAAATGTATACTAGTGGTCGTAGATAAAATAGTGTATGCAATGATATTATTTGGCCATTAAAGCACTCGTGAGATATTTATAACACTCGCATTCGCTCGTGTTATAACTTACATCTAACTCATGCCTTAATAAGGGTTAAAATAAAATCGTTGCATAAACTACTATTGAACGACAGGCATGAGCCGTTAAAGTATTGTCTAACTCCTTACAGTATTGAGACCTGATGCTGCATTGTTCAACACGTTGTATAAAAGCGGCCTAAGTCACCTAGTTTCCTATTCTTGACATGTTATTAAAAAAATTGTCGACCCCATTAAATAGACATACATGAACTTATACTCATAAAATTTGAGTTTCCTAATTTTTATATTAAATAGAAACGGGCTGAAAATTGTTGGGCATTCTCAGCATAATATTGATAAAGTAGGTGTAATGTAACAGCATAATTAATTTATTTGCCATGAATTATCACAAAAGGAGGAGAGAGCCATTGTTAGCTATCCAAAGAAAAATGATGAGGTCAGTGAAAATTCATGACAAGTAAAATTGTGCTGAAAAAACGAGTGGCTCGGGGCAGTCGGTGTTGAGTAAGGGAGCTGGCTCCATCTACGACAGATGACCCGCCCCACTCTTCCCTGCTGAGCGTGTGACCGTTTGTAAGTAACATAAATTCTTTTGAAAGTTCTTGATAAGCTTATTAGCATTTACCATTTTTTAATATAACATTAAAATAAATATTTAGATTATTTTTCTGAACTCAATCTGAAGTCATATTATAGTAGGACCTTTCTTCATGAGATTAGAGTAGTACCGGAAACACCTCTCGTATGCCAAGCGTTACCCCATTAGAAAAATTAACAAGTATTTTACTTATTCATCCTTTTCATTTTAAATAATTTAATACCCAGTGAAGGCACACCCGTCTTACCTTTGCTATACTAAATATTTTATTGCATAGGAAAATATTTCAATTTTCAGAACAAGATTTATTTTCTATACAATGTACAAAATATAATTATTATACAATCTTATATACTCTCAAATTGTGTGATAATTTAATGTACAGTCTTTGAAAAATCTAAAAATATCTATTTTATACTAGACAACATAAAATGCTTAGCCTGTACAAAACTTAATACAAAATTGACTTCAAATACTTATGTGATTGAGAATTAAAAATATAATCCTAAACATAAAATGAAAGTGAAAGTTTTTATACAAATGTGTTATATTTGGAAAGAACACTGCAACAGTCTTGATGGGAATGAGCTGTTTTGGGTCACCATGTATAGGCCCAGTCTGGCAGCAATGGCGAATATTCCATTTGGATAATTCACCAAGCCTGTTAACGCTCATCAGCCATGAAAACCACTATACCTTCAGTTTAAAATTTTGTGGTGGCCAGACGTACATATTTGTTACACAAATTTCTTGGTAGTTAGTGCCCGAGGACACTGTTGGTAAGTTTATTTTCTGATATCACAGAATTTAAGGTAAATAAATTATTACATCAGTTCACTAATGCCGACTCCACGCATTCGGCGAGAGCCGAATATTCGCCAAGTGGCGAGCTGCTCGTGCTGGTATTCGCCGATTAACGAGCAGCTTGGGACTAGCCCAAATAATAGAATAGCGAACAAACATAGATGACGATATGTTATTATTTCTTGTGCTGCCTTCGTTGTTTAATTCGTAGTCCTTGAATTTGATCTTTGTTTTAACTACATTATAAAGATACGCCTGTTAAAAAATTTATTTTTATCTTATTATGCATTAAAAATCGGTTCATTACCTCCTTAAATTCAATAAAACAAAATTTGAACAACATGGATAACTGGGCTCTAATTATAAATTTTGTTTAAGACAGCCTCATAAACGTATTTTCTAAAATGTTTGAAAATATGCAAGGAAATGTGCTAACAGTGTTAAAAAAAGAAGATAATAAGAAAAAATACGCCAGAGGACCCTAAAAATAATAATAGATTATAATAACAATAGAAAAATAAACTGAATCAATTAATCAACAAATGTAACATGTAGGATTATAAATAAAAAAAAAACAAAGTTTTAAATGAAATCTTATGTGGATTTGAAAGTATTAACAGGTAGCACTTCCCAATGTGTGTAGGCAGACTTGTGCTCTAGTGGTGGAGAATAATCGATAGTACTATAGATAGCTATCAATAGTTAAGGCTATCGGTGAAAATCGATAGTTTTTGATAGTGTTTTTTATAAAGTTCAGTACCAATTGTGCTTAGGTTATGTTATGATTATGGAACTTCTTAGTCGTTTTTATTTGCAAGAAAAAGAAACTGAATACAAAATAAAAAATTCAACATATACAATAAAATAAATCATAACTTTACGATGCATTTATTAATTAATACATTATATAAATGCGACTCGCACGAAGGCCTAAGCGCTAAGCCTGTGTGTGGAAGGGAGTCTGCATTCTGGATTATATTTTCTGCCGGTTTTTACAATTTGATAAAGCTTTTTAGATTTATCACAAGATTTATAAAGCTGTGAATATGGGTTTACTAACAGTAAATTATAAATAAAATACAGTATTATTTGCATTTTGTTGTATAAAGGTGAACTATCGAAAACTATCGATAGTAAAGGTGTTGACTATCGATAACTATCGATGGGGCTGACTATCGATTATTCTCCACCACTATTGTGCTCGCCTTTTGCCAAAGTGTGTCAAAGACCGAAACTAGACGGGAAACGACGGGCACGAGTGCTCGCTACTTGCCGAATACACGAACTCGCATCCATACTACTCGTGATTCGACGCGCGGCTGCTCGGGATTCGCCGAATGCCGCATGTGTGGAGCCGGCATAACCGGAACAACATAACCTATCATCAGCAAATGCCTGGAGAAATTTTCTGTATTATATTATATTAAAAAGAGTATGATGTTAGTACAGTATATAGAAAAATAGCATCGCCTGTGCTGCTATGTATTTTACTCACATTCACTTTATAGATGCTAAACTCCTTCACATCTTCAACGACGGCACAAGGTTCACAAGGCCAGCTAGTTTTTAATAAAAATAAATTTCATCTCCTACTTTTTAAATAAAGACTCAACATACAATCATAATAGAAACCTTTTCTAAAAATTCACAGTAGAATAAATCACTGAATACAAAATATCGGCACAGAATAGATAGTTTAATTAACCAATGCTATTCTCTTTTGTAGGCATTGCATGTATATGAATATGATAATCCCACATTCATCGCAAACAATAAAATATAAAAAGTTCTTGAGTGCCTCACCGCTTATCGGAAACGAACTATCACTCAAACTCACAGACGATCATTGACCAATCATAAGCTTTACTTTCTAGTGCACCGGTAAGCTGTGAGACTCCTATTAACGCACACAATATTCCGATAAGGCCCAGCATTTTCCTCTTTAACAAACCACTCTTATAAGCACAAAACTTATAGCCACATTAAAAAAAAACATTCATAGCAAAACTAAATCGACCCTCCAGAAATAAATTTACACAAATTCTAGAATAGTATAAGTAAATTATTAGTAATAAAATTGAACTAATAGCTATCTCTAAGCCTTTGATTAATCTTCTCGTAGGTGGAACTTATGCTTCAATCTTCTTGTCAATAGTCAATAGCCAAAACGTATTCATCTTGTTGAGAAATATTAAAAGCTTGCAACAAAGCTTCATAAGCTTCAAAAAAATGAAATATTTTTTCTTGAAAGCGTAAATTTAAGATGAAAAATCATCAAAATATGAAGAAGAAATCAGGAGTAACGAATGAGAAGGGGGAGAAGAAGATGGCCTGACAATGTACCCGAAGATGATAGCAGAACCTGAAAAAAATAGTAAACTTGTCAATAAAGCAAAAATGATAGTTATTACAGAATAAAATCATTCCGTAATCAGTAACAGTGATTATCTACTATTGAAAAATACATTATGGTGAATAATAAGCTATTGAATACTTAGGGAAGTGATAGTCGAGTGCCGTAGCAGGTATCTGTCCACTCAGAGATAAGCTACAAAACTCCTGGGCGCTCAATGTAAAGGTGACCGATTAAATTGGCCAGCAAAAAGACTGTTATCTGCTGTAAAATCACTTCCCGGTGGTTCGGAACCCACCTAAAACTGTATAATCTATACCAGCATTTTTCAAATTCTTTAACAAAGCACACGAAGAATAGTTTTATACACAATGTTTCAGGAGTCTGCCATACTTCTCTAGCTAATTCCACTCATTAAATTAAAGACAGAAGTTCATTTAAACATAGGTTTGGAAAAGCTATGTTACAGAAATAATAATGATGGCTAAAGTTGGCAGGTATCCCTACCAATTTTTGTCACAATAAATAAATAAATTTACACATTCAGGAACCTCTTGGGCCTTCATTTAGGTCAAATTGAACAGATTTTATATTTAAAAAAAAAAGCTGAGAAATCGAATTAAACATGCTACAAATCTGCAACTACCGTAATAATTGAGGTATATAAAATAATCATTGATACCGATTATGGCAGGTATCTGTTCAGACATATAAGATAAGCTACAAAATACTTGGTCCTTTTGTGAGGGTGACTGATTTGATTGGCCAGCAAAAAATACTCTGCTCTTTGCTACAAAATCACTTCCCGGTGGCTCGGAACCCACCTGAAAGTGTTGGTCCAACTCGTCAATCATCATCATCATCATCATCCAACTCATTACACACGCACAGGTCTCTTACCTATGTGGGCTGCATACTAAAAAAATATTTTTCTAATACAGGGTCTGTAACAAAAGTTTCAAGACTGGTCACAGAACAAGAAATGTATTGATCATTTTAGTATAGAGGACTAATATTCTTCAAAGTAGAACCCTTGATCATCTATACAGCGTTTCCAGCGCTTTTTCCATTGATCATAGGCTTTCTGGAAGTCCTCGGGCAAAATGCTGTTAAGGGTGCTCGTCGACGCCTTCTGGACTGCTTCGATTGAGCCAAATCGCTTTCCCTTCAGGTATCTCTTGGCTCGGGGGAAAAGAAAAAAGTCGGAAGAAGCCAAGTCAGGGCTGTAGGGTGGATGTGGCTGCGTTGCCACGTTGAACTTGGCCAAAGTGTCAGTGACAACGAGCGACGTGTGAACGGGCGCATTGTCATGGTGGAGTTCCCAATCGTCCTTGATCTCCGGGCGGACTCGATCCTTCAATTGTCCGATCACAGCTACGTAAAAGTTTCCGGTAACAGTCTGTCCTTGAGGGAGAAACGCTTTGTGGATCACTCCTTTGTTATCGAAAAACACAAGGAGCATGCTCTTTACTCTTGACTTGCTCATTTGTGCTTTCTTGGGTTTTGGTGATGATGACGTGTGCCATTCTGAACTTTGACGCTTCGATTCCGTATCGTACTCGTAGAACCAAGACTCATCACCAGTAATGACTTTATCCAAGAAGTTTGGATCGTCGTTCAAACGTTGAAGCATCTCTTTGTAGGCCGCCACGTGCTGTCCCTTCTGCTCATCCGTCAAGATTTTGGGCACCAGTTTCGCACACACCTTTCTCATGTTCAAATTCTCAGCCACAATCCTGAACACTGTCATGTGATCGAGTCCCAGTTCATCGCCAATTAGTCTAGTACTAAGGCGATGGTCTGAATTCAAAAGCTAACGAACTCTGTCCACATTATTGTCCGTTCGACTGGTTGATGGTCTCCCAGAACGGTCGTCATCTTCAACATTCTGGCGGCCATCTTTAAACCGTTTGTGCCAATTGCAAACCGCTGCACATGACATGGCTTCTTCCTTGAAGGCGTCTTGAATCATAAGCAACGTCTCAGAGGCGGTTTTGTTCAGTCTCACACAAAACTTGATCACGTAATGCTGCTCCAAATTCGAATCCATTTCGACTCTCCACTTTTTCGACTGAGAAAAAAAACGCACTAATGCCGCAAGCGCTCTGCTCACTCCAGAGTCTCGGAGGCAACTGCCGCAGCTGTAGTCTGTTAGCTGACTTCACCCAGCCAGTGGGACCGGTCGGCGCGCGCTCCCCTTCTCAGGAAAAAATCAGTCTTGAAACTTTTGTTAAGGACCCTGTATGCATGTTTCTGTAAAATTGTAGAGAATTCAATTCTGAAAAAATCTTAAATCATTCAATAGTGAGAAACACACCCCCGTCATAAAATCTGGTATTATTGGTCCAAGTACTCTGATTTTACACCGTTGCTTTCAATTTGCCATTCTTGTGAGTTTTGATCTGATAAAACCCCGATTTATGTACTTTGGATACATAATATACATATAATGGATGATTCAACACTTAATTTTCAGAATTGAAATCTACAAGTTTTGTTGGGGAAAAATATTGAGCTATTGGCAATCAACTTCAAACTTGAAAAACTTGTTTCAAGGTTACTTTTACTAATTTTGTGAAATATCTCAACAATTACGGTAGTTACACATTTGTAACAGGTTTCATTCAGATTTTATGTGAAATCTTTTCAATTGACCACCTAAACAAAAGCCCTGGAGTTATCTGAATGTACAAATGTATAAATGTGCAATGTATGAATAGCTGCCAACTTCAGTCATATTTATTTCTGTAACAAAGCTATTTCGGGCCCATATGTTTATATGAATTTTTTTGATGAGAGGAACCAAGTACGGCTGGTTCCTCCTGAAACGCTCTGTATAGTTCTCACCTTTTTATGAACATTCCTAGAACAGGTCTCTGTCTCCTCTACTAAAGACTCATTTATGTCCGATTGAAAGCACATCAATAGTTTAATTAAACCTTTTATTCGAGGAGACTTATGGTTTCGACATTGGCTGCTGAGACTGCACTCGTTGTAGCTGCTGAAGCTGCACTCGTTGAAGGTGCATTAGTTGAAGGACCACTCACCAACGCGCCACCAGTCTAAATCAAATAGTTCAACAAAAATTTAATCACAATAATTTATAACACAAATAAAGTATGGTAGCACAAATATTCAAAGACTTTCAGAAATCATGGAGATCACAAAATTAATAATGATTAATTACTACAGGAAAATAAGAAGAACAAGATGAGAAAGAGAAAGAAAACGAAAAGCTACAGGAAAAATAAGTAGATAGGAAAAGGAGAAAAAAAGAAGGAGGAGGATAAGAAACAGATGAATAAGAATGGGAGCATGAAGAATAAAAGAAAGAGCAAGAGGATAGGGAAAGGAGGTGAGGGAGAGAAAAATTGAGAGTGTGTGAGAGAGAGGATGAAAAAGACAGAGAAAGAGGATGAAGAAGAGGAAGAGGTGGAGAATTGGGAGATGAAAAGGAATTAGAAAAGGAGAGGAAGAAGTAGAAAGAAGAAGAAAAAAGGAGAGGACGAAGTAGAAAGAAGAAGAAAAAAAAGGAAAGAATTTATGGAAAGTCAAAGACAATACAGAAAAGAGGAAGAAAGATACTATATAAAACAAGTAGAGTTTAGCAGGAACTCCATAATAAACATTCAGTTTTTTATAACAACGCCCAACATTATTTAGCATACAACCCAATCCAGAGTTCAGCTCCATCATCCTGAGGCAATCGCTAGCCTGTCAAACCTTCACATAAAAAGCTTGATAAACTGAGTGATATCATTCTTCACATTTTCTGAACTTACTATAATGGATCTATTAATATTTTGGAGTTTCAATGCAATTTGCAGCAACAACATATTAGAATAACTAGTCCAAATATGGGCATGATACTACTTGTTTTGCGCCTGGCTTTTGACAGTTGTAAAATAGGAAAATTGCATGTAGGCTCTAATCCTTGAAGAATTGTTGTTTGGTTTACACCACACTATAATTCATGAGATAATTCCATGGATTGTTGTTTGGTATGCACCTCAATATAATTCATGAGATAATTCCAAGGAATTTTGTTTGGTTTACACCACACTATAATTAAAGAGATAAATTCAAGGATTGTTGTTTGATCTACACCACACTATAATTCATGAGATAATTCCAAGGATTGTTGTTTGGTATACACCTCAATATAATTCATGAGATAATTTCAAGGATTGTTGTTTGGTATACACCTCAATATAATTCATGAGATAATTTCAAGGAATTTTGTTTGGTTTACGCCACACTATAATTCATGAGATAATTCCAAGGATTGTTGTTTGGTCTACAGGTCTCCACCTTACTATAATTTTTGAAAATCTCATCTGCATCACTCTGGATTGTCTAGGAATGCGCGCTCTATATGTGACAGAAATGTATCCTACTTAATACACATTATTATACAAAATTGTCCACTGGAAATTAGTCAGCCAGGCATTTGCACAGTGTCCCATTATAAAAATAAAATAACAGATTGGTTGAAGCCTTCAAGTGACAAGGAATGTGGGCGTTTGCTAAAGTCTAAAAACACTTTCATTACTTGGCTTCTCTCATATATATTTTTTTAAATTTTCTTTTATCACTATCTCTCTCTCTTATCTTTCTTTTTTATAGCTTCTGTTGTGTTTTTAAACATTTTTGAGTGTGTGTGTGCGGGTGTGTGTGGTTTGGTGTGCTTGTGTTTAGGTTTGTTGTGTGTGCGGTTTTTTCTTACTTTTCTTTCTATCACTTTCTTCTTTCATAATTTTAATATTTGCCCTTCTTCTACTCTCGACCCTAAAACAGACCCTGAGGTCCATATGGGCGATTCATAAAAATCAGCGCTGTTATTTTTTTTCTCTATTCATACTATTCTTAGCTGCAGTAACCAGCAAATTTATGTAAATATTGTTTTTATTCAAGTGTATGAATGATCTTGAGTTTTTTTATATAACAATGTAAGTGCTTATTTTTGAAATAAACAAAGTGAAACTGAGATAATTCCATTGTCACATTATCTAGTCTAGGAAAATTTTTGAATGATACTGTTAACTACTGATTTTCTTGCATCACTGTCAATGGGAATTATTACATTACAAAATAAACTTGGATTAGATAAATGAAATGAATAGAGGATAAATGCTCCTTACCAGCTGAGCAGCGCGACTACGCTTCCATGCTTCTACTTGCTTTGCTATAACTTCTTTTAAAGTTTCCGGAGGAATGTGTGCATACTAAAATAAAAAAAATAATAAAATAATTTTTAAACAAAACTGAGTTTGAAGTGTCGTTGACAAACCTACTGAGAACCATTTAACGGTAAGATAAACGTTTCTTTAATAAGATTACTCATTATAAAATATTATTAAAACCAATTTATACACAATATTCAAAAAACAACAATTGGAAATTTTGTTCTACTTTGAAATATTGAGATATACAATTACTAACTCCATAAGAGTTTTCATAACTCTTACTATAACAAGTGATATGCACACTATATTGTAAGGCACTACTCTTCTCAAGAACCAGAATGATGATCACATTTTGGCTGTATCTGGATACATATTTTTTTAAACGATAATCATACTTCAAACATGATTTCTATAAGTACAGTATCAATGAATGAATACAGTTTATAAAAATGGTGTTGTAATGGATAAGCCAAGCTTAATGCAATTTGAATCGTAAATTTGATATGTCATGGTATTACTAATACTGTAGTTCTTTGGTGGAAATACAGAATACCCAACTTAATACACGTCCCAGCTCGTTTCTTAGATTATAGATGAAAAGTAAAGCAATGCTCAAATCCAACTGGCACAACTTTTCTAGCCAAGCAGTCAACATTCCTCTCAACTCTAGACCCAGTCATACCAGCACTACACACTTATTTTACCCATTTCACACCGACATATGATTTTTAATAGAGATATTAATTTAATTTTTCTTTTTGTTGCTCGTGTAATTCAGTTGGGTCTACTTTTAAAAATGTTTGCACATAGTTATTTATGTATTAAGAGCGTGAAGCGCGACTTTATCGCTCGAGCCAAAACATTTACTGCGCGACGCGTAGCGGAGCGCAGTAATTTTGCGAGAGCGATAAAGAAGCTTCACGCGCGAATTGCATACAATATTTTTCCTAAAACTGCAGTTCTGGATTCCAACACAATAAAAGCTTGTAGTTTGTAACATCACAGACCATGCGCGGATTTGGTTAGCATTCGCCTTTTTTGAGGTTATGTGAATTTCACGGATTCCGTGATCCACCAATGAGAAGACATCAAAATCAAAACAGAAGCGTAAAGAAAACAGCTGGCGAGCGTAAAGTACTTTACCGCTTGCTGAGCATTAAAGAGGTATTTTACAATTAGTTTTCAGTACGTAAAGAACTACTTTACGAGCAGTTGCAGGAAATAGTTATTTATGTATTAAGAGCGTGAAGCGCGACTTTATCGCTCGAGCCAAAACATTTACTGCGCGATGCGTAGCAGAGCGCAGTAATTTTGCGAGAGCGATAAAGAAGCTTCACGCGCGAAATACATACAATATTTTTCCTACAACAGCAGTTCTGGATTCCAAAACAATAAAAGTTTGTAGTTTGTAACATCACAGACCGTGCGCGGATTTGGTTAGCGTTCGACTTTTTTGAGGTTATGTGAATTTCACGGATTCCATGATCCACCAATGAGAAGACATCAAAATCAAAACAGAAGCGTAAAGAAAACAGCTGGCGAGCGTAAAGTACTTTACCGCTTGCTGAGCAGTAAAGAGGTATTTTACAATTAGTTTTCAGTACGTAAAGAACTTCTTTACGAGCAGTTGTAGGAAAAATAATAAATAGCTCACCTTTTTTATCAATATTTTTTCCATCATTTCAACGTCGTGAGCGGGCACTTTCAATAGTGATGAGGCTTGTACTCGATCAACTGGAAAAATTTCAAGAAGTTGTTAAGTTCAATAAAAAGTAAGCAGGATACTCATTTTTCCATTATTTGCGATAGTTATCTTATAATAACAAAGTTATAAGGCACTCTTGAGATAAGCACGAATCTAGGATACATTTTTATTTTGTATTTATGATGAAGATATACAAAAAATTAGGTCACCTTGAGGTCACAATCTATCTGTTTTGGTTTGACATCACAATTGAACTAAAACAATAGCAGAGATGACCAAATGGTTTTTAGTAGTATGAAACAGTTACATTGAGAAATGGTAATTTTTAGCCCTCACTGTACGAAGCATTTGTACGTAGGCTCCTTCCGTCTGTCCGTACGCATACAACTTCATATGTTGCTACGGCAATATAAAATAAACAGTCCAGTGCTGAGGTTAGGTTGGGGAAAAGTGGACTTTTGAGGAGTTAAAACACTGACAGTGAGAGCGTCCCCTTTGAATTTACTGTAAGATGGATTCATTCCACTTCTTTTATTACGATTTAGTTCGGTTGTTTAAGAAAATAAACAAAACTAGATAAAAAGACAATGTAAGAAGAAAATACCACATCATTCAATGATAATTCTAAACTACTATGAAGCAATAAAGTAGAGCCCCGTCGCCCCATGTTGTACAACCCTCAATTAGCCTAGCAACCGAGTACTGGCACACAGTCATGCTGTAGTATAATGCGGCGAAATTGTGTGTTTTGATAGCATAAACAACAGAACACTAATTACCGTGCTTTTCTCACAATCAATAGATTAGAATAATGCAAATAGGAACATATTTTATATTTTCCAATACACAAAGTTACAATACACAAATGTGACTTGGCCATCAGTTACCAAATGCCTTTTTCACTCCTTTGGCCACGATTTTATTCATTTCCCTCATTCTACCGTGACATATATTATCTATATATGTTATTCGAGTTTTCGATTATCTGAGGTACTCGTCCACGTTACCCCAGTTAATAAAGAATTAATAATAAGACAAAATTGTCACAACATTTATTAAAAATATTGAGATACTAGTTTCGGATGTTACCCCATTATCAATCTCAAACTAAAACTAAAGTACAGAGTAGCTTAATATATACTATAAACGGAGTAATATATATACGGATAACGGAGTAACACTCGAAGCTAGTACCTCAATATTTTCAATAAGTGTGGTTGTGACAATTTCGTCTTATTATTCATTATGGATATCTTCCACAATATCACCTTCACCACTACAAAGATCGTCAGTTAATAAAGGCTGTACTTTATTATTAAAAAATTAAAAGAACATTTAGGTAACAGTAAATGAGTTTATGAAATATTTCGAACATTGCCAAACCAAACTCCAGTGATGTTGAAATATTGTGTATTCAATGCAAGAAGATTTGCCCTTAGTGAAAAAGGAAGATAAAATGAATGAATGTGCTTCAAGAATGTAGGTATAAGAAAGAGGAAGGTGCATAACGTATACCGCCAATGTTAAAAAAGTGTAACCTGAAATGAAAGCAAGCAAGCTCATGTTTATTCTCTTGCCCCCTTGCACTATTTTTCCTAGGCCTTCACCAGAAAAGCAGAAAGCTCGTGATTTAGGAGGGAGTTCATGACTTATTTGAAGTGCGCTATGGCAAAACAACAATTTGATCATTCAGATATATCCACGAGCAAAATCATTATTACAATGGAATGTATTCAAAAACCGAAGACAAATATTGGAGTTGTAGCTTGAAATAAACATTATTGCCTATCCAATCACTAATCTCACAGATTAAAACTGAAGTAATTCTAGCATTTATGAATTTTGTTAGTTACTTATTAATTAATTGGTGAAAGTAAAATGAGAAGTAATGTGCGGTAAGGTAATGTGCAAAAAGCAAAAAAAGAAGAAAGTGAAAGGCTGAGGGGAAAGAATAGAATATAGAAAAAGAGTATAGAAAAAAGAATATAGAATATAGAAAAAAACTTTCTAATGTTTAGGAAGTTCAAATTGAGGATAATTTTTAGAAATTATCTAAAAAAATCTTATTAGCATTAGTTGCAATAAAGTAAGAGAAGCAGAGAAAGAAGAAGAAAGAGAAAGAAGAGACTCAGGTGAAAAGAAGATAGGAAGAGCACGAGAAGAAAGAAGATAAACAGAAAACGAGGAAAAGAAGAAAAAGAAGTCGGTAGGAGAGAGACAAGAAAGAAAAAATAAAATAAAGAGAGAAAAGAAGATGAGTGAATTAAATGGAAGAAAAGATATAATGCAAATGCAAGTAATTTAAGATTTAAAAAGAAAAGGACAGGAGTTGAGAAAAGGGATAGAATGAAGAAGAGGGAGACACGGAAGAAAAGAAGGAGACGAAAGAAGTAAAACAAATAGATATAGAAAAAAGATATACAAGTGTTCAAAGAGGAAAAATAGAAAGAAAAAAAATGATGATGATAATGTAGAAAAATCATTGATATATAGGCCTACTACAGTAAGTAGGACACTAGGCTTAGATGAGTAACTCTAACTTTCAAGGCTATGATGTCAGACTAAGGGCTGACTGTCATGGCTGTGAAGATTGCCAGACTGTCAAGGTTTGTGATGTCAGACTAAATCGGGCAAACGCCAATACCAATACAGATTCTCAAGTGAAAGACTCAGTAATGTCTTGCACATTATGTTTCAAGTACTATGTTTCTTTTCCATTAACACAATACAGTTTGCCCGATTTATAACAGCGGATTCCCTGTCACTCATCTTGTAGTATGTCTATAATATATAAAATTCTCGTGTCAACAGTGTTTTACCATACTCCTCCAAAACGGCTTAACCGATTTTAATGAAATTTTGTATATACATTTGGTAGGTCTGCGAATAGGTTTTCATCTATTTTTCATACTCCTAAGTGCTATTGTTCAATAAATATAATTAATTTAATAATTTTTTACCTCAATCGGTAACTGCGCAAGTGATAATTGATCAGTTATCCCAACCAGCTGATACCAGTCTACCCCCACCAGGTGTCAATTTTCTTCGAATAGGACAGTTTCACACATAACCGGCAGTCGGGTAACCGGTGTCGTTTACCAGGCTGATCATATGGAGCGCTTCACAAATACCCGATTTTTGAAATCATATGATGTAATTTAATTCTACCGGATTGACGACATCTGTTACCCAAAGCTGGTAATGTATGAAACAAGCCTGTAATATCCCGTTTTGGGCAATCAGGTGAACTTAATTTGAATTAAGAATAATTAAGAATTAAGAATTAATTTGAATTAAGAATTAAGAATAAGAATAATACTTCTGTTTTCATGAACATCATATAAGTAAACATGAAGCGCAAAACTAGAGCCTAGGAGTAACTTCTACCCTAATAGTCGTAGGAGGTTTAAATTTGAAATAGTCCTTCATTGAGAGGTGGTGAGTAAGAAAAAAACCAAGGATGCCTCTCTGATCAGCTCTGGAAGAGCCCTACGACTAACTTCTTCCCTAATGGTCCTAGAATGTTGAAATGTAAAATGTAGCCTCAGTGGGAGGTGGCGAATAATAAAATCAATGAGAATTTCTTTTGAGATCGCAGTAACGCGCGACGGGCCAGTAGATAACTAGTATATCTATATATATAAATGAGAAAGATTAAATGAATATATAACTCACGGTTCTTCTTTTCGTTTTTGTAGTCTTCCCAGGCGGCTCTCTGCTCCTCTTCGTCAAGTTCTTCTTCTTCCACGTGGTCAAGCAGCGAGTCGTGCATAAACACCTTGTAGATCAGATCGCTGTGCTCCTCCAGCATGTCGCACAGTAGACGATCCTAGACAAATAGAAAACACTCCAATGACATATACCGATGCAACAAAGTAACCAACGACCCGACTCTGAAATTAAATAATTATTATCAATTGTGCTGATAGGCTAATACAATCAAAATCGAACTTCTATGACGTCTATAAACCTCAAAATATGGTTATAAGATAAGACGACTGCCATTATTTTAACCTGGAGGGCGAAGCGATACCAGGTTTCAAGTCTAGAAATCACTTGGTGAGTCACAATAGTAGCTTATTCAAACAAAAACCTAGTTATATTGGTCGGAAACTCTACAACAAGCTACCGTAGTTTTTTAAGTCTTGAAAATATAGAAATATTTTTAAAACAATTAAAAAAAAAATTTAGTTAAAGCTTTTTATAGTGTACAAGAGTTCCTTTCATATCAGAATTAAGCCTCACCTTGACTAATTGATATAGTAATAATTATAGTAACTATTGTATAAGATATAATTATAATTGTTAATCTGACTTGTCTCGTATTTCTTAACTGGAGACTCCAAGACGTAATCTACAAAAAAATAGAATATTCCTTTCAGGAACATTTTCATTGTCAAACGAACGGACGGACAACGGCACGATTTCAAAAAGACCCTGTTGAGGTATTTAACACCTATAATCACAGAGTTTATGGGGAGGAATCAATCAAACTTAGGGAATGATTACACAATCATATTAAAATATTCTCTATTCACTGAGGATGGGGCTCAGGTCCTTAAACGCATTCGTTACCACACACAAATGTAAGTTATAATGTTAATATAAGTTTATATTCACTAACATCGATAATAATAAACAGATAAAGTAAGGTAGAAAACCACAGAAGGAATAAAATAATAATTTACTGAAACTATTGACTTCCAAACTTCTTGTGTAACCTTGAGTATTGTATTTGTATGTTTTGTGTTGACCTTATAATATTAGTCTTCAATCTATTTGACTTGGCTATATGTACCACTTGTATATTCTAGCTGAATGAAACTTGAACTTGAACTTGAAACATGAGTCCGTTGCAGCAATAAGTGATGGAAGATAACCTGTTACACCTAATAATTTTACATTTTAAAATTTGTAGTACATTTATAGTGACTATAAATTGATTGTTTGTTTTTATTTGAAATAAGTTTTCAACTACAGTAACTATCAAGATAATTGGCAAAATTAGTCAAAAACCGTAATTTTTTTAGGGAAGTGAATTAATTTTGTAACTGTTTAACGACCTGATAAAATTCCCCTAATAATACATTTTAGTAAATTAAATTCTGAAGATAAACCAGAATTATAGTTAGGTAATAAACAGATAAAGTAAGGTAGAAAACCACAGAAGGAATAAAATAATAATTTACTGAAACACTATACGACTATAAATTAAATCAAAACACGCCGATTATGCACTGACTGAATAGCTTGCTATTCTTGTAAGGCTTAGCCAAGTATTTTAGAACCGACCTTTACGCTTCCTTATATCAAAAGAAAACATCAAAGTTAAGTTCATAAACACAGGCGGGATGATATTATGGTTGAAGACATTGGATTCTATTACGGTGCAGGGTGATAATATGAATAATGGTGTAACAACCGAAACTAGTAACTCATTATTTTTAATAAATTAATGTGGTTGTGACGACTACGTATTATTATTCATTATGGATATCTTCCACAATATCACCTTCACTACTACAAAGAAAGATGATATGAATAAATCGTAAAATTATATCTTATATTATGTCATAAAATATACGGTATAGTCATAATATGAATAGATCATGAAAAGACTCAACGGAAAGATTTATGACATTGATACTAGTAAAATCCGCCAAGAAGATTGTAAACCCAATAAACAACAGAAGATTGTTAAACTAAACATCGCTGAAAATAAGTACTGCTTCTTAATCATGATAATTAATCGGAATTTCAGGAAAAACATTTCTAAAAATGAACATAAATTACTAAAGCTACACTTCCTGGCTGTCAAAAATGCAACAAAGACTGTAACGGAAAGGAGAATCTAGACTTCTAGACGATCAGTCTTGACAAACTTTTTTCGTGTTTTCAAGCTAGGCACAGCCTAGCCGTAGCCTGCTTTTGATATAGGTTAGGGCGTAGGTTAGTGTGTACGCGGCTTGAAAACATACTGCAAACCGTAGCGTCTAGATCCTCCTTTCCGTTACAGTCTTAGTTGCATTTTTGACAGCCAGAAAGTGTAGCTTTAGTAATTTACGTTAGTTTTTTAGAAATCGTTTTCCCTGAAATTCCGATTATTAAGAAGTAGTACTTATGTTCAGTGATGTATAGTAAAACAACCCATTCTTGGCAGTTGTATGAATATTGGTTTCTCGTATGTAGGTCTCTACTATCACTACTACATTACGCTACTTTGGGTTGAGAAAAAGAGGGGGCTCATATGCCTCAACTTTGCCCATAGCACTTCTGGTTTATGAAAGTGCATAAATAAATAAATAAATCTACTAGAAGGCTCCATTTGTTCTCACATCCTTTATCTTATGGAGAATGACTAGTTGCCATTAAACAACTAAGGAGCCGCTTCGAACTCTTTGTTACCAGGGATGCGTAGTGAGACAAAACAAAATGTGTTTCTGCGCACTGCCAACAATGAGTTGACAGACTCCACATGCGAGAGATATTGGAAGGTATTTTCTTTGCTCACCTTTGGTACGATGGGAATAGGCCTGTCATTGGGATCAGCCGGTGTGAACTTGTACAGTTCCTGGAGGTCAGTTTGTGAGTAGTAGCGGTTCACTTGTTGTTCATCCACTACTCTGATCGCTAACGAAAGCTTCGATATTTGTCGTTCATAGATCTTCTCCTCCATAGTTCCCTATAAAACAAATCCGAATAATCAAAATAAATTAAAATGTAATCATCATAACACACTCTGAAAAAATAACTGTTACTAGTATAGATTGACGCTTATAATTTATGATACAAGTTGAAATTTTGTAATTTTCAGTTTCCATTTTTTTCGGAGGATGAAGCCCACATAGGTCTAAGACCTGTGCGTGGGCAATGAATTGGATGATGGTGATTGATGAGTTGGACCTACAGGTTCATGGTGTCTACTAGTCCCCAATTGTAAAATTCCCAACTTTTCCCGACCACATTTCCAAAATTCCAGACCTCTAAAGTTCTATAAACTACTTCAGGATATACACTTCATGACATTTCAATAAACGGCGGTAGTAATATTGCAAAAACTTATTGACTACTTGTTCGCAGCTGCACAAAGAATTATTATTGTATTTCATTGTTACCCAATTTAATTATTCACTCGTAACAAAAGCATTTCAAAGTACGTGTTGAATTTTCTCATTTTCCCGACCAAATTCAAAAAAATTTCAAAATTCCCGACCTTTTCCCGGTTTTACCCGACCTATTAGAATTCCAGGCCTTTTCCCGACTTCCCGACCAGTAGACACCCTGAGGTGTAATGTGTAATGTTTTCTATGACACAATAAGTATTGAACAATCTTCCAAGGCCTGAAACTGTATTTTTTGAATATAGTAAAATAAACACTTTAGTTAAGGTGAGCTCACTGAAGTACAGTATTCAAGATTCGACAGTTAGATTTTATAGAAGATTATATAATGAATAATAAGACGAAATTGTCACAACTACATTTATTAAAACTTTGAGAAACTAGTTTCGGTTGTTATACCATTACCAATCTCAAATCTCAACCAAACTAAAACTAAAGTACAGAGAAGCTTAATATAGTATAACATTCATCATACAATGTTCAGTATATATTAAGCTTCTCTGTACTTTAGTTTTAGTTTGATTGAGATTGAGATTGGTAATGGTATAACAACCGAAACTAGTTTATCAAAGTTTTAATAAATGTGGTTGTGACAATTTCGTCTTACTATTCATTATGGATACCTTCCACAATATCACCTTCGCCACTACAAAGAAAATTATTAAATACATAATTCGATAAATGCGCTGTTATATAAATGATTATAGTATGATACTAATTATTATAATCGATTCGAGCAATACACAGTTGGGTTTCAAGTTATAACATACAATAATAATAGTATTACTCAATAAACTTGCATATTTTTGGGGCAAACGTTTGAAATAAATCAATATTATCAACTGTAATTGATCTATGCTAGTTCTGTTATATTTAGATCTGTTCGTTTTAAAAGGAATTTATCATTCAAATAAAACAAACATTTATATATTTAAAGAAGTTACACTTGGATGTTAAATTTTCCTGTGATGAAAATTTTCCTTGTAGACTAACCTACAAAGATTTGGATTATGTAGAAGAAAGCAATTTTGGGCTTGATGACGGTTGCATCTTCACATTCCACTGCAATTTGCAATTAATAATCAATGAACAATTGAATTGGAAGTCTGCGTACCTAAGCCAAATATAAGTAATTTTTTCTCATATCTAGCACCTAAGTTCTATAACTTACTGCCCTTAGAAATACGCCAATGTATAAAGCGAACAAAATTCCTAAAGTGTGTCAAGATCTTTTAAATGGAATTTGAGAACGTTGATATATTTTTCAAATCACTTAGATAGGGTAAATTATAGCTTTAAGAGTGTAACTATGTTTTTCTTATATTTTGACTCAGATGTAGAACATAGCCTATATACTGGAATATTGCATTAATGTCTTTGCGAGTAGTAATATCACAATACAAAGCCAAATTGCTAAATTTCTAAGCCAAATTTCTATCACAATACTAATGTGTTTTAATAAATTGATCAGCCTCAACCCCTATTTTCCACTAAGCTGTATATTTAATAATTTTGTATTGCCATCTCACAGTGTTTTTACCTCAAGATGCATGTTTCCTAACAAAATACTAATATTATTATAATTCTGTACTTTATTATTATTTTTTATTTTAATGTTATAATTGTACATTCAACCAGGACATTCCAATCTTGAATTAATGCTATGATTCCTTCTAATTTGTACTCGTAATATAATTTTTAATTTCAAATATTCAATTATTGTACTGCTTGGATGTTTTGTATTTGTAAAGGAACAATAAATATTTCAATTTTTTGGTTTGTACCTGTGCTATGAACCTATAAATGTAGCAGGGCTTGTCCTGGCCGAAACGAAACACCCTGAATATGCTCTGTATGTCGTTGGATGGATTCCATGACGCATCAAACAGTATGACACGATTTGCTGCTGTCAAGTTGATGCCCAGTCCGCCCGCTTTGGTCGAGATCAGGAACAATCTTGCCCTAAATCAAAATAATTAAAACAAATAGTTGAAAAAGTTATTAAGAAAATGAATTAAAAATTGTAGAAATCTATAAATAACCGTTGAGATTTTCTACAATTTACTTCCAGACGGAGTTCTTTTAATTAAACAAGTGAGGATGTAAAAATATAAGTATGACGAAAAAGATGCTTTAGAAAATGATCAATTTTGGAGAGCTTATAACTCGTGCAGCGTGCGGATTCTTGTAATAATTATGCAGAGAAACTAAGTTACAGTAAAAATTAAGTTAACATTATATTCCATAACTGAATCGCTTTATGTAAAAAGGGCATCAGTCCAAAAAATTTTTTCTGTTTTGAAACTGTTACAAAGATAATAATGACAATTTCATGCATGAATTTGAGGTTTCTGTCGATCAATTGTCTTGTAAATAAGTTTTTACAAGATTGCCAAAATTTTGGACTGATGCCCTTTTTGCATTAAGCGATTCAACTTACTTTTCAACAGAATCGCACTGTTTTCGAATACTAAGCGGAAAACTGAAATAAATATTGTACCTTTAAACCCCTACCTCATGTGACACTGGTTTTTGAGAGAGAATTGTTCAAGTTGTTTATAAAGCCCTCTACTACACATTCCCGAGGAACTATATGATTTAATTCCTGAAACCGCAGTCTAGTTTTACTGGACTTCTGAAGAGTCCCGATAATTCAAGTACCGATACCAATGCCATTTTTAAAGTAAAAGGCATTTTTTTCTTCAATAATAATGAAATATTTTGTATCTGTGATATTTTAATTCTCTTTCCCATTTATATGCTGTAATAGAAACATATTTCTTTCTTTAGTAAGACATAGTAGCAGTGAAGTTATAATTGAAACCCTATTTTCTCAAGGTGTACCATGAAATTGAGGTACTTCTGGTCCTCATAAATACATAGTTGATTTCACTAGTGTCACGTTATTTTTAGAATACTTCAAATATCATCATACAGACAAATTGTTATTTTTCAAAAGTAAAAATAATGCTACGGCCAGGTGACAAGTTGTTTATGTAAAAATCAGCTGGTAATAGCAAATATAATGTTTGCAATGTTTGAAAGCTTCAGAAGGTTTTCGAATAGAAGCATAAATAGTTGAGTTCGTGTTAAGCAGTTCAAGTGTTAATTTTCCAAAAGTTATTCTTTAATAAAATCCATGTTTAAAACGCCTCTGACTGTTTTATTTACGTAAATTCATAACAATTAGTGTCAGAAGTGGGATAAGTGCATTTGAGGTGGGTTTATCTATTCGAAAAGTGATTTTATTAGTGTTTTTCAACTATTCATTTGTTCATCCATTTTTTGTGTTTACTTTTAACAGTTATACTGGTTTGAGATTTAAAATGGCTGGAAAAGGTTTAAAACTTTCATGTTTGAAAGTGAGTGAATTAAAACAAGAATTAGAAGAACGAGATCTTGAAATAAGTGGTAATAAAGCTATTCTGCAAGAACGACTTCGTGTGGCATTGGTTGAGGAAGGTTTGGATCCAGACATATTCCTCTTTGAAACCCCATATGGTGAGTTAAAGTCAGCTTTGGAAAGAAAATTAGAAGAGAACAGAGATATATTTGAGGAAAAATTGCAGGAAAATCATAATTTCTTAAGAAATGAAATAAAAAACATGGAAGATAAATTTGAGAAAAATCATAATTTTGTAAGAAATGAAATGAAAGACATGGAAGAGAAAATGAAAAACATGGAAGATAAATTTGAAAAGAAGTTTGAAAAACTACAGGAAAACAATAATGGCATTGAAAGATCAATCTCTATGGTTGATGTTGCCTCTGTTAATCAAATTAGAGAAGACACTTCTGTAAGTTATCAAAAAGCACCTATCATCCTGCCAAGTCATCCAATTGGGCTACCCACTTTTGATGGAAAGATGCCATGGGAGGATTACCGTTCCTTGCTTGAGACAGCTGCTGACATACATGGCTGGACACCTGCAGTGAAAGCTGCAATGCTTAGCCTGTCACTCCGTGGAGATGCATTAGCAGTTCTCCAAACAATCCCTATGGCTGATAGGCAGAACTTCGATGTGCTTCTGAGACACATAGAAATGAGGTTTGGCCATCAACACATGGATCAACTTTACCGTTCACAACTCAAGAATAGGATCCAGAAGCCAAACGAATCACTCCAAGAGTTCGAAAGTGATATTGCCCACCTGGTAAGAAAAGCCTACCCATCTGTGGATGATAGAGTATATGAGATTCTAGCCATTGAGAGGTTCCTGGATGGTCTTTGGGAACCTGAAACTCAACAAGCTATTAAATTGGCTCGCCCTCAGACACTCAGTGAGGCCCTCACCCAGGCTTTGGAATTTGAAGCAGTACGACAATCAGTGAAGGGTAATGCCCGAGTCCGGGCTGTTGAAGCAAAGGATAGTAGTGATGAGTCTCTGGAAGAATTGGTGAAGAAAGTCATAGAAAAGTTAAGAACAGGAAGGAGGGAGATACGTTGCTGGCGCTGTGGAGAGAGAGGGCACCTGCGTAATAAGTGCCCAAATAAATCAACCACTGAGAAGAATCAGGAAAACTAAAGAGGGTTGATGTGAAGGGGCAACCATCAACCTGTAGACAGAAGACCCTCTCCCCATGTACAAAACCAGTCATTGCAATGTTATCTGATAAACCCCACAGTCTTTACATTAATGGAATGGTGAATGGAAGCTCCTATAAATTACTTATAGATACTGGAGCCACTAAGACAATAATAAACTCCAAAACAGTAGCTAACCAGCAAGATATCTCACCAACAACCTGGAAGCTGAAAACTGCTACAGGTGGGCCTGTGAGTGTCTGTGGAGAGATGATTGCCACCTTCAAGATTGGTAAGGCCTGTTTTAAACATTGTGTACTTGTGGCAGAGATTAGTGAAGAAGTCATACTAGGCTTGGATTTTCTTTCTACTTTTGGCCTAGAGTTGGATCTTAGAAGGAAGACATTGACCATTGGTGGAGATGAAGTTGTTCTACACTCTGGAAAAGACTGTACAGCCCAAATACAACTGCTGAAAGAAATCACAATACCAGCAAGGAGCCAGATTGTGACTCATGCTACGACAAAGGAGGATGTCCCTGTGGGGATTAATGTGTTGCTAGAGCCAGAAATCCATGAGGAGGAGCTTGGTCATGGTGTCCTAGTGGCTAGGACACTTTTTCTTACTAGCCAAGAATTCCCTGTCCTCTTGATGAATGTGAATGATTATGAAGTTACTTTGAAGAGAAGTAGTACTTTGGGACATTGCTCACCAGTCACATCTGTCATACAACAAATGCAGACAACTCAACCACAGAAGAAGTGTCTCCCAGAGAAGCTGAAGGCCTTTGTTGAAGTATCCTGTCAAGATCTAGTCAAAGAACAACAAAATGAAGTAAGGGACCTCATAACTAATTATCAGGATATTTTTGATATAGGAGAGGGCCCAAAAGGCAGAACCAACATAGTTGAGCATGCAATAGATACTGGAAATGCCAAACCCATCCGCCAGAACCCTAGAAGGTTACCTCTGGCTAAAAGAGAGGAAGCTAGAAAAATAATTAAGGAAATGGAAAATGAAGGTATAATTGAACCATCCAATAGCCCTTGGATTTCACCAGTGGTGCTTGTAAAAAAAAAAGGATAATACACTCCGGTTCTGTGTGGACTATCGTCTTCTGAATGACGTCACCAAAAAAGACAGTTACCCTCTACCTCGAATTGATGACACACTGGATAGCCTGGAAGGTTGCAAGTTGTTTTCGACTCTGGACCTGAAAAGTGGATACTGGCAAGTTGGACTTGAACCTAAGGACAAAGAAAAGACTGCATTTTCAATCGGAGAAGGTCTTTGGCAATTCACTGTGATGCCATTTGGCTTGTGTAATGCTCCAGCAACCTTTGAAAGATTAATGGAGAATGTGTTGAGGGGACTGTCATGGGAAACTTGCCTGGTCTACCTGGATGACATCATTGTCTTGGGAAAGTCTTTCCAACATCAGCTGGAAAACTTGAAGCAAGTATTTGAAAGACTAAGACAAGCTAACCTGAAGCTCAACCCAAAGAAGTGCCATCTGTTTAAAAGACAGGTTAATTACCTAGGGCATGTGGTATCTGATAAAGGTGTGTCTATGGATCCTGAGAAGGTAACAGCCATAACCAAGTGGCCAGTGCCCAAAGACAAATCAGAAGTGCGGAGTTTCCTTGGCCTTTGCACATATTATCGACGGTTTGTGATGGGATTCTCTGGTATAGCAAAACCCCTCATCAAGCTGACAGAGGAGAAACAGAGTTTTCTCTGGGACAAAAATTGCCAGCAGGCCTTCAACAGACTAAAGGAGACACTTTGCCAAGCACCTATATTGGCTTACCCAAGAGTTGAAGGCAAGTTCATTCTTGACACTGATGCCAGCAACACAGCAATTGGTGGAGTACTTTCTCAAGAGCAAGATGGGGAGGAAAAGGTCATTGGATATTTTAACAAGGTGCTGTCAAAACCTGAGCGTAACTACTGTGTTACTAGAAGAGAACTGCTAGCAGTAGTGAAATCAATCAGCCACTTCCACAAATACTTATATGGACGTCAATTCCTGCTGAGAACTGATCATGCATCCTTGACATGGCTTCTCCGGTTCAGGTCTCCTGAAGGACAAGTGGCAAGATGGATCCAGCACTTACAAGAATATGACTTTAAATTTGTACACCGAGCTGGAAATAGTCACCTGAATGCTGATGCCCTTTCTCGAAGACCCTGTGAGGAGGACTGCAAACACTGCTCACGCCAGGATGGGAAGGAAGTTTTGGTACATAGGACAACTATTGCCAATGACCACTGGCAAGGTGCTGAGTTACTTAAGGATCAGGAAGAAGACCCTGATCTGAAGCACCTTTGGTTGTGGAAACGTTCTGCAAGACGACCTAGTTGGCAAGAAATAGCACCTTTTCCACCACATGTCAAGTCCCTCTGGGCACAATGGGACTCTATTGTGGAAGACAGAGGAATCCTGAAAAGGAAGCTAGAGAATGCAGCTGGTGATCAGCATAAGCTGCAAATTATTGTTCCCAGGAAAAGGATTCCTGAAGTGCTGAGACAAATACATGATGGAGTCTCTGGGGGCCATTTTGGAGTTCATAAGACACTGGAGAAAGTACGAGAGAGGTTTTACTGGCCAAATTCAAGCAAAGATGTCAAGAACTGGTGTCGCAATTGCACTGTTTGTGCATCTGCAAATGGCCCCTTGCATAGAAAGAAGGCCCCCATGAAACAATACAATGTTGGAGCACCTTTTGAGCGAATAGCCGTTGACATAGCTGGACCATTTCCATTGTCTGACAGTGGGAATAAGTATATCCTGGTAGTGATGGATTATTTCAGCAAATGGGTCGAAGCCTATGCCTTGCCAAATCAAGAAGCAGTCAGTGTTGCTGATGTAATAATCAAGGAATTCGTCAGTCGGTTTGGTGTCCCATTAGAGTTACATTCTGATCAAGGAAGGAACTTTGAGTCTTCAGTGTTTTCCCATATATGTGAGGTGCTGGGAATCCATAAGACAAGGACTACACCCCTTCACCCTCAGTCAGATGGAATGGTGGAGCGTATGAACAGGACCATGGGAAAATACCTGTCAAAAGTTGTATCCAAGCATCAACGAGACTGGGATCAATATCTTCACCTATTCCTGATGGCATACCGAAGCTCTGTCAATGAGTCTACAAAACTTTCACCAGCTAAGGTAGTGTTTGGGCGAGATATTAGACTGCCTTGTGACTTAAAGTTTGGATGTACACCTGGAGAGGATTTGGTAGGAGAGGACTATGTCACCCAGTTTCGGAAACAGATGGATGAGATTCATGAGATTGTTCGAACCAACATCCAAGGAACCAGTGACAAGATGAAAGAACGCTATGATATCAAGGCAGATCATGGTGGATACCAGCCTGGAGACTTAGTTTGGTTCTACAACCCACAGCGACGTCAAGGGTACTCCCCCAAATTACAGACTTCCTGGGATGGACCTTTTGAAGTGGTTACTAGAATCAATGATGTAGTCTACCGGATCAAGAAACCTAGAGGAAAACCAAGAGTTGTCCACTTCAATCGACTGGCACCATTCCAGGGAGACAATACTGCAGGTAATACCCAAGATGTGAGAACTATTCAACCAGTTGATCCCAACTTTGAAGAATTTATGGCCAATTTGGACATGTTCCAGAAAGCTGAGGTTACAAAAGTCTGTTATCAAGATTTGTTCACCCTACCAAAAGACTATGCTCTGGCTCACTGTGTAGCTAAAAATCTTGGAGCTTCTGGGGGTATTGCTACAGTATTTAGGAAAAAGTTTGGAGGACTGAATGATCTGGAACTTCAGAGACCAGCTGTTGGAAGAACACTACACCTTCAGAGGCAAGGAAAACAGCTCTTCTGCTTGGTGACAAAAGATCAACCTCAGCAGGAGTCCACCTATCAAGCCTTGTGGGAGAGCCTAAATCATCTGCGGAATTGTCTTCAAACTCTGGGAGTGAAGCAGCTTGGAATTCCCCGATTAGGTTGTGGCTATGATGGGTTGGACTGGAAAATCGTGAGGCCAATGATTGAAACAATCTTCAAAGAAACTGGGATTACCATCTCAGTTTGCATGTTTGCTCCATGGGCAGCTAGTCAGTTGTATCCAGTAAGGCCACCCCCAATCTGCAGACCTGTAACTGTTCTGGGACAGAACAGTCTTAAGGAGGGAGCAGTGCTACGGCCAGGTGACAAGTTGTTTATGTAAAAATCAGCTGGTAATAGCAAATATAATGTTTGCAATGTTTGAAAGCTTCAGAAGGTTTTCGAATAGAAGCATAAATAGTTGAGTTCGTGTTAAGCAGTTCAAGTGTTAATTTTCCAAAAGTTATTCTTTAATAAAATCCATGTTTAAAACGCCTCTGACTGTTTTATTTACGTAAATTCATAACAATAATTTAATCTTTTCTACCACTATACATTTCTCCCACCATCTATACTTCTAACGGAATAGCGTCATGAGTAATGGATACATATTTCATTGTCTGAATTATTAGCTTTTGTATCATGTATTTCTTATTCTATTTTCAACTCGTCCACTGTTTTCAAATCCTTGTTTTTCCTTTCCTGTTTCATTGATTTCTATTCAGCCTACATATATCTCCAACTAGTGGTGGAGAATAATCGATAGTTATGGCTATCGGTAAAAATCGATAGTTTGCAGTGTGCAATCGATAGTTTTCGATAGTGTTTTTTATAACGTTCAGTACCTATTGTGCTTAGGTTATGTTATGATTTTGTTGCTTCTTAGTCGTTTTTATTTGCATGAAAAAGAATACAAAATATAAAATCATAAAAATTCAGCATATATCATAAAATAAAATAAATCATAACTTTATAATGCAATTATTAATATATTATTACATGCGACTTGCACAAAGGCCTAAGCGCTAAGCCTGTGTGTGGAAGGGAGTCTGCAGTCTGGATTATATTTTCTACCGGTTTTTACAATTTGATAAAGCTTTTTAGATTCATCACACTTAAAAGCTGTGAATATTGGTTTAATAACAGAAAATAATAAATAAAATACAATATATTTTTGCATTTAGTTGTATGAAGGTGAACTATCGATAGTAAAGGTGTTGACTATCGACAACTATCGATGGTGCTGATTATCGATTATTCTCCACCACTATCTCCAACTTCTCTATTGCCTCTTTCTTTCTATTGCTTTCATTAAGTATCCTTGTTTTTTCCAAATACATTTGGATGACTATTGGATATTGTTATGAAACACAAGAAAGAAGAGAAAATATATCTCTTTCCTTTCTACTGCTGTGTAATATCTTCCGTTAGGGATAACAAGTATGTTTTGTTTACTCCCCCTGTTCTTCCCCTCACCTTATAGTCATCGGGAATGTTCTAATAAACTCTTATCTGTGTACTGTAGTATTCATATAACTTGGCAGCGTGTAGGAGATGGGAAGACTTGCTAAATCTGAACCCAACTGCTGCCAAGTTATATGAAAACTACAGTAAATAGATTTTTATAGAATAATCTCGAAAAGGTAATTAACTATCTATTGTTTTCTGGAATATCAAGAATATCAAAAACTTATACAAAGCGGATGCTCATGTAAACACCAGTTCAGATGTTTTTCTACATTCGTAACGAGTAACATTGTACTGTGACAGACAATACAGACCGTTTCCGGTGAGCGCTATTACAAACTGTGTTATACGAGCGTTCAAGTGTTAGTGATAAATGCAGTATATTTTGACTGCATTATTCGGACTTCCTTTACAGTTTTTGCAAGTGTACAAATGCTCATTGTTATTATTGTAATACGATGACAGGCCTGTGTTAGGTAAGTGTTTTGTTAATTTTAGACGTTTCTTCTTGAATTATTATTATTATTATTTTTTTTTTTTGAGGATGAAGCCCACATAGGTTTGAGACCTGTGCGTGGGTAATGAGTTGGATGATGGTGATTTATCAGTTGGACCTAAAGTTTTAGGTGGGTTCCAAACTACTGGGAAGTGATTTTCAGCAGAGAACAGTGTCTTTTTTGCTGGCCAATATAATCGGTCGCCGTTACAAACAAGACCTACGAGAACGCAGCTTATCTATCTGATTGAACAGATACCTGCTACGGCTCGCGGCTTATTATTTAATATTTGGTCGGTCTTTCAACAGTTAGTGATTAATTTTGGAACAGTTATATAGCAAATTCATTATTAGCTGAACATAATTGATTTATTCGTTTCTTATAAATTTATTTTCTGTGAAATAACTGATTAGTGTTGTAAGTAATAGGTGTAAATAAAGTGCGAGTGTTAATTTAAAGTGTTGCCAGCATTATTTTAGAGATAGAACCTGTAACAATATTTATGTAAATCTTAATAAGATTTGAAACTTATTTAACACACTTTCTACAACACTCGGCTCCTCTGCACAGGCTTAGACCACTTGTACACACACGTTTTTTCGCCGTGAAAATCTACGGCTAATTCGCCGTATGTAGGCATGGCTATCAGTGTTGTGTGGATTGCTATGGGAGCTTGTTGACATGAAATGGCGATGAAACTTCACGGCAAAATCGCCGTGTACGCCGTGCTTCCCCTCGGCTAACCGTGTCTACGCACGGCGTGATTTTTGTCAATGTTGTATTTCAGTTTATGCGAGCGTGTCGACGGCGCCGGAAGTTTTCACGTTTTTGTGCCAGATTAGGCTACCTATTTTACGTGATTAGGTATATGTGACAGATTACTTTGTTTTACGAGTAAAATAGACATGAATCAAGAATTACTTATTATATTGGTTCAAGAAAGACCTGAAACATGGGATAAGACTATCGAAAATTATAAAAATAAGTGGCTCAAGTTTGTGTTAAATGATTAATATGAACAAATGAGTTTAAATAAAGTATGTAACTTAATTTGTTTTTACCTCAAAGTTACAGCCAATTTTTCTGCAGTCTGCATTCTTATACTTTGTTGCATATTGGTATCTTTGTGTTTTAGTTGTTGGAATATTTTTCTATGCAATTTATCAAATGTCCTTTTCTGCATTCTAAAATAATTGTAAAACTTGTCATCTTCCCTTAGTTGATTCTCTACAAGTGTATGAAATGCACCAAAGTCCTCCCGTTTTTCTAAAATTGGATGTATCCAAAATCTTGTTTTACATTTTTCTTATTTTTTTGAGTTTTCTATATACGTAGTATGCAAGGATAGCCTTCTTCTTATGAGGATTAATGGTGAGCGGCACCTGGCCGTTGTCTCGAACGGCAACTTTGCCGTGCCATGTACAAGCTTGCACGTTTTGTTAACCGTACGGCTAGCACACCGCACGGTTAAGAAAACGTGCCATGTACAAGAGGCCTTAGCCTCCTCATTGTATTTCCCTGTAAATTTTTATTATATAGACTGTATCTTTTTAATTTCATTTTACATTGTACGAAATATTTTCGTGTATTTCCTAACAAAGGATGATAAATGATTTAAATTTTTTTACCTGTTTGTAGGTTTGTTGAAGGCTCTGGTCCACTTCTCACGATTTTCACTGGAAGTAGATCCGTCAAGTCGGAAGTAGTCGACATCCTTCTTCCAGTGGCTGATGCTGCTGTTCTGCTGTACATTCTCCTTGTCGCTGTTAATTTGCTGGACCATTTTATTCAGGAAAAATTCGATCACATCGAGTGATGGAAGCGACTGACTGAATATCAACCTGAAAAATATCAAGCCACATTTTACTCGAAAATTGAACACCAAATCACTGATACATTTTAGTTGAGTTGAAGTTGTTAAATATGTTCAACTGTATATTACATTACTATGTACAACAGGAGATAATGAATTCTTTTACCAAAAACATGACTAAATAAATTAACAAGCTACGTAATAATTCCTCCTCAAATTGATAACTTCAATTATAAGCAAGGATTAAATAAATAGGTACTTTAAATAAGCTGTGACATTATTATACCAATTCCATTAGTATTCTCTAGCCGAGGTAAAATGTGGCAAAACTCTAGCAGAAGGAAAATCTTGAGTTAAAGTCCACGAGAAAATACTTCCAACATGGAATAGGGGAAGCAATCTCCCACCACCACAGATGCACTGTTTCGTAATCAGGAGGATTGGTGGAAGAGAGGAGAGTCGGACCTGCGCACAGTAGAATGTGCATTGTCACTTCTGTGTTATCGTGAGAAACAGAGTGAATGCTGCTATGTGGTGGGGGTGAATTGTAAGGAATAGAGCACCGGACCTCTCTCTCTGCTGTCTTGGAAGTATTTTCTCTCTTCTTTGTTCAAGTTATTACATTAATTTGTTATGACTGTATTGTGTAGTTTTAAATACTATAAATATTATTCATTATATAAAGCCTGATAATGAAAAATGATACTTAATTGGCGTTGAAGCAGGAAATAAAATATAACTCATTTACTTTTATATTTATTTTCTCTGAGCCTCCGCTGTGTAAATAACCAAGTAATCATAATATTCCACATAAAATGGCTAAAAAATTGGATAACTGAAAATTATAACCAATCTATGAGTGTGCTAGCTCAATTTCTGACACTATAAGTAGATAATAATTGGTTATTTACACAGCGTAGGCTCAGAGAAAATAAATATAAAAGTAAATAAGTTATATTTTATTTTAATAACAATTGAGTTTATTCTATTCATGATAAACTCAAAATTTAAATTATTGATATTGAATCAAGTATAATATATTGTTTGTAGCAAGAACATATTTCAAATATAATGAAATATTTAATTAAAATTATTCTCTTCAGGTAGGAACGTACTACACTTGGATTGATCAGGACCGCGTGAAACAATAAATAAATTGCATCCTATCAACACTCCCCCCCCCCTCTGGCACTTCAAGTGAAACTAACGGGATACTCTTCCCCCTTGAACACTCGAATAAATCTTACTGTCATCCAGCAGGGATTCTGATTTATATCCCACAACTCCCGACTCCTCAATAAAGTTTTATACTATCCAGACTGTGACAATCTTATCAAGAGTCCTGGTTTATCTTCCAGAAACCACAACGATCCACGGGAAAACTCCACTCAGGTTCGCAGAGTAGACTCACTTTACCAAAGATTTGATATAGTATTTATTAATATGACTCATTCGCTCCTTTCAATGTCAAAGGGTAGTGATAAAGGCTACAAGGAAGTGATAGCCGAGTGCCGTAGCAGGTATCTGTTCAATCAGAGATAAGCTACGAAACTCCTAGGCGCTTTTTGTTAGGGTGACCGATTGGATTGGCCAGCAAAAATGACTGTTCTCTGCTGTAAAATCACTTCCCGGTGGTTCGGAACCCACCTAAAACTATATGTCCAACTCAACAATTGTTTTTCCCATACAATCCAACCTTTTTGATCCCATCCTTATCCTTACCAATTCCCTAACTTGACCTATCCTAGTACATGTAACCATAGTTGGTTAGGTCATCTCTCACACCATGTTACTGTTACTTTGTTAATATGTTAGAATTTTTATATTTTATTGTATTTTCTTAAATGTATATTGTCAGTTGTAATGACTTTGGTGAGAAATAAAGAAAAATTGAATTGAATTGAATTGAACAATTACCATCATCCAATTCATTACCCACGCACAGTTCTCAGACTTATGTGGGCTTCATCCTCCGAAAAAAGAGAGTCTTCAAGCCTCTAATACATTCTTTAGTGACACGTTCCTACTGACGAAAATTTAATACATTCCAATAATGAGATTGGAATGTGCCTATAAGACAATGTAGTTCAGATGACCCTCATCTTTTAGACAAACTAATATGTGCTCTAAAACAGTACGGTAACTAGAAGTTTTAAATAAGAAAGAAAGAAAATCTGAATACTACTTGTTTCATGAAAAATGTTATTGATGACAAAATTAATTCAGTTTTCCGCTGTTACTCACATTTTATCTCCAATTGCCTCGCACTGTTTGAGAAAAGCAAAGAGCAGCACAAGCTTTGAGCTGACTGTGACGTCACTCATTTGCTCTTCACTCACCAGCTTTTTCCACCACTCCTCTTCCTCTTTATCGGCGTTTTCTTTTTCTTTCGTTTTATCTTCCTCCTTTTTTTCAGCTGCAAGAGAAAAGGACGCAATCATTGCAAAAGGCAAGTTGAAAAAGATGTTGCACAACTGTTGATCACAAATATTTGCTAGAGTTCAGTGAAATGCATGCTCTAACAGTTAAGCTTCTGATCCCCCAACAGTTGATAAGTATAATGAATCCAATTAATCAAATTATTTGAGAATGAATTATTTCAGATCCGAAATGAAGCAGGTTTTCAATAAATCCTGGAATTCATCGAGCGAGTTAACTGGCTACTAGTCCGCGACCTAAAATACTGGTGAGTCAGATAGTCATACTGTATCTTACTAGCTTCCAGAATTTCCTGGAATACTTTCAAACACTGCATAAGGAGTCATAACGTGAGTCACAATTTCCATTTGAAAGTGTTTTTAAGTTTCATTATATATTAGTGGAAACAAGATGGATCTTCAACATCATATAAGGAGTAGTCCTCGTAAACAGGAGTTGAGTAGTTCAGTAATTTGATTTTTACAACATTCATATCCAAACGTTAAAGTGACAGTATAGACACTGATTACGCATATCAAGAGCTCGTGATCAGTTTATGTGGATAATTCTTTGACTGTATACTTTTCTTTTCGTGGCAGAATTCTCAGTGCTATTATTGTGATTACCAAATACTGTAACAAACACTGTGCTTTGTATGTGTTCAGTTATTTATTGAATTATTGATCGGCCTATTGACAGTTAGTAATTCGTTTTTCTTGTGTGACGTAACTAATTTGTGTGTGTTTCAAGTAATTTGTGTAAATAAAGTGTGAGTGTTAATTTCAAGTGTTGCTTTTCTTGTGTGACGTAACTAATTTGTGTGTGTTTCAAGTAATTTGTGTAAATAAAGTGTGAGTGTTAATTTCAAGTGTTGCCAGCATTATTTTAGTAATAGAACACGTAACAATATGAAGCTAGTATGCTAGGCTTGTTTACTAGCTGACGAGCACAAAAGTCAGCGAGTTTAGTTTACACTTACCAAGTAAAGTGTGAGTGTTACTCCCAAATCAAAACTCAATCTAATAAGGTACATTGAATAGATTGAGAAATATGAGTAACGCGTTATGGGTGGATTGATTTGAAAATTGAAAGTGATTCATATAAAATAAACTAGCCTATCAAAATCTAATATTTTCAAAATTATAGTGTCTGGAGCTCTATCATTAAAATAATTTTTTAATTAGCCCTTACACATAAATAAACTATTAAACATGTTTTTCAAGAGTTTGCCACAGATCTCAATATCTGTAAACTAATAAAATATCCGATAATGAAAAAAGTAGCCCGGTTTTCAAATTTTTTCGTACATTGTAGTTCATCTGTTAGTTGGCACGTTAACACGATTATACCAGGAGAGCTTACAATCAGATTGTGAATTCATAGTAGCATGTAAACCTGCTTAATGTAAACTACGCTGATTATCAAGTAAAGGTCAAAGGTCAGCAAAAGCTACAATATTGTCGTACATTGTAGATTAAAATGTTTAAATTGTCTTTTCAAGTATCTACACTCATTTAAGAATATTATTTATTTATTCACTTATCAATAAATTCAATATTTTTTATGATCACTATTGCAGTATAGAAGCAAAAATATACAAACTGTCATAATTGTTAAACATTTCAAATACTCATAGCCAATATTATCAGATGACTTCAGACTTAATTTTTTGTCATTATATTAAATAGTTACCTAATTTTGTTTGCACACTGTATTTATCTATACTGCGTAAGAAAAATGCATATCGTTTATTGAAATACCAGTTATTTACTTCAAAATTAAATAGTTTTTGCATCTTTATAATCAAATTAAAAAAGTAAATGTTCATAAAAAATCACTTACTGGTTTCAACGGTGACTTCATTTTCGAAGTTTGGAATGAATTCAATATCGGAATCATTTGTATGATCGTTAAAAGCGTTGAAAATATCAACTACCTTTCCATCATTTTCAGGCTAGAAAAAATAATAATGTAAAAATGAAGTTTCTATTACTATTACCTAAATATTATTTCTACACTTTGAGTATAATCTGTATACTGTGCAAAATTTATAGAAATATTGCAACTTGTTAGCGTGAGCTTCCAAACAAAACGGTTAACTGATTCTATTAGAATTGCATAATTTTTAAGAAGAAAATATGGATAGTAAAAATATGATATTCAACCCGTGAGGAGTCGCGCTGGTGTTAAGCGCTTCCTCTACATTATTAAAGTTATATCTTTGCATTCGTGATAAATTTTGTCCCAACCTCCACAGTACCTTCAAATGGGCCCTGTTACCATGTCTACATTTACATTGTTTACCATTTACATGTTTAGAGCACTTTTGTAATGTAGCGATTGAAGAAAGATTCTCGGATTCTAGAATTATTCTAGCAAATGTAAAAATAACAAGTTTGCTACTTTATTTGCTTTGTGAAGTGAGAAATTCTTCAATATGCAGACGTGCAAGTATTTCATGTTTCCCGTTATTTTATGTGAAATCTTGATTCTTTTCAAATATTTTTCCAGGTTTATTAATGCATTAAAATCTTGTTAATATAAAAATCAAATATTTTGGTAGAAAAATCATATTTGGTTGTATTTGCTGTTTATTATTGCACCTAGTCTAATCCAGCGATACTCATCACATGATACATTTTATTAGCGAGACTCCTCTACGTAATTACTGCAGTACCTTAATCTTAAGATTGAGCTGACTGGAGATCGAAAGAGATTAGAAAAAAGATTAGATTATCTTTCTTTATTCATGTAAATTTACAAATTTCACATATGAAGGTTTAAATAATAAATTATTTAATCACATAGATACTTTTTTATTGCTGCTGATGCCCACATGAGTCTGAAGACTTGTTTATGGGTAATAAGGTGAATTGGTGAATGATGAGAAACATCCATTGCTGAATGAGATTCGAACCTAAGGCTGCAGGAAACGAAGCCAGCTAGAGCCTTATCTCATCTCAGACAAGCGCTCCAACCAACTGCGCTACCAGAGCCTACTGTAGTAGACTACTGCACTACCAGCGAATACTGCAGTAAACTTGGATAATACTATTTTTATAGAGCTGGAAATTATGAACATTGATCTTATTTGTATGATCTTAATGATACTGACTAATGTAATGAGAATCTAAATGATGAAATTATTGATTGATTGATTGATTGATTGAGAGAGAGAGAGAGAGAGAGAGAGAGAGAGAGAGAGAGTGTGTGTGTGTGTGTGTGTGTGTGTGAGAGGGGGGGGGGGAGAGTGTGAGAGATATATCGATACTGGAAACGGAGAAGGTTTTAGATGGGGATGTAAAAACAAAGGTGAATATTGTTTATCTATTGACACATAATACTGTGGATATTGTATTCCTCTAATCCTTGATAATTCTTTTCAAATAATTTGCACTTACTTTTTTACGACTTCTATCCATGCTATACTTGAGTGTCAACGGGTGCGACCACAGTCGATTGAGACTCTGATAGTCCTTGAAAAGTTGTTTGGTAACTACAACCTTTTCCAGAAACGTTTTCATCAAACTTATTTGCAGTTCAGTCAGTCTTATAGATATCACGTACTCCTGTTTCGGTGGTAAGTATGGCATCAGTTCACGGTAGTCTCGGCGCTGAAAAGTTAAAATATCAAACAAAATTAGTGTTACTAACAGAAAAATGAAACACAAGATAAACAAGATGATTTTTGAAATTCAATAAATGCTATAAATTGTGCCAAAAATCTCCGCTACTAAGGCAATGACAACTGTGTAAAATTGCTGAAGGAAATAATAATATTATAATTTTAATATTTATTCAGCAAGCATTATATATACATTAAAAACATCATCATTACTAACATATCACAACAATATATCTATCTACAAATAGTATATAAAACTGCCTAAGTGAGAGCCCCATAGGTAGTCCTGTTCGTGATCCTTCCAAATCAATATTATAAAATATAAGAAAGGAAAAAAGTTAGTTGTAAATTAATAATGCAAATTAAAAAAGAAAGATAATATTAATAACAAATAAAAAATAAAAATACAATAATTCTGAACTAATATAATTGTAGCTACTGTAATCATTCAAATAAATAATAATACATAACATTTCAAGCTTTCCTGTGCAGACGGCATTTTTAAATTTTCAAGTTTTCAAGTGATCATTATATTGGTGTGCTACAAAAACTTCTAAGCATCAATATAGGTCCATATTATCGTTTTACTCTTCAACAGACAAACGAAATACAAAATAAATATTCAAATCCATGAAACAATACAAAAATATTCACAACTTCCAAATTAATCAAGGTTGAAAAGTTGATCAAAGTTTCAAGTAGATCGCAGAACATTGGTAATAATTCTAACTGGTTAAGATAGTAATTCTGATCAAAATTCTAATCAATCTCTGATCAACATTTTTGTTAATATCGATAACCGGCGGTCGATGGTGAATAAATATTTTTTCTATATCTTTGTATTTTTATCACTGGCTGCATAAAATAAATAAGCTTCCTAAAGCCGCGTCTCCAACAACCGAACATGTCTGCCGAGCATTGTTGGCGAATAAAAAAAACGGACAAACATTAAACATATGGGTCACCTAACATGTTCGTGAGTTCGGTCTGTGAGCGAACAATGGCGACCAACAACAGGTTCCCGCCACTATTCCCACCACACCGATCATAATGTTCGAGAAGGCGTCCACACCAAACCAACACCAAACAATGTTCGGCGACATCAGATAATTCCAACGAACACTGTTCGCCGAGCATGTTCGGTTGGTGGAGACGCGGCTTACTAGATGCTAGAGTTGGCTTCAAGTTTCGATGGCCAATTTAAATTCATTTCAAGGTGAAGTGGTAACAGTATCCATTACTTGGCATGACAATATTGCATTTTAGTATTACATACTCTAGTATTCATTATAAAGGTGGCGTAATTAGTTGGAGCGCTTCTCTCTGATTAGACTCTGGCTGCTTGCTGGTCCTGCGGTCACGAGTTCTATTCTCGTCCAGCCTTGGATATTTTGTGTTATCATCTCCTCATTATTAATGCACCAGACTCACGTGGGCATCATCCGAAAAAATATCCCATGATTGTAAACATTGTTTGTTAGGCATCCTCTTTGGGCCGTATGTAAATACAATTTTTTTCATGATGCCCACATGAGTTTGAGACTTAAGCGTGGATAATAGAATAGAATGACTTTTTATATGTTGACATGGCGAAGTTTGGACAGTAATGTCCACTCTACCACTTAACCACGTCGAGAACAAAACAAAACAAAATATTTAGACATAAGTTAACAAACAAAAATGAATCTAATCAACCATATATAAAATGAAAGTCCAATATAGAAAAAAATGAAAAAGTCTAGTAATTAAATTTATTTCAGGGTAGTTGGGGCACTAATAAATGAATCATAATATCGAAGCTGGACGGATAGCTTAATGATATTGAAACTTGAAAAAATTAGGTTTCAATTCAGTTCATAGCTTTAGCAGGAAACGTCTGTTCCAGTCTAGTTTTCGTTCTTTTTTCGGCACCTAAAAACCTAGCTTCAACCCTTGGTTTGAAGGTCATTTGAAAATGTGGGTTAACCATTTTTCCTATGACATGGCTAAACCGGCTAGGTGAAGCTACCGGTACAGCTATTTCTACCTTCGAAAAATGCCAAATTAAAAAAACCTAGTTACCTGTGTGATTCCATCCAACATCTTATGAAGCACATGGGCTCTCCTCTTCATCACCCTGAAATCTTGTTCAGTGGAGTCGGCAAACTGACCATTCGTGATTGGATTCACAAACCTATTGACAAATTCTTTTCTCGTTCCCAGATAATTCGGCTTCACAAAGTTCATCATACAGTGATCTGAAAAATACAGTGGAACTCTAAAAAATCGAAATCTCTTTTCAATATTATTGCATTAATTATTATCCTGCCATCCGAAACATCAACTCCAAGACATCAAATTAAGTATCTTCTAGATTCATATTGACGTACAAGTTGGTGCAGCCTACATGTTAAAAAAAACTAAGCACGTTCACTGGATATATTTATTGATTATTGTTTGATCTATTTTTATTGATGGAAGTCGAAAATAGAGGACATAATTTTTTTTTTTTACAACAAATATGTTGAATAATAAGACGAAATTGTCACAACATTTATTAAAACTTAGAGAAACTAGTTTTGGTTGTTACACCATTATCAATCTCAATCAAACTAAAAACTAAAGTACAGAGAAGCTTAATATAATTATACTGAACATGGATTTTAGTTTGATTGAGATTGATAATGGTGTAACAACCGAAACTAGTTTCTCTAAGTTTTAATAAATGTGGTTGTGACAATGTGACAATTTCGTCTTATTATTCATTATGGATACCTTCCACAATATCACCTTCGCCACTACAAAGAAAGTTCAACAAATATGTAATAGCAAATGATTATATATCTTTATAATTTTTTTTTTTTTTGCTGATGATGGCCACATGAGTCCGAGACTTTTGCGTGGGTAATGAGGTGATTGATTACACATAGATGCCAGACGGAGGAGCGGGATTCGAACCCACGACCGCATAAACGACAGCAAGCTGAAGTTGTGACGCCCCAACCAACAGCGCTAAGCAGCCCGCCATCTATTATATGTACTCTTGTTTGTATTTTATATAATTTGGAACGAGAAATATTTATTTATTGCTATGTAAATCTACCTATTATAAAATTCTTATCCACGCGAAAAAATACGAAAAAATTCAAACATTTAAACACAAACTATTTAAATCCTAAATAATATATAGTAGTACTTACATTCGATTAGATTATTTTGCAAGGGTGTGCCTGTCAATACTATCCGTCTACGAGTTTGAATTTTGTTCATTTGTTGTGATAAAGACGTTTTTAGATTCTTCAGTGTATGACCTTCGTCACATATGACCAAATCAGCACCTAAAAAATACAAATTAAAGAAATAATATAACTAATTACAATCAATTTTACACATAAAACACCATTAGAGTGAGACCAAATTTTATTTGCGTCAACGATCTTGGATAAAACTTTAAAAAATAACCGAATGGTAACACTTCTATGTTAGACTTAATTGTTAGAAAACAATCCTAAACGTTTGAAATAATAATAATAATTATAATATAAAAAAGAACCAACTGCTAAAATGGGTAAATCATGATTCACCGATTTCCCGAAATCGTTTTCTCAACTCCAAAAATTCCCCGTTTTGTATTTTTTTTGGGGAGGGGGATTTTATGAATAGCTCTAGAGAACAGACTTTCATTTTTCTTATAGAGTACTCTAGTGTGTTCCACTGCCGTTAATAAGTACTGTATCAGAAGCAGTCATACCACACTATCGGGAAGTGATAGCCGAGTGCCGTAGCAGGTATCTGTTCAGTCAGAGATAAGCTACGAAGCCCCTGGGCCATCTTTGTAACGGTGACCGATTGGATTGGCCAGCAAAAAAGACTCTGTTCTCTGCTGCACTGTGGGTCCAACTCATCAATCACTATCACCCAATTCACTGCCCACGCACAGGGCTCAGACCTATATGGGCTTCATCCTCCAAAAAAAAAAAATACGAAAAAACTCCGTAAATTTTTGACCTTTGGATTTCACCTTTTGCAGTGAATCCTCTATAGTTTAAACATCTATACCCACAGTTTAAAAGTAACACTTTTAAATCAAACAGAAGAGTTGATACATACATCACATGAAACGAGAAATCAACAAAAAAATGATCACTGTGAGACAATAACAGTCATTGTAAAAGATATAGAGAACAGGAACAAATTGAAATCAATTACAAGACAGTAATAGCAAATAAACAGTTGATATCTTTTTTGGAAATTGAATTTTTTGTATACATTACAATTCAACATCATATTTAACATATTATAATTCTGACTTTGTAGAATAACTTTCCACAAATTCTTCACAAATACAATAGTCAATTAAAAATAATTCAGAAGATATGCATAAGACACAATTAGTGTGAGAAAATTTTTATTTGTCAACACTCTTTTATAAAACTTTAAAATAATCTACAAATAAACTATAAGTCAAAATAACGTTCTTCCTTTTATATTGTTGGTGACACCTGACAATAATTCATCTTCAAATATATTACACACTACAAATGTAGAATGAAAATGAAATAAAAAAGCAAGGTGGTTAGCTTACCAGGTTCGAGGAGAGTTTCCGTAAATATGGTTTTGTAATTTCTCTTCACTTTTTTATCTTCATTTGTTAAACTTCTAAACATTTCGTATCCCATTATCATTACGCCTCCTTCATTGTGCCAGTTCTTCAACCGACTCACCCTTTTATTCATTGTTTTATCACTACAAAAAAACACGAAATAGTTGTGTTAAACACTTAAAGCAATAGAAATAAAACTATTTGTACACTCTAAAACCAGGTTGTTCGTGAAAATGCCAAAATTCAATATGGAAAACGTTCATACAACGGCAGGTGCGATAACGGGATAACGGGAATGTATACCCCTGTAAACTCTCTAACACTACAAAAAGCTATGTTAGTGCCTTTTAAGTTTAGGTGAATCGCCCCAAAATAATTTCTTATTCCTTGAAACTGATATCCCTCGAAACAATTTCTCGATTCGTCCCTCTACATGGATAAAGATATGTTCCTTATTCCTTGGTCGAGCGATGTATGTTGAAGGTCTTTTCAAAAATGCACCGTATCTTTTTCAGGGCTCAATTTACCCCCGATCATTGGAGTGTCTGATTTGGGTGCAGGTGATTTTAAATTAAAATTGAGACGATTTGAGAGGGGGTTTAATCCGTGACAAAAATTCGATAAACCAAAGGGTTAGAGGGGGGGTTAAAAATCTAAAAAAATTATTTTCTTGTTTCAATAGGTTTTAGGTCTTGTTTGAAATCACGACTGATTTCCTATTCATAGGGCAAACCTGGCCGCCATGTTTTTCACTATATTAGTATGCTTGAAGGCTCAATACAATCGTTGCATATATTACCTCACCTCCTAGACGATTTACGACCGGTTGCACGAAAGCCAATTAAATTTCATCCCCGTAGAATGACGTCATTCTACGGAAATTAAACTTAATAGATAGATAGATAACTTGTCTTTATTGAGGCGAAGTTAGGATTCGCAGGTCCTCTCTTACACTTAACCCTAATAATAGAGAGAATTTAGATGCACAAAGTACAATTACAAGCGATAACACCGATTAGGTTACCCGCCGTAAAATATATTTAACCGCCCGATCACCGATGATTAAATCTCACTAATGCCCATCAAGTTGAATTTTAGAGGTTACATTCATTGTACCAGAACACGGAACTTCAAATTAGGTCATAGGTGTTAAAAGCCTTTCAAAATGAATGAAGTCTATTAAGAACACAATAATATTGAGATAGTTGAATAATGATTCAAATAATTCACAATGAAATGATTCTAATTCATATTTTTCTCAACTTCAAAATCAGCTGTCGATCAAATGACAGTGTAGCCAGATTGCGCCCGTTCGGTTGATGACAATTAACTAATGGATCTTTGTGCAACAGAAATAAATCCGTTACACTTACGACAGTTAGTTAACTGACATTAAACTCCTTATTAATTAGCTTTTGTACAACCGGCCGATAGTCTTTAGCCTGACTATCAATAACTTACTTTAAATTTTAGTTATCAATCACTTGGATAACTAATTCAAACTAACATAACCTAGAATGTTTGATGTTGACGATCGGTTGTGGGTTTAAAATCGAACTGAAACTCAAATTGATGTAATAGTATATTTCGCACCTAGGGCCGAAAATGTGTGTTTGCCGGCTCGAGATCGCGGTTTTCAAGTTCGAGACGAAGTCGAGAACTTGAAGCGTTTGAGAGCCGGCAAAACATTTTTGCCCGTGTTGCGAACGCTATTTTTCGCCACACTACGAAAAAAAAACAAAACAACAATGTTAAGATGGAAATTTTGAAAGCGAAATTTTAAGGCTATGGTACTTGCAAGAATACAAGGAACGGCTATCACCTTTTTATCCAACCTACAGCGCTCTGGGTGGGCATTTTGTCAACTACTACAACTGTTCACCAAAAGTTTAGATGGTTAGGTTTTTTGTTGTTATTCCTGTTCCTGATTCGAAACTTGCATAAAACAACCAAAAACCTAACCAACTAACCTTTCTATACCAACAGTAAACTTTACCAACAGTTGCAGTAGTAGTCAAAATTCCTAAAAACAAAAAACCTAACCAACCAACCTTTTGGTGAGAGGTTACCAACATTTGTAATAGTTGAAAAAATTCCCACCCAGAGCTCTGTAGGTTGGATAAAAAGGTTCTATTGTTTGATATCAAAACTACAAAATAATACATATTAAGTTATAAAAAGTGATCATTTTTGACATTTTAAATACTACGTACATATTAAATTATAAAAAATAAACATTTATTGATGGTTTAAATATTTTTGTTTTACATAAAAGTTGGAAGGATTCATTTTTACAATCATGACTGCTGTATCCAGACACGATCAGCTGTCATTCAAGGTCATTTTCTTTTCCGCCCTAGGGCGGTAAACGTTTACAGACCTCGACGGAAACCAAACACTTTCGGCCTCCATATGACGCACGAAAAACAGCTCATTACGTCCTAGTGTGGCGAAAACATGTTTAAATCAGCTGATGTGACTATTGCCCAGTATTCATTTCACTACTGTTTTGAAGAAATTATTAGTTCTGATTGATCTAGATACTAGTTCCTTTGTATAAAAGTTACTCTGGTTGAATAATAGCTTCATTATACAATGGGTTTGATTAGGCATGAATAAATTCAGCTGGTACATTAGTTTCTAACCTATAATTACTACTTTAAAACAAAGCCAAAATAAAAATGCTATCTATATCTATTTACGGTAGGCTTCTGATACAACAATGCATTGGGTCTTTTGCAATATAACACCGCATTTCTTAACAACTGTCATTGAACAGTATATTCCTAACCTAACCTAATTTAAGACTAGGTTAGGTCAGGCTAGGTTAGGAATATACTGTTCAATGATTTTTTTTTAAATATGCAGGGTTGTAGAAAATTGTAGTGCAAAAGACCCAAATTACTTTTTTTTTAACTGTGCCTGGAGAGGCAAAAAAGGTCCCTGCTTTTGAGCCGACTGCAATGATGATCAAACTAAGAACAAATATTATAAACTTAAAAAACACTTTTAAATGGAAATTGACTCACGTTATGGCGTGACGGCCGTTTCGCTCTGTTGTCTAGAGCATCATCAGACGACCCACAGTACACAGTGTACTGTGGGTCGTCTGATGATGCTCTAGACAACAGAGCGAAACGGCTGTCACGCCATAACGTGAGTCAATTTCCATTTAAAAGTGTTTTTTAAGTTTATAATACATATTAGTGGAAACAAGATGGATCTTCAACATCATAAGAACAAATGTCAGACAAGCCAATTGCTCTCCTGACCTCAAAAGAATTTATTTGACTAAAGGCCATATGATAAATGAAAAAAAAAAATGTCAGGTGAGTGGACTAACTTGGCCAGATGATGAACGGCTATTTTTTTGGAGAAGCTGAGCTTGGAGAGCCACTTTTGAAATTCAGAGCACCAGTTGAGAACGGTGGACAGCGGACAACAGATCAGCACTCTACGCACTTTTGTCTCTTTCCTGTGCATTAGTAGTGTATGTACCAGTGACACCACCTGTTAAACAAAGTAGACCTTTCAATTAAACAGATTACAGAACTTCTAAATACGAGTTTACAGAATGTGTCAGAAGGAACCTGCCAAACTTCTCAAGCTTAACTTATTTCTCTTATCAAAATAAAGAAAAATGTCCATAGAAACATGGGTCCAGAAACGCTTTGTTATAGAAATAAATAGGGTAGGAGTTGGCAGCTATTGCTACTAATTTAATCAATTAGGAAAAACATCCTAAATCCTTTGAACCGAATAAAACAAGTAACAAGTCTGTAACTAACAAAAATTATTGAAATATTTAATAAAATACGCATGAATGATTATAAAAAACAGAAGTTTTCAAGTCTGATGTGAATTAACTTGGTTATTTCTGGATGAATGACTACTTTTTCCAATGGAACTTGTGACGAATTACATTTTTAAAATAAAATGTGGAATCACCCAATGGACAAAATCGCATATAAAATTCATAAAATCATGATGTTGCGATATTGATCATCCTTGAGTATTGGAGGTCCACTGAGCAAGCACCCTACAGTAGGCAATCCGTACATGGAGCATTCGCCAAGTATAGAGGCATCAAGCGTCATCAGTAAATGACTGTGATAGGCTGAGCCAGCACAGTCAATGACACTCATTTATTGGTGCCTCAACGCCTGTGACACTTATCTAACGCCTGTGACACTTGGCTAACGCCTTTGATGGCCTAAGAATTTGACTACATGGATGATCTTTTTATGACAATTAGCTAACCTGGAATGTTTTGCCTAAACCCATACAATGGGCCAGAATGCATCCACCTCCTTCGCCATCTTTAATTGCTTCCACAGACTCAAAACAAGCATCCCACATGAATTTTACGCCTTGCACCTGGAATTTAATAAAAATAAACGAATAGAAGACATGAAATAAGATAGCACCTTAAATTACCTATATAGAAACTTATGTAGCAGAATTTATTGACATTACAAGCATCAACTGGAAAAAATATTTATCAAAGACAAGAAAAATAAAAAATGTAATGCACAGTAATTAAAATTTGGGAGCTTCCTCTTAAAATATAGATTTGGTGAATATTCGGTCCACGCCAAAAACCGGTAAATACTTGTCTGATTTTGATGAATTTGGTGGCAATTATTAAAAAATTAATTCATAGACCATGTATTGGTATACACCCAAGAGATGGGCTGTATAAAATGCTTATTTTAATAATTTCAAAGGTCATAGCGTTAGTCACAAATAATATTACACAAAGAAGTAATTAAATTAAAATTTGAGTTCCTTTTTGATGAGGTTTTCAAAGATGTGGAACAAAATTTCTGTTTTAAAAATTGGTAGAAAGAACACAGCTTCAGATTGAAATGGGAATTACATCATTCTATCGGGTGATTTAGTAGGAATGCCCCAATTTTTACAGGCTTTAGTTACAAAACCTTTTGAACAATTACAATTTTCATATGAATGATAAAAGTTTTCACAGTTGTTTCCATAAATGGAACAGCCATCAGAAGCCCAAACAAATATTTGCGGTAAGTTTTCCTCATATTTATAGCAACATGTCTGGATCTATGCCTTCAATGGCAGCACAGTTATTTGATATTTTTGTTCCTTAGACATGCTCATGAATTGATTGTTGAATTAAAAGAAGAGGAAAACATTTTCCTGTCTGTTCGAGAATTGTTGGATGAAAAAATGAGGTACATTTTCGATATATTGGCTGCGGAGAAACTGTTAACAAAGAGGCTCTTATTCACTCCTCCCCCCCCCCCCCCTCCAAAGAAGCCCGGATTTGACCCACTATGATTTTTTCAATGAATGCATGTGGAAGGTGAGGTGCTGATTCCACTCTAATGAATTTTAATCAAGAATAACTGCAGCCATGGTTGTAAATAGAAATCAATTACCGCACAGATACTGTTTGGGCTTCTGGAGGCAGTCTTAATTAATTATTACAAAAACTGTTGATCATTTATAAACATGTTGTACTTGCTTTTCCATATGAAAGGTTAAAAAGTTTTGAAAGTTTCTGAGTTTTTTAATTAAAGCCCATCAACATTGACACATTCTTTTGTAATCACTCCGTAATTTGGATTTATTGTGTGCAGAATTCAGCCTCATTAATATAATAATATAATATAAGCCTCTGCCTTCAAGTAATAAAGATAAAATAAAAATCCACCAACCTGGTGAGGCTTCATTTGTGATACCAAGTTTTCGTCAACACATATCAATTCTTTCTTTGAGTTTGTGTCAAAATCCAAAACGAGACGATCGCCTACTATTGGTGTCGATCCTTCACTCAAGCCGAAACTATCGTTGTACTGCAATACAAATTCAAAGGCATCAGCAAATTTATAAATACTTGGTGGTTTGGAGCTCACCTCAAACTGTAGGTTCATCCATAACACTAGAGAGGCCTGTCTGATTAGCTGAAAGAGCCCTAGGACTTCTTCCCTAATAGTCCTAGGAGGTTGAAATTTGAAATGTAACCTCAGTGACATCCCACGAGCGATAAAATCAAGCAGATTTTTTATGAGATCGCAGCAACGTGCGTCGGGTCAGCTAGTTTAATTTATTGATGAAGGGCTGAAAACGTTTTCTTCCGCCTCCAAAAAAATTAAGGAGTAGGCCAACTGTATGGGCCAAGGTATTCGATCTGTATAAAGTTTGTAGAATATACGTTCAAAATATGAAGTTGATTGGTCAAAGCGTGCGAAAGTTATCGTCGAACATACATTACATGCATACCCACAGACAACAGGAGCCTCGAGTCAAGTCAAAACTAAGAACTCACTAGGCTAGTTCAATAATAATGAAATAATCAGAAATAACTATAAAAAAATATATTTTTATGCGACTTCTTCCTTCCATGATTGCGAATTGTAATCTCTTTGCTCGCTCGATCAGCCATATATATGTAGAAAGCATTTATAGTTCTATTGAAATCATATCCTAATCTACATTCACTAGATAGCATTGTGATGTAGTCAATTCAAATATGACTGTTTGCCTCATCTTCGCCCACAACACTGATTCATTGTAAAGTGCGAAAATGAAGAATGTTATCTATCTATCTATCTATAAAATAGATCTAAGCTACTCATTTGGTAACATAGTTAGCTCGAATTGTTACAAATGTTCCAAAATTAATTGAGTTTTTTTAGTTTGTTTCAAGTTTGGAATAAAAGTGCATAATAATTAAAGAAATAAATTTTAATTATTAAATTATATGTGACTTACATGGTAGTGACTTAAAAAGGAAAAATAGAATAGTATAGATTAAACAAGAGAAGAAAACTAGCTTGAATGAAAAATTGTGCCTACCTTCTGCTGTCGATCTAGAACTCTCTGTTTTCTCTCTTCCTCCTCTTTAATTGCTCTCCTTGTCGCTTCTGTTACATCGTCATCTTTCATCACCTTTCTTATGTTTCTTCTTCCTTTGCCTGACATGTCCTGCAAACACAAATCAACAGAAACGAATTTGGACAAAAATTCAAGAAACAAATTGATAAGAGATACATTCAGATATTTATAACAGTGAGAAATGATTCATTTTTGAATTATTATGGATTGACGTTTGAAACTTATTAAAATAAAAATAGAAAACATGATGTGGACATTTTTAACAATAGAAAATTTATTTAAAATTTTACTCACCTGACTTTGGCTGGAAGTATTCAAAGTGTTGGGAACTTCTTCGCAGCTCGATCCATTTTCAGATGAATCTGAAGAAAAATCCAAATGGATTTTTGTCCTCTTCTTCCTTTTCCTACAGCACAAAAATAGTAAACAATTGAAATTGAGATAATTAACTATGATTTAGTAAAAAGTAATTGCGAGAAACTCAGAATATTGTTAATGAAAACAGAGGACCACCAGACCAAACGGAGAAACAGTGTTGCAATATCTAGATTGAATTCCTGGATTTCTTGTTCCATGACGAACTGCGTTGTTAATATAGTATTGACTTTCTAAGTGAATTATACGACTTGCATTCGAATTTTTATTAAGATTAAGTAGTATTTTACTTACTCTGTAGGCCGAACGTATTCGAATCTTGGAGATCCATTTTCAGAGGCCTTTGAAAATGGATCTCCAAGATTCGAATACGTTCGGCCTACAGAGTAAGTAAAATACTACTTATTCTTAATAAAAATTTGACTGCAAGTCGTATAATTCACTTAAAAAGTTAATCTAGATTGCTATTTGAGAGTGCTCCATAGCCAAAAAACCCTTTGCACGTGCCATTCAATCATCTTATTTTAGTAGTTTGGTCAGATTTATCTAGTTAGTTCAATAGGTCAAAGCAAGTGAATCAACAGAAAGAATTTCTATTTTTTATTCTAAACTTAATTTCTTGGATTTCTTGTTCCATAACGATCTGCGTTGTTAGTATTAACTTTTTGTTGAAAATTTAACGACTTGCAGTCAGTTTTTAATTTGTGAATATATAATAAATGTACATTTGGCCGAACTTTTTCAAGTTATTGAATCTGATCTTGATTAAATAATTTTAAAACGTTCGGCCAAATGTGAGTACATTTATTATATATACACAAATTAAAAAATGACTGCATGTCGTTAAATTTCTAACCTTAAGCTTCATGTGATCAAAATCACCACAAATGCCATCTTAACCTCAATGTTCAACATCAACAGCAGTCTCAGAGCTGTTCTAGAACAATCTAGTTAGCTTGTAACACTATAATAGTTTTGTCACATATCATTTACTCCTCTTTAAAATTTTGAAATAATGACATTAAGAATTTTACACAAAGATAAGAAACAATAAAATTTATAAATACTGTACTTGAAAAATTATTACAATCAAACATTTTTTTGAATTTGTATAGTTTTTCCCCTACTATACTGCACACGAAGGATTTTTCCAAACATATGTGAAGATGAAAAACGTAAGGCAGTTGATGGTCAAACTTCACAGGCGCCAAGTCAAATAAATGGCACTTGGTCAAGAGTGTCATTGACTGTGTCAGCTCAGCCAATCACAAAGGATGGCCTATATGAGTAAGAAGATAGAAATAGAAGCAACTCACGCTTCTAATTTGAGTGAACTAAAAAATAGATGAATGGTATCTGTAAACTGTTAGAAAGTTATTGATAATTCATGTAAATAAATAAATAATTATTAATGAAGTTTTAATACAAATTTAAAGTCAAGTCTTGGTTTCCCACTAGACGGATCCGGACTAAATTTTTTTTTTTTTTTTTTTTTTTGAGGATGAAGCCCACATAGGTCTGAGACCTGTGCGTGGGTAATGAGTTGGATGATGGTGATTTATGAGTTGGACCTACAGTTTTAGGTGGGTTCCGAACCACCGGGAAGTGATTTTCAGCAGAGAACAGTGTCTTTTTTGCTGGCCAATCTAGTCGGTCACCGTTACAAACATAAATGGATAGCAGAAAGGGCCGGAATGGACTATAATTGATGCCTTTGGTATGGGCAAATGCATCCATTCCTACTCTGTCAGCTTCCATTTAATCCAAATCCGCGATTTGGAAACCAAGGCAATGGAAAAGTAATTTTGCAGAATAATTCAATACCAAACAAGATGGATCTTCAACATCATAATTCAATATCGTTATAAATGCATATTAGTTTGATGCTTAACAATCAAACCATTAGAACTAACAAAAAGTTTCATGCATCCTGAAAGAGGATCAAGTATTTATTTATTTGCCTATAGACAAAGTAACAATAAATGCACAGATGCAACAAACCAGAGTGCAAAACTGCTCTCGTCACAAATTTTTATTGAGCTATTTCATCCAAAATATTTAGATAAGTCCACACTAAAAAAATAGATTCACTAAAAATCCCCAATTCGAAAAAACGGCTTGTTTCTTTACACTTAAAGGCTATTGATTTTAAAAGTTCACTCAAAAAACCACTAAAACAATTGAAAAGAATTCAAAATATAAAATTCTTATTGGAACTTTCGAGCCCAAAAAAATACTAGTATCAGTGAATATATCCTGCAAAGAAAGTAAAAGACAAATTAAAAAAAAAAGACCGTAGAGAATTAATCTTAGAAAATGCACAGGAGAGAGAAGAGAGTCGAATTGTAGCCAAAGAAAAAATAATTGAGTTGGATGGAATTTGTTTACCATTTTATGGATTTCTTCCTTGATACTAGATCATCATTTTCACTCATGGAGCTTATGCTGTGTACGCTTCCCGAAGAGCTGCACATCTTCGTGCTTCTCTTGCTTTTGGATAAAACGAACTGAATGCTCGAGTCGGAGCTGGAATCTGGCTGAGTCTCGCATCTGAGAAAAAACAGAAGCAAATTTAATAAAAGCAACAAAACGTGAGTTATTTTTAGTACTGCTATCGAAAAACATAAAACTGGATAAATAGAAACATTTTTTAGTATTCCTGGATTTCTTGTTCCATGACGAACTGCGTTGTTAATATTAACAAATATTTGACTGCAAGTCGTTAAATTTCACATGAAAAGTCAATATTTTTTAGTAGTGCAATATAAGTTCAGACACAGCCGTCGGTTCATCCGTAATCCACATAACCTATACTCTACATTCCAAAATGAAACATCCTCATACATGATTTAATATGCATATATATTCATATATGGCAGGGAAGTGATAGCCGAATGCCGTAGCAGGTATCTGTTCAATCAGAGATAAGATACGAAACTCCTGAGCCATCTTTGTAACGGTGACCGATTGGATTGGCCATCAAAAAAGACTATTCTCTGCTGCAAAATCACTTCCCATTGGTTCGGAACCCACGTAAACTATAGGACAAAATCATCAATCGCCATCACCCAATTCATTACCCACGCACTGGTATCAGACCTATGTGGGTTTCATCCTCAAAAAAAAAAACATAACCTATACTCTACATTCCAAAATGAAACATCCTCATATATGGCTTAATATGCATATATATTCATATATGGCAGGGAAGTGATAGCCGAATGCCGTAGCAGGTATCTGTTCAATCAGAGATAAGATACGAAACTCCTGAGCCATCTTTGTAACGGTGACCGATTGGATTGGCCATCAAAAAAGACTATTCTCTGCTGCAAAATCACTTCCCATTGGTTCGGAACCCACGTAAACTATAGGACAAACTCATCAATCGCCATCACCCAATTCATTACCCACGCACTGGTATCAGACCTATGTGGGCTTCATCCTCAAAAAAAAAAAAAAATAATAATAATATGTTCAATAAGGAAAAGGAGATGACCACAATCAAGTAGATGCAATTTTATGTCAAGATTACTCAAGAAAGGGGCTGAAAGAGAAGAGTGATAAGAGCAGCGAGCATAGTGACAAAATGTAAAATGTCTATCCTCGTTCCTCCACTCTGACTTTATCATAAACTATATTTTCAATCAATAATTAATTAAAACTATAAAACAATATAATATATATTAGCAAACTAAATGGGAATCTAATAACTATAAAACTGCAATTTTTGAGAAATAATTTTTGGAAATTACCCTACTCAACTATGGTTTATCCATGTTCTAGAGTAGGGGGGGGGGGGGGGGGGGGGTTAGTGCGGAATTATTAGGTAAGTGAGCTCACATGTTGTTTGAGATAATTATTTCCAAGTTTTGCCTTCCTGTATTTAATATCCATTTGTGGACTGCAGATTTGAATCTTGTTTCAGATGCTGTGCTCTTGATGTTTTCAGGAAGCAGGTTGTACAATTTGGGAGCTAAATGGTTGAAGTGTCTCTGGTATAAGGCTTTCCTTGCTACATTCGCAATAAGAAGGTGCCTGTTTCTTGTATTGTGGCTATGGTTTCTGTTTTCAAAGTGTGCTGTGTTCCTGTGTATTCTCTGGATTATTTCTTTAGAGTAGAGTTGTCTTGGATCCATCACACCAAACTCGTAGAATAGTTGGTCTGATGGGTAACGTGGCGGATTTCTTCTTGTAACTTTTATGATGAGTTTCTGAACTTATCATATGTTTGATTTCATCGTTTTTTGTGCATTTTTACTGACTAGTCTTGCAATTGAAAAGCATAATAAATATGATAGATGAAAAATAAAGGAAATGTTTGAAAATTGAAGGAATTAATCAAAAATTAGTTGACTATTTCATCAAGTGATAGCTGTGAACAGGCATCTGTTCAATCCGATAGAGATATGCTGCGTTCTCCTGGTCACTCTTTGTAAGGGTGACCGATTAGATTGCCAGAAAAAAGACAATGTTATCTGCTGTAAGATCACTTCCCGGTGGTTCGGAACCCACCACTGGAGGTCCAGCTCATCAATCACCATCAGCCAACTTATTACCCACGTACAGGTCTCAAACCTATGTGGCTGTGAATTATCTTAATTCCATTTTTTAATGTTTAAGAAACCCTTTCTTAAGCTTATTACTAAACTTCCAACCATTTTATATAATATATTATATTACAAACTATGCCATACACAGGTCTCAGACCTATGTGGGTTTCATCCTCTAAAGAAATAAATTCTAGATAGTACTTCCACCCGTTGATAACTCAAATTAATATTATTTCTAATATTATATTTTATACAAAATATAACAGTTAATAATTATTGTTAAATGTTAATGCTAGACTATCTATTTAGAATACTCACTCCTCATCATCAATTTCACTTTCACTTTCGCTCCCCACCCAAATGCTTTTGGTTTTTCGTTTCTTTTTTCTTTCCTTTTTCTTATCGACCGTTATTTTGTACTCTTCATCAGATGAACTCAGTTTGCCCGTTAACAGGCTATCACTCCTCCAGGACGCCCTCTTCCGAGGGCGTTTTGTTTTCTAGAAATAAATAAATTTATTGACACAAAATATAAGTTGACAAGATAATTAATTAACAATTTGAAACTAAATTAATATTCATCGACAAGCAAAGCTAAACTTGAACGCAGGATGAACATCAAATAATACTATCCTGTCATAAAAATACCACGCAAAAAGCAACAAAATTCAAGACTTCTGATTAATTAATAATTTTATTGATAAATATGAATAAAGAAAATTGAATATTGAGAAAAATGACCTATGCAAACTGATATCAGCAAGAAAAACAAATCAAAATGATAATAGTCTGCACGTGTTTATATGATAACTACCAGGTTGCCCAACTCAATTGAATTTGGATTTCCAGAATGTTTAATAACCTGTCACTAATATATTTCGGGAAGTGATAGCCGCGAGCAGTAGCAGGTTTCTGTTCAATCAGATAGAGATAAGCTGCGTTCTCGTAGGTCCTGTTTGTAACGGTGACCGATTAGATTGGCGCCAACAAAAAAGACACTGTTCTCTGCTGTAAAATCACTTCCCGGTGGTTCGGAACCCACCTAAAACCGTAGGTTCAACTCATCAATCACCACCATCATCCAACTCATTACCCACGCACAGGTCTCAGACCTATGTGGGCTTCATCCTCCAAAAAAAAAATACAAAAATTAATAGTATTTTTTTCTTATTCCTCTTCGTATTCTTCTTTTGCTTCTCTTTGTACTACTTATTCTTCTCCTGTCTTCGTCTACATTTTCTCCTCATTCTTTTTCCTCTCATCCTTCAATTCCTTAGTCTCCAGCGTTACACGTTCGTCGACAGATAACAGCAAGTAGATTTTCATTATACAGGGAGCCTATAATAATATATTTTATTACCTAATTTTTAATTTTGAAAGTTTGTAATAATAAATTGTAATTTATTGTTGCCGATAGATCAGTACGTAGCAGCAATTGTAGGTAGGGTAATACAACAAATATTAAGGGTTTCATGCCTGAAATTTTTTCCATTATTAGCTACTAGTCTAGTTTTTTGGTAGACGAAAAAAAAGAAAGTCTATTGTGAAAAAATTCTCAGATACTATTAATATTTTCAAATAATATTTTTTATGCATAACTGCTTTCAAGTTGGGACTTGAAATTCCTGAAAAATAAGCTGGGGTAGCTCGATATCTACCTAGAGCGGCTCTAGATAAAACAAAAAATTAAATCTTTTACTACATAGTTGGTGTAAAAATTACAATATTAGGTTCTGACTACGCAAACGACAGAATCGTTTGATGATTGATGTGAATCAACGGAAGATTAAAATTTGCAACTACACTAATTACAATTATAAGATACAAACTATAGTTTACTTATTCATATTTTTCCGATACATTTTCTTAAAACTGAAGAAATAATTCTGCTGGTATCTGTTCAATCAGATAGAGATAAGCTACGTCCTCCTAAGCACTCTTTGTAAGGGTGACCGATTAGATTGGCCAGCAAAAAAGGCACTGTTCTCTGCTGTAAAATAACTTCCCGGTGGTTCGGAACACACCTAAAATTGTAGGTCCAGCTCATCAATCACCATCATACAACTCATTACCCACGCACAGGTCTCAAACCTATGTGGGCTGTGAATGATCTTAATTCTATTTTTTAATGTTTAAGAAACCCTTTCTTAAGCTTATTACTAAACTTCCAACCGTTTCATATAATATATTATATTACAAACTATGTAATTGAAAACTTTAACCGTCAATTTGGATTTGAAATTGTTGAGTTCTAAAACCCAACACACACGGACGGCAATCCAGCGGCAATTCGACTGCAAAATTGCCGTCGGTTGCTGACAGTAACACAATTCAATGGGATTAGATACGAAATGTTATAGAGCGCACACACGGCGACGTCAACAGAACTGCAAGCCAGCGTCAATGGGCGACTGCCGTCGGTTGCCGTCGGTATTGTCAGCCAGCTGACTGAAAAACTGCCGTCGGCTTGCAGTCGAGTCTACACAACTTTATCTTCAGCGCTCCTAGTGGTGCCTAGTAGCACTACTGTATTCATCATCACTATATCTGTATTGTTAAATTGTTGTACTGATTTTTTTCACTACGGACAATTGTTTCACTGTTTTTAGTTGAATTGTCATTCGTGTGAGGTATTATTAATAATTATTATAGGCTTTATTACTCTGCACTATTAAAATGGCAGAAAAATAATAATTATTGATAATGTAGATGAATCTCTCGACATGGAGAATAGTCAAAAGTACTTTTATTTATTCTAAAATATTCCAAAACATTTTCTCTCAAACAACTAAAAAATAACTGAAATTTAGTCTCGCTTTTTTCTCCTATTATGGAATGAGCCCAAAACAAAACAATTTTTACAATGATGTTTTCTACGATGCAATAAAAGCAACAATAAAGCTTCCTCTTCAAAATCCATTTCAGTACTGATTTCAAATTTGATAAAAAATGTATATAATATTGAAGGTGACCCTGTACTGCCGTCGGCTTGCAGTCGTGTCAACACACACACGACGGCAACAGAACTGCAAGCCAGCGTCAGCCCGACGTCAAAAATGAAGTCGAAGTGCAGTCGGTATCGACGGCAACTCAGCGGCAGTTTAACTGCAACCGACGGCAATTTTGCAGTCGAATTGCCGCTGCATTGCCGTCCGTGTATGTTGGGCTTTACAGATAAAAAATGAAGATCACAATCCTTTAAATTGCTATTTGACTGCTATCTAGTACTGCGAAAAATCAACCCAAATTTAAATTCTTTCTTTAAATTCAACCCAATTTACTGAAGAATTTTAAGACCACATAACTTACAAAATAATTAATACAATTTTTCTATTCAATTAGACAATATTTTTGGCCAAGAAACTATCAAAAATAATATTTTTTTAAATCAAATAAAGATTATCAAGTAGATTGGTAGCTTACTACTTCCGAATCGGAGGAGTCCGTTGTCCTATTTTCTTTCTTAGATTCTTTTTTTCCTTCATCTTCCATTTTACAAGTACCTTCTTTTTCACTTCCGCCTTCAGTGCTAGAGCTATGATTTTCTGAAAAAAATAAATACTTGAACTGAAAAAATATCATTTCAAACAGCTTTAAAAGAATCAAATCAATTCAAGTCCTCAATTACAAAAATTATGAATAATTGATTGCCACTCAATTATTAATTGAAAGCTAACAAAAATAAAAACATACGTTTCGTTTTTTTTCGGAGGATGAAGCCCACATAAGTATGAGACCTGTGCGTGGGTAATGAATTGGATGATGGTGATTGATGAGTTAGACCTACAGTTTTAGGTGGATTCTGAACCACCGGGAAGTGATTTTACAGCAAAGAACAGTCTTTTTTTGCTGGTCAATCCAATCTGTCAACCTTACAAAGATGGCCCAGGAGTTTCATAGCTTATCTCTGATTGAACAGATATCTGCTACGGCACTCGGCTATCACTTCCCAATTAACCAAGTAGATACTATTGATAAAAGATATTATTTTGTTGTCTAGATAAGAATTTATTTATATTCGCAAGAATATAAATAACAAATCACTCAACAAGTAACATAAATTTCTGTACCATAAATCTCTGATACCTGCTACAGCACTCGGCTCTCACTTCCCAACTCGCATGATATACAGAAAACAAAGTAATATAATAACTTTCAACAATTTTGCATCAGCAAAGCTAAACTTGTGAGCTAGCTAACTTTGCTAATTTTTACACTGAAATTGAGATAACTAAAACCAATATCACTAACAGTTAATATGGTACGATATCGCATAGAATATCAAAGAAGATACATAATAAAGAATAGTAACAGATAGATAAATAAAACAAATCATCGTGTAAATTAAGAATGAGTTACAAAAAAAATCAACAGAAATTCATCATTTCTGTTGATGACTCGGGTCTAATATTGACGCGAAGGACCACGATAATTAATTTCTAGATGCCCGAATTCGAAAGGCAAGGTTGAGTAAGGAGTGGTTGAGCTTACCGGCCGTTCGTAGTGATTTCTGCATTAAGACTGCCGGAAGAAGCTCCCTCTCCACTGTTGCCACGCGAGGGGTGGAGGTGGAGAGAGAGGAACCCAATAAGAAGGAGAAGGAATGACAGAGAAGGATAGCAGGGGTCGGAGAGTGAACTGTATGCACAATAATCATCATCAGATAACAACGGATGAACTGCTTCAACAGGCACAGATAATGTTCGAACACCAAAACAATTCTTAACAATATCATAAATCATATTTCCATAGATAAAATGAATTGGAATAATATTTGTAATCTACTAAAGTAAATTCATATGGCTTTTCGTGGTGGGGAGACCCTTACGGGTAGTTCCACCTCGCCGTTTTTTTAACGACTGCTTTTTTTTATATGCAACCGGGACCGACGGCTTAACGTGTAATCTACTGAAAAGATGGTAAACGTTGTACACAGATTTTTTGGAGAGGTATACTTTGTAGATAAAATTGATAAAAGATCTTATTTTGTTGCCTATAATTTATGTACATTCGCACGAATATAAATAACAAATCACTTAAAAAGTACCATAAATTGTCTTTTTACAAAAACAGAACATCTAGATCTTTAAAAATTGAATTTCTGTTACAGAGTCTAGGTCTACCCAATTCAGCTCTGATTTAATATTTAATTATATAATTTCAGTAATAACTGGTTTCTTATTTTAGTTCAAGAACTTTTCAATCATGACAATAATTAATCACTGGAAGAATAATTATTATAAATGTTGTATGTACATGACCTGTCAATCTTTTAATTCTGTTTTGTTTCTTTTATAATTGTTATCTATTCGCCAAGTATATAACTAAAATGAAATTTTATTGACAAAGAAAGGTTAAAATGTAAGTTATAGTCATTTATAAAAGAAGAAGTTTAATGAATAAGCCTACCTGAATTTTCCGCATAATCACTGAGCCATAGTTTACTGTCAAATCCAGAAGGTTCACTTTTTTTGAAGCTCTTTCCAAAGTTTTTAATACAAAAATCATCATCTTCATCAGTATTATTACTATCTTCATTGCCTGAAAAACACAATATGATTTTACAAAGAAAAAAATTCATCATGAATTTTATGAATTAGCTAGATTCTCTCTTAATACCTGGATGCCTGTTACTATTGATACCTGAATGCTTAATACATGTTAAGGAATCGGATCTCTGCATCACATGAAAATAGAAAGAGAAAAAATCTATACTAACTGAAACAATGATTCATAAGAGAAATTGAAAATACAAGAAATAGATCTGGTTTGCTTAGACTGTAGAATATGCTAATCGAATGTCAAGTATATGAAATGCAGAATGAAAATAGATCATTTGTCGAATGAAAATTTAGCTGATAGACAAATGTCCTTACAATGTTCTGAATTATTGAACGATATTATTCAATGAACGTCCATTAAACAAATCAGTGTTTCAATGTACCGGTTTATTGTATGATTTTAATATTTCTGATATGATGCAATGCATTTTGTGAAATGCCTTGACAATAGTGAAATCTTGAGTAATGTTGGTCTTTTAAAATAATAAATGTTTATTGGTTAATTTTTCCAACTTTATTGTATTTTACAAAGCCACTTTAAGTTGTTATGAATAACAATAATTTGTAAATACATATGAAATTTCATTTCTTTTCATCATGTGTTTGACTGTCAAGTGCTGGATTGTTTCGTGTTAGTCTAATTGGCTTTATGTACCAATTATTGTAGGACTGGCTCAATAAAGACTTAATAACTGGTATATCGAGTCGTTTGTAAATAATAATTTGCACACTGCATTGACCAGTTCATTAGTTTTATGTTTTTGTGAATAAATTTATAAATTAATCATTAAACTCTTTCAACAGATTATAAGGCTGAGTATGAATTATTTATTATTTAAAGACTGTTCATTTACAGTAATAAATCTGTAAAAAGTAATAAATTTGGCAAAGCTCCTATTGCAGTAAATTCCATTAATGTAAGGAATTTGCAGCAGACATATTATGAAAATCAAAATCTGATAATCAAATTCGCATGAGAAAAGCTTACCAACCTTCTTTATCAGTCAAATTCTCAAGAATATCGTATTTGTCTTCAGATTTCTTTGGTTTTTTCGTTATCGATTTTTCTTTGGTTGTTTTTCTAGGCTCGTTGTCATCCCCACTTTCCGATGAAGAATGTTTTCTTTTTCGTTCCAATGCGCCCAAATTTGTTAACCTTTAACATTATGAAAGATAAATAAATAATCAGAAAAATTTACTGATAACCAATTATTCACCTGAATTACTCGTCAGCCGTTGTCTGAAATGTAAAAAACGAGTGATATAGTGGTTTAAGAAAAATTTAAATTCAAATGTTAAAGGCATTGAAAGTGACTGATTGACGAAGATAGTGTCTGAGTGTACTGCGGTATGAAATTAATTTTCCAAAATATATTTATCAATGGGTACAGTTAGTGAAAGTGAATGAGTGTAGCCTTCAAGGTTAGAAACAATGAATCAAATTTCAAGGGATGTTACACGCTTTTGAAGAGGCAAATGGACTTTGACCAACCTGCTACAAACTTCTGAATATAAATTTGCTAGTAGACCAAAGAGATGGAAATTCCAACACGGCTCAAAAAATAAATAATAATAATTCTAAGGAGAAAATGGTAAACGCAATAGGAAAGAGGAAGAAAGAAGACAGAGAAGAAGAAGCTCTCAGTACTCGGTATTTGACTCTGTTATCTCTTGTGAATTGGGCCTACTAACGCTTCTCATAATTCTATCAAGTATTTTATCTAAGCAGCTAGCACCAATTTACAAAGGCATTGATAATCTATGGCATAATCACTTCTTTCTTTTTTTGAAGAATAATCGGAAATTAAGACCTGATCTAATGCTTAGTGTAAGGAAAACTATTACCGGGAAACAAACATATTATATAAATTATCTCATCAATTCTAGTATACAGGGCGTTTCGGAACTCTCTACCAATACTTCTAGGCAGTGTTTCTGGACCACTAACAAAAGTAAATATTGTAATAAAATTTTTCTAAAGTTCCCAGTTACTCACACAGCCGCCATTTTGTTTTTTCACGCATTATTTTTTATTCGAACACCATAGAACGTATAATTTTAAAATTTTTCATACAGATTTATAACAATAAAAACAATCTAAAAAAATTAATAAAAATTTTTCGACACTAAAAAACAAAATGACGGCCATTTTAAATCTTTGAATAGGATTAAATTAATAATGGCTAATGGAATCAAAATTTGAATAGAATAACGTTTTTTAAATATTTTTATTGCAGATCAAACGATACCTCATTTTTGAAGATTGGCCAACAATTAACAGAGATATGCTACTTTTTAAGGTGTGCGGTGGTTGGAAACGGGTTACAGTTCTTTAAACTGTCATTGCAAGGCTTTCATTCTCATGGTTATTTATTCTTTGTAATTATCTATGGTAGATAAACTTTCATTTTATTCTTTGTTTGTAAGTTATTCTTTGTTTGTTCGTAAAACTGCAACCCGCTTCCAACCACCGCACACCCTAAAACGTAGCATATCTCTGTTCATTGTTGGTCAATCTTGAAAAATGATGTATCGTTAGATTTGCAATGAAAATAAGTTACCTAAAAAAAGGTTATTCCTGTCAAATTTTGATACCATTAGCGATTATTAATTTAATCCAGTTCAAAGATTTCAAATAGCCGCCATTTTGTTTTTTAATGTCGGAAAATTTTTGATTCATTTTTTTAGATTGTTTTAATTGTTATAAAGCTGTATGCAAAATTTCAGAATTATAATAAGTACGATATTTACTTTTGTTAGTGGTCCAGAAACACTACCTAGAAGTATTGGTAGAGAGTTCCGAAAAACTTTGTATATAAACTGCAATATTTTGAGGGACAAACATGACATTTCTTTTGAAAGAGATAGAGGCTGATTCAACAGTAAAATGGATACAATCGATGAAAAAGTATATAAAATTCTGGAAAAACTTCTCAAGCTGGAAACACTGGAGAATAAAGTAGATTCATTAAATGGCAATTTTGAACAAGAAATTAGTAGAATAAGGACTGAAGTTAATGAGATAGAACAAAATTGTTTGCAAAGAGAGAAGATCAGTGCAGAAAAATTATTGTTCTTTGGCATTAAGGAAAATAATTACTTCACAATGAGTAAAGAGATTGTGGAAGTGGTGAAGTTTATTGCTTTTGAAATGAATAGAAATTGCATTGGAGATCTTTGGAAAACAATTAGAAACAACGAAAATCACCAGTGATTGTTAAATTAAATACCATGGTTATTAAGAACTTAATAATTAAGAATGAAGAAAAACTACGTGAAGATGACCGCTTCAAACAGGTACAAGTTAAAGAAGACCTGAGTAGAGAATCATAAGAAATAAGGAGGCAACTACTCCCATACCTGTTGAAACTGAAAAAAGGGGGAAAGTGACAATCCGGGATAAATTAAAAGGGGATGGTGAAATCACTGTAAAACCACTCCCCGGTGGTTCGGAACCCACCTAAAACTGTAGGTCCAACTCATCAATCACCATTTTCCAATTCATTACCCACGTACAGGTTTCAGACCTATCTGGGTTTCATCCTCCAAATAAAATATTTAGCCTGACTAGAAATTAATTAAATATTACAGTATAATAAATAAATCCGTAATCTTCATTCAGTAAGCCAGATCTATGTTTCTTTGAAATTCTCAAGTCAGATTCAAATCAAATTCATTCAAATTTTTCATGAAAATAAAATTAATACAAAAACAAAAATAGAACCCATTTTGCCTGTAAAGGAAATCCTTGGGCGCAAGAGAGTTCCAAAAATAAAATAATACACAAGAATCAAATTGAAAAGATGATGGAGAAAAGAAGAAAAAGACGGAATAATGAGAAAGGAAGAAATAGTAGGAAATATAATATGGAAATAAAGGAGTTTTTTTTTTTTTTTTTTTTTGAGGATGAAGCCCACATGGGTCTGAGACCTGTGCGTGGGTAATGAGTTGGATGATGGTGATTGATGAGTTGGACCTACAGTTTTAGGTGGGTTCCGAACCACCGGGAAGTGATTTTCAGCAGAGAACATTGTCTTTTTTGCTGGCCAATCTAATCGGTCACCGTTACGCACAGGACCTACGAGAACGCAGCTTATCTATCTGATTGAACAGATACCTGCTACGACTCGCGGCTATCACTTCCCCGTTAAAAAAAGGTAGAGGCTGCTCTACATATTTTGAACAAATATTAAATACAGCAGTGTTTTTATGTTTTTTTTTAGGATTAAGTCCACATAGGTCTGAGACCTGTGCGTGGGTAATGAATTGGATGATGGTGATTGATGAGTTGAACCTACAGTTTTAGGTGGGTTCCGAACCACTGGGAAGTGACTTTACAGCAGAGAACAGTGTATTTTTTGCTGACCAATCTAATCGGTCACCCTTACAAAGAGTGAAGCTTATCTCTACGCAGCTTATCTCTAGCTGATTGAACAGATACCTGCTACGGCTCACGGATATCACTTCCCAAAGTTTCTACTTGAGAAGTTATGGTGGAATAAGGTTTACTAAGTTATGGGAAATGAAATGAAATTGACTACTACACATCTTCCAATCTGACATTACCTCATCATAATAACATAGACTGCAAAAATAAGTTACCTTTTTATATCTTCCCAATCCCGATCGTCTTCATCTTCTACCTTGTCTCCTCCATCTTTTATGGAAGCTTTCTCACAATTGCTTGCATGGGTTTTATCATCTTCCTGGAAAAAAATAAGTGATTTAAAATGATAGTTGAAAAAACAGTTTATATTGAGATGACAATAACAATTGAATCGCAAATTTAACATGCAGTGCAAAAATTGAAAAATTTATTTTTCCTCCACTTACCATCTAAAGTAGCATTTTACTACCTAGAATCGAATACTTAAGAACTACTCTATATCCCACTAATCCCAATTCACACAGATTTTAGTTTAAAAATACTAATTTTGACAGATTTGTTGAAAGTCAACCCAGTCATTATTATTCCTTATCATTAAACATCTTTCCGTAACTATCTTTGATTAAACGCAAAAGGTCCTGGATTTGTTATAGCACACAGATAAATTGAATTAGAAAAATCTTTAGTGATTTGTTCCAAAGATTGGAAATTTTAGGTTATTTGTAAGAACGAGCCAACATGAAACATCAATCTGAATAGTGTCACTGGGAAGCCTTGAAAATCAAATCACTCAAGTATTTCTGTAAGACAAAAAGTTGCAGCCACATTGCAGAAGTGTCCTAAGGAAGCATTCTTAGAGAATATCCTATACAATATTAATTGGCAATCTAATATTAAAACTGACACTGTATTTCACTTTTTTATATTTTTTACTCACTTATATTGGAGATGCTTGAGGGATGCATTTCACTTCTGAAAAGAAGCTTCATCAGCCTTTTCAGAAGTGAAATGCATCCCTCAAGCATCTCCAATATACGTGAGTAAACCATTATAAAAAAAATGAAATACAGTGTCAGTTTTAATATTAGATTGGTCATTAAGTATTTCGTCATGGAAAACATCACAGACTCTATTTTTGATAGTTTCTTGGCCAAAAATATTGTTTAATTGACTAGAAAAATTGTATTAATTATTTTGTAAGTTATGTGGTCTTAAAATTCTTTAGTAAATTGGGTTGAATTTAAACTGTTCATTAGTAGCAGTACTAGATAGCAGTCACATAGCAATATAAAATTGAATTATATTGAATATATTATATTATATAAAATGAATATATTGAATTAAAACTCACCATGTTTTCGCTTTCCCCATCAGAAGAAGAATTAGGAAAGAAGTTAATTCGCTTTTCATTTCTGTTTTTCTTGTCTTCATCATCATCATCATCATCACCTTCTTCTCCGCCATTTTCTCCTCCATCTTCTTGGCTGACTGCTGTTCCTTCTTCTTCTCCACCTCCTCCTCTAAGAATTTCTCCTCTTTTTTCTTCTTCTACTACACCCCCTTTCTCTATTGAAGCATAGCCGCCTTCTTTTTCTGCCAAATCATCTTCTTTTTCTCCTTCATCATCTTCTTCTTCTCCTCTATCGTCTTCTTCATCACCATCAATATCATCATCATCATCAAGCAATTTAAGCAAGGTTTTGACTACTTCTTCGTCATCATCTCCTTTTAACCTTTCTTCTTCCTCTTCCTGTTCTTCATCTTCTTCACAAATAGCATCCATATTGTTTATCACTTCATTCAGCTTCTCTTTTCCTTTACTCGGCGTGGAAGTGCTGCCTATATTTGCCAAAGAGAAGTCCGTTCTTGAAGAACTATCATCACTATCGAACACATTCTCCGCATTTAGTCGGCCTTCTACAACATCAGTATTATGTCTGCTATTAGAAACTGAAGAAAAGCAACTTATTTCGCTTGAAACAGACATAGAAAGTGAGATTGCATCATCCTCAACCAAATTATCCTGTTTTGATTGCATTCCATCACATTTTTCAATGATATTTTCTTGATCGCTGTCGTGTTCTTGGTCACCTCCTTCAAAACCACCATTCCTACGAGCCAAATCCTCCTCAATCATGTACATTCTCTGCAATTGAGTCAGACGACTCGACAGATCATTGGAAAACCTATTTAGTTCTTCTATAAAACAAATTATGAAGTCCTGCACCATTAGTTCGAGTTTTTCAATATAAAGAAAATCTTCACAATCATTATCACTTAGAATTTCATTTTTCATTTCAAGGAACCTATCATTTTCGTGTAATTTGACCAATTGAGAAAAGAATTTCTTCATTTCCTCTCTAGCCTGTAGCAAAACAGGATTTTTGTAAAAACCTTTTCGGCTTTTGGTATTGGGATTCGGGTGGGAAATTTTCACTTTCACTTCTCTTAAATCTGGATTTTTTTCAATAGTATTTCGGTTCTGGTCGGGTCGTGTTTCATCTAATGTTGCATTTAAATTATCTTGGCCTCTTATGGAAGTAAACGATTCCTGCAAAAATTAAAAATATTGATAAATTCACGATTTCTGTGAACAGTAATAATAATACTAATAGGTTAGAACGAGAGTCGGTTTAATACATGAAGTCGGCAATGAATTCAATTTAAAAGTTGAATCTTTTTTTTCCTGTATTTTATTCATTTATTTATTGTCACAAATTTACAACGAATGTGAAGGTGTAACAGACTCAAGTCCAAAACTGCACTCTTCAGAAAATTTTGAATATGTTGCATTGTCCAAAAACATTGAGGTTAACAGACTAAAAATTTAAGATATGCTAAAAACCTTCACTATAAAATAACAAAATGAATCTTCTCACTCAACCACTATTAATTTAAAATTTCACTTCAAACGAAACACTAAAAACAGTTTATAATATTAAAAGTTCTTTCAATTGCTGCTATAATTTAAGGGTGACTCATTTTTCTAGTAACGTACAGTAATAAAAAGTGACATGATGTCGACTCAATGATATAATAATAGTAATAATAATAATAATGTGACCTGGCTGCCTCAGGCCTAGTATCAAGAGTTTTCAGATCGCAACTGAATAAGTTCAGGACCTCTGACGTGACTTAACGACTGTTTACAGCCAGCCTCCAAAGCACGGGAGTTGCTTGAAGAAAGTTTTTCTATCACAATAATAATAATAATATATTCACAAGCGACAAGACGTAGCTTTTCTCAGCAAAACATAGACCACTTTACTCTGGTTGCAGAAATGGACTACTTTAATGATTGTTGATTATCTGTACTAATTTGTTACCAAGCTGCTATGTGAAAGCACATGATTATACCTATATACATTCTAGCATTCATATGTCTTTGAATGGTAGAACTGATACCTAGCATAAAATGTATGAAGGTGGTTCCATTATTCACTCGCATGCGCACAGGCTTCCCAAAATGCAAAATCGGTTGCAATGGAATGTGTGATCACAAAAATTGAATTGTATTGATTAGATTAATGTGGGAAGATTGAAGAATTTTTTTGTAGATTACGTCTTGGAGACTCCAGTTAAGGAGCATAAGACAAGTCAGATTAACAATTATACTATCTTATACACTAGTTACCATAATTTATTACTTTATCAATTAGTTGAGGTGAAGCTTGATTTTGATGTGAAAGGAACTCTTGTACACTATATAAAGCTTTATCAACTAATTTTTTTCAGCTGTTTTTTAATATTTCTATATTTTCAAGAATTTTTAAAAACTGCGGTAACTGTAGAGTTTTTTTTTTGTAGATTACGTCTTGGAGACTCCAGTTAGGAGTATAAGACAAGTCAGATTAACCATTATTATACTATATTATACACTAGTTAATTACTATATCATTTAGTTGAGGTGAGGCTTAATTTTGATGTGAAAGGAACTCTTGTACACTATACAAAGCTTTATCAACTAAATTTTTTTCAGTTGTTTTTTAAATATTTTCAACTATTTAAAAACAGCGGTACCTTGATGCAGAGCTTCCTACCTATAACTAGGATTTTGTTTGAATAAGCTACTATTGTGACTCACCAAGTGATGATCTACACAGCTTCTTGTATTATAATCGTGTAATCAAGATTTTGGTCAATATCACTCTTTTTTACTTATAAAGTAGCTTCATACACATATAAGCAGGTTACAGTTAGGAGACCAAGTCTCTTGAAAATCGGCCTACATGAATATAATCTATTTATTCTTTCCATACACCTCCGCTTTCTTTTGGATCTTAAACACCCTATCAAAGTTTTGTTTTGATGAGTTACCCCATACTAAGATAGCATACCTTATATGTGACACTAAGAGCACGTGGTAAGCTGAAAAAAAAACTTTTTGTCCTTTAATTCAATAAGAGAAAAAGGAAGACATTTTAAACATATAGAAAAGGAGAAACTTCTTCATATTGTTTTCAAACATTAAGTGGTACGATAATTTAGTAGGCGTATAAAAATACCGACATTACAAAATCTTATTCAAGTTATTTTGAATGGAAATATTATAATTTTGTCTGAAAAGTAAACATTCACCGGTGATTTGAAGTTTGAATTTGTTCATGTGTAGTGCATATGCTTTAGATCTCTAAATTTAAAATTCTCAGCTGATTTCAGAATCATAATCAAGCCACCATGTTTGTTGTTGTTGGAAACATAACAGAACACTTTTATACCAAATAATGGCTCACTTTTATACTGAACTAGCTGGCGCGACGCGCGTTGCTGCGTTCTCATAAAAAATTCTTGATTTTATTATTTGTCACCTCCCACTGAGGTTACATTTCAAATTTCAACCTTCTAGGACTATTAGGGAAGATGTTAGTCCTAAAGCTCTTCCAGCTGATCAGAGAGGCCTCCTTCGTTGTTTTCTTACACAGTAAGACCTTACTCACCACCTTTCAATGAAGATTTCAAATTTAAACCTTCAACGACTATTAGGGTAGAAGCTAGGTTTTTTTATTTTATTATTCTTTTTTAATATATTTTTTATGTATTTTAATGTATTCTCCTACTGAGAATGCATTTCAAATTTCTAGCTGCATTGGTAAACAGATGTTATCAACCTGGCATAATTTACATTTCATCATACCCAGTCATAACTATCTTTCCTACGTACTGCAAGGCTACGACTGCCCAGTATCCTACATGCAAAGTTTTTTCTTTCCAGATAGCGTAAATAACGCCACTAAGGTGCCTGCCATATGATTAAAAACTGTTGACTTCTATCAGCTGTTCCTTTAAGCTGTTTGGCCGGCAAGTTCAGTAGGTTAGGTGAATGATGTTTTGCAAAACACACAAACAGCTTGTCCATCGAAACAGCGTGTACAGCAGATCGAAAAATTTCAAATTATTTTCCATATGATTAAAAGATCCCAGTAAGCTAGCTAGCCATGTACCCGTGCTTTGCATAGGCAAAACTTCAACCCCCTAAAAACACCCCTAAAATTGCGAATTTTGAAAAATCCTTTCTTATTGCACGGTGAAATCCTATAAGGATTGTTCATACGAAATTTCAAGTTGATAGGCCTAGTAGTTTTGGCTCTGCGTTGATGAGTGAGTCAGGGTATCATCCTTTTATAGATAGAGATGATGCGATGAATAGTAGCCTAGTATAAAAGTAGTACGGATAATAAACCACCATTTAAGTAGTATTCTGAATATTTTATCAATCGAAGGCAGCTTGCCTAATGCATTGACCACATTGTTGTTGATAAAAGGGTATTTGTAGAAATAATACTGACCTCAAAACTGGAGTATTTTTTTCTTCTGTGATATTTTCCGTTTCTGTTTTCTTCTTCTTGTCTACACAAAAAAAAAATATTCATTAGAATTAATTTCAAAAGAATATTAGCAATGATTGGTTTTTTTAATGATGAAGCTTAAATGAGTATGATACTAGTGCGTGGGTAACAAGGAGAATGATGTTATGGATGGTGGACCTACAGTTTTAGGACGGCTCAGAACCATCATTATAATAAAGCAAATAACTTCGCGTTATAGCAGCTGGTAACCCATCCATTCATGATCGAGTCAAGCAATAAACTTTAATAACAATATTACTTGAAAATTCGGCTATTACTGTTAACAATAAATAATTATTACTATTGGATATTTAGAAAAAATCTTAATATTAAATAAGCTCCATACTGAACATTGAACATATAATTTTTCCATGAGAGGACTTTAAAGAGCATGTGAACCAGTGAATGAAGTGTTATTTAATTGCAATGAGTGTCTCAATTTGGACGTACAGTAAACTAGATCAGGGGTCTCCAAACTGTTCAGTCTGCGGGCCATAATAATCACCCCAGTAGGTTCCGAGGGCCAGAACCGTTTTCATTTTCTACTATCTATAGAGTGTTTTAGGAGGAATCCTCCCCTCCTCCTACTTCCCCTCCCATACTTCCACCACTTCCTCAACTAATGAAGACATACTTGTTACTTATTAGAAGAGTAATTTTTAGTGAAATTTGTACAGTACATCTTTTTCTGAGTTATCCTTATTATCTTTTTTTATTGTGATATCTATCTCATAACATACACAAAAGTTGTTATAAAACCAGGGACATTCAAGTTTTTAGTGAATTAACTTAGTTAAAAGTCTGATGGTTAAGGCGAGCGAAGCGAACCTGTGGACCACATATGTATAACTTCTGAAGTCGTCAAGTATGCGCCTTCAGCAAACATACAACTGCTAAATCTGATAGAAAGTTATGTATTGATAATTAGTGCAATCAAGTAATTGTACTCAAGTAGAGGAGTTGCTAGTAGAAAATAATATTAAGTGGCAAAACCCTATGAGCTGTCAAGGGCCAGATTGCTCACACTGTCGCGGGCCGGATTTGGCCCGCGGGCCGCAGTTTGGAGACCCCTGGTCTAGATTGATAATATCACAACAATGCCAGTTTGGACAACCTTTGGAATATCTCTTTAATGCCTCAAAAATAGCGTTTATAACAGTTACTTTTATAAAAATGATTGAAATTTGAATAATGTCACTTTATTTCTAATCTTCTTTCTCGGTTTTATATTTATGTACTTTTTTCAAGAAGCATAACAATAAAATAGCAAGTCATTACGACGGACAGGCGTTTTGTATCCTATGTGGAAATGTTTCGCTTGAGCTGGGTACTGTTGATTATACTAGTACTGTGTGGTGTTACAACAGATATAACTAGAGAAAAAATATTTCAAATAAAGCGTCTAATATCGAAAATATATTTGATCAATAATCGACTCTAGGTCGCCATATCATAGTACGACCTAACCTAGAAAGTGAACGCTATGCGATTTTTTATTTTATGTCAGCTAACCTTAAAATTCTAAAGAAAGAGGAAAGTGCATGCAAATAATAATTTGACATTTTAAATAAATTAAAGGTAATCTGGAAATTGAAGGATCTGGATGGCAGTAGAGCTGAATTTCAACACCAAAGTTGTTGCATGGTATTTAAGTGATATTTCAGTTATTACGAGAAATTTTTAAACTATTTATGATCAGTACTGTTCTTCAAATGTTCAACTGTCTGTGGCTGTACTCACTTGGTTTTTGGGTTTTGTGATACCTGCTGGCTGCATTCGCTGAATGTGTTTTGTGACATTGTGCATGCGTTCGCACGAAAATTTTGAGGTTAAACTTTAAAAAGAACAATCAGTTTTGACAGGCATGCCGATGACGCAAGGCAAACACAAACACTAGAGCGGTTACTTGAACTAAGACATTACTGGCTACTAACTTACAACAAGTCAACGAAGCATCTCTAATCAGGAACTGATAAGGTGATAGGATGAACAGTTTTTAACCAGCTAGTGTTTCCCGGTAATCAGGTTAGCAAACAAAACTACTTTGTCAATAATTCCCTGCTCTGGTCTACTCTCATTCTGAATCTTTCTCAAACAGCTGTAATGGCAGTACACTGTACACAACACCGCTCTTTCACATGTACTTCAAGCAGAGATTGCTTAGGCTGCTCCTACATTGGAAGCAGAATTTCTTCAGACTGGAAGGTCTGGTCTGGTCTGGCCGAGTCTGACAGAAACAAACACATTTGGCGCCGTGTCACCTCCTACACTGGGGCCTGTTGTAGTGCCTGGAAGGGAATTATTAGGAATGGCGTGGAATGTTGAACTGTTATCAAACAGCTCGTTGTGTAGCGATCACAGATTTATGGTTTTCATAATAAGCCCAAATGGCAAAACCACAATGAGCACCGGTCCAAACCATGTTGACTACTGAAATGGGGTTAACTAATAAACAAAAACAGACCATGTGCAAATGTGTAACCCTATCACAAATGATGTGACAATCGAAACAAACTGCTTAGTTGGTTCTGCTGCACCCTGTATATCAAAAGATTCAATCCCATAAAATCAAATGGAATAATAAGAAAATACAACAAAAACTTCATGCACATATAGATGGATAAAGAAAATAAGAAACCCCCAAAGGCGAAATCTAAGCGCCAAAACAGTAAAGCTAGTTATTTTTGGCCTAAGAATGATTATGAATTTCATTGAACTAATTTAATAGAAATTTATCTAATCGAAAATAATTGCTGCAAATCCTATGCAAAGTAAGATCCATAAAAAACTAGGCTATTTCCAACAGATGGCAAAACATTTCACAATCTATTAATATTTACTTGCACGAAATACAGTTGCACAAAAGAAAATTGAATTTAACCACTGTAAGATGATGTCATCTTACAAAGCTCAATAGGGAAGTCACTGCACTGGCTCCGTCAAATGATATCATAATTCATCTATTTGCAGCCAATATACAATTAGTAATGCAGGCTAAGTCATGATCAAAGTCATATTTCAATATTCACTAACAGCAACAATTATTTTAAATATTTCTTGATAACATCAATAGAAAAAATTAATAAAAACAAAGTCAACTTATAGACTGTATAAACCAACAAGTAAAACTGAGTCAGTTTTTTATATACCTATTTATACAAATATAATGTCTCAAAATTTTAAACATACATTTTAGGTTGTTAGAAATAAAACATTAAAATGGAATGTTACTTGATAACATCCCGTCAACAGAGTAGAAAGCCTTCTCTTTGAACCATTTTGTAATTGTGTCCTTGGAATTGTTTTATTTTTTGTCACATATAGCTACCGGCAACTTATTGAATAATTTTATCCCAGTAAACAAATACATTTTTTGAGTTTTGGAGAGTCTTACCTGCCCATGATTGACGTAATTACATGACCTGGTATTGTGTTCATGAAAGCTGCTTCTTAATCTCAACATACTAATATTTTCTTTAATAAATGTTAAGGCCTGTAGCATAAAGATGCAAGGCAGAGTCAATATGCCATTTTCACTAAAAAATGGCTTACAAGAATCTCTCCAGCCCAGATTAAAAACTGTGCGCAAAGCTCTTTTTTTGACATAAAAAACGTCATTGGCGCCACTAGAGTTTCCCCATAGCAGAGTGCCATATTGCAGGTGAGAGTGGAACAAAGCAAAATATGCCATTAAAGTTAAACTCAACTAGAACATGATTTCAGAAATCATCAGCGCGGCTAGCCGCGCACTAGGCAACCATGGCTGCCACAACCAAAATGTTGAGCAACCCATTTAGGCAGCCGGCTTCGGCAGCTGACCTTGAGTAAGTCGTTGCCGCAGTCTAGTGTCGTCTGAGCGCGATGGATGTGGAAGATGCAATAATTGCTTATCTGCTATTAGAAGAAACGCTAGGCTAAAATAAGGCATTGGATACATCCTCTACTACTTGAGCATCATACAATGGGATTATTTAAAAGCTATTTCATGTACCTTCGTTAAACTACCCAGATCGTTTTTTCAAGAATGTCAGTGGAATTATTTGATAACCTTTTGGAGAATACATTACTGGTATCGATACTCATATGCGACCCTGTATAACTCCGGAAGAGAAGTTGTTGATTACTTTGAGATGAGTACAAACAAGTTTTGGAATAAACCGCCATTAATAAAGGATTTTTCAAAATTCTTAATTCTAAGCCTTTATAGGTTTCACTTAAATTCTAACTTTTTAATGGTGAGTCACAGAAAATTCACAGGAGATCTTTTTGTTTGTCATAGTTAATTATGCAAGAATAAAAAAAATTGACCTGGTAAACAGTTTTTACCAAAGGACGACGCTGATAGGGACCTACAAAAGTTGTTTTTGAAACCATCTAAATTTCATGTTTTATTCTTGTATCTTCTTCTTCTTCATGTGCCTTCTCCATGGCGGAGGTTGGCTATCATGATGGCGATTTTTATTTCATTAGCAGCTGCTCTGAATAGGTCGTTAGAGGTACATTGGAACCAAATTTCTTGTATAATTAACCAAAAAAATGTCTCTTGTGAATTTTTTCTGCGATACGCCATTAAACATTTAAAAGTAAAACTTTACCCCCCCCCCCTGAATACTCTGACACCAGACCTGAGCCAGACAGGTCTTCAGGTCGCGCTCACTTGGAAATAGAATAAGTAGTAGGCTAGTAATAATAATTACTTAGTATTTATTTACCTCTTTCTGCATAGCTCTCTAGCGGCCCAAGCCGTGGCTCTGAGATCGTAGAGCACCTCCGTCGAACACATGAAACAGCTCCATCTATCGCCAGTGTTTACCTTTTGAAAATAATTTCGGCTGAAATTTCTTCTAACACACGGCTGTGAAGCGAAACGGATGAAAAACATGATTAGAAAACAGTGAAACTAAGAAGAAAATTAGAGATGGAATTACTACAGTTACAAGGGCATCTCATTAATAATGGGCACAAGTTCAAGACTGAAGAAAATGTTTGAATTTCTGCAATTGATTGGCAAAGGCAGACAATTGAACATTTTAGAAGCTCTGGACATAACTAGGTTGGTAAAAAACGATTCCAATAGTTTAAATTACCAAATTTATTTTAACCAATTCAATACAACTAACTAGGTTTCATCATAATTCCTGCCTACATTTAAAAAACGGTTCTTCCGTGTATTTATTTTTGTTGACCTTGACTGCATTTCAGTGAGCTAATTTTTTAGTTTTAATTTGATTCAATTCTAGCCTTATTACGTATTCTTCTTTGTTGCTATCTAGATGTTCACAGTTTTTAGTTATTGATTTGACTCATATGTGTGCTTGTTACTCCTCCCACCAGGGGGCGTGACTTGTCAGCCAATCACAAACTTCGATGAAGGTCAGCCTCTTTCTCCCTTATCCAATAGTATCATTACATATTAAGCTTCTGTGTACTTTAGTTTTAGTTAGATTAAGATTGATAATGGTATAACAACCGAAACTAGTTTCTCAATATTTTTTAATATATGTGGTTATGACAATTTCGTCTTATTATTCATAACCAATAAGAGATTGGTATAGGCAGAGGCGTTTAGAATACAGGTTATATTCTGAACGCCTCAAGTATGAGTCTGGCATCATACCTGGCATCTGAATACTCAGTAGACAAATTGCCTCGTACTTTTGTCATAAACATTTTTTCTTACTCAAGTCTATATGGAACAGATTTCTGCGTCGATAGCAATGCAATAATGCTATGAATGGTGGACCTGCAGTTTCAGGTGGGTTCCGAACCACCGGATAACTGATAATGAAGAAGATAACGTGTTACTTCTGCCTATCACACTTCCAACCCGAGCGCTTGTGACAGAACATCACAATCACCCTAACACAGCGAGTGGCCACCACTTCCCAAACTGATTTCTCATTGTTGATTGTGAAATCAAGTCTAATTTATTTTTGTACTATGTTAATTCTATTTTCTATTTTGTCTGCGGAAAAAATGTTTATTAAATAATTTTTCCTAGTGACCCGAAAAAGTGCCTATTTTTTCACTAACTGTAGCATGCAAAATATTCTATTCTTGCACCAGTGCGGAAAAGTGAATTCCAAAGCGGAAAAGTGAATTCCAGTGCGCGAAAGTACTTTTCCGCACTCCAGATTTGCAACCTAACAACACGAAATAGTGAGCATGTAATACGCAGGTTCCCTATTCTGCATTCAAAAATAGGTTGGCTACCGTACTCTGCTTCAGCTACGAAATAGTCAGCTGTAGTTGTTGAAATCGATTTGATTCGAAGATAGGTCCTGTTTAAATTACTTTATCATTACTGTAGGAAAAATTTAATGTGTAATTCAAGCGCAAAAGTATTGTTTCTGCACTCGAGAAAAAACTGTTTCTCTCGGTGCAGAAAACCCCCATTTTGCATTCTAGTTATACAAATAACTATTTCTATTATAAATACGGTATGAAAATAACAGTTACATGCAACACATCAATCACATGTTACCAGAAAAAAATTAAACTGCAGTTTTTTCATGAATAAATTTGATCTCTTCACAATCAAATTCTGAAAGTTCATCAATTCATGATAGTGAATATGGAAACTTTCAAATTATGGCTTTTACTGCGTATCTCACTAAGGGTCTGACTACATGGATGATTTGAACTAACCTTACAGAATCCGTTGTTGCATTTGTCGCACAAAAACATGTGTCCTCCGTCACCACACCAACGACAATATTTTGGGCCACCATCCTCATCTGTGGAAAAGTTTCCGTCTGCATAAAATGCTTTGCATTTCTGTGGGAAAAATTAAAAAATTCTGTCACAAATACAGTAAAAATAACTCACAACAACGTCGGTTATCATGTCAAACCGAGTGGAATGACCAAGTCTCAGTTAAATTTTGTTTTTGCAAAGATTTACATAGAACAAACTTTGTCGATTATGACGAGATTTTTTTTGAAAATGTCCACATTAGTTTGATACTTGCTACTTGTGCGAGGTTCATGAGGCGAATGATTACACAAAATATGGGAATCGAACCTGTGGTTGCAGGAGTAGCAGTAAATCAGTCTTATCGGAGACACCGACACAACCGATTAGGTTATAATAGTTTATAACATGCAAGCTACAGAGAGTTTGAGTATACGTCAAAGTTTAGGGAAGTGATAGCCGAGAGCCGTAGCAGGTATCTAATCAGTCAGATAAAGATAAGCTACGAACTATTGGACCTTCTTTGTGAGGGTGGCCGATTGTATCGGTCAGCAAAAAAGACTGTTCTCTACTGTAAAATCATTTTCCAGTGGTTCGCAGCCCACCTAAAACTGCACGACCAACACAAACTAATCAATCACCAACATCCAATTCATTGCCCACGCACAGGACTCGGACCTGCGTGGGCTTCATCCTCCCAAAAAAACTACAATAACACTAATTCTAACCTGACACACTCTGTCTCCACATGAGCAAGATGCTAGAGGAGGCTGAGACATATAGTGGTCAGGTAGAATAAGCGTTATTGTAGTTTTATCTCAATCTCTATTATCTGAACCAAGTATGAAGATATGCGGGGTGTGACAAGGCTTGCAGATTGAGGTTACACTCCCAGACCAATTCAACGTTTTATTAGAATTTTTTAGATTTTTCTGCAGAATGCCTCAGGGCATCTCTCTGGCTAATTATATTATCTCGTGCTATAAAATAAACTCAAGGAATTTCTTTAACCTTCACATTGAAGACATAGAAAACTGGTATCATATCCTACGCTAACGCATTGATATAATAATTTTTGTTAAGAGTACTCCTAATTTCTTTGTTTCTTCGAATTTCTAAATTTATAAACTTTACTTCTCTGGTTGGCCACATTTGAAACTGATATTTGCATGCATAATTTTGTTTATTTTCATTATAATTACTGTGGTGGTTCAAACTAAACTCTCTTGTCTTTAGTCAATCAACCTGGTTTCCAACTTTTCAATTTTGTGCATTCTGAACTCATATTTTATTAAGCAACTTCAGTCCAGACGCTCACTTACTCACTTCAGTTCACTTACTCTAGGTTCTAGTTCGTTTCCAACTCTAAAGCTTATCACACTATTTGGCATCAAATATACAGGTGCGGTAACAAATGGAGGAATTTTTTAAAATTGCTTATTAATTCTAGGTATGGTAAATTCAACTGAATATTTTTTCTTTTGTCAGTCTATTTACCTGTGTACAAACACAAACGGAATGTTTTCTTTGCGCGCAGTACTTTCGCTTATATAAGGTTCTAAATATTTGTCAAAATTTTTAAATTTGTGAAATGTTTATATTTATAGTGTTTATATCAATAAAGAATTTTGAGTTTGAGAATATTAAACTACAATTTTCACGACATTAGTCACCTACACCGGATGAGCACTTCAAGGATTCAATAATAATAAATTGGCCAATAAGTAGATATTATTACAACTTTCTTATTCAACAAAAAAATGAAGTTAAAAATTTAAATTGACAGCATACATCGACATCAATATACTCCCTGAATATTAACATTAAATACCCGCTATCATTGTCAATTGTCTCATTAAGAAAAAAGCTTGTTAAACAATATTAAATTGGTATGTATCTGTGCATGTTTGACTTCTGAACTTCTAATGTATTCTAATACTGTATTATATATGTTGAAATAATTGAAAAATTGATTTATTTTTTAACATAAGTTACATTAAGTTGCAAAGAATACACTTACATGTTTGTATTATTATTCGTAAGTTTGCAAAGACCTGTAACGTAATTATTATGTAAGCATCATAATTACCTTGCAAACGAGAACTTTTAGATGAGAGTGTAGTTTACAAGAATTTCTTGTGATTATGTTGCCTGACAAATCAGCACAACATACAGTGCACTTCAAATTCTGTTTCAGCACATCTTCAATATCTGAAAATATTAGAAAAATTTAAATAATTTGGGTAAAAACAAAATTTAATAAACGAGAACAAATAAGTTATTGTCAGTTCTGCTAAAAATATTTGTTTCTAATTTAGACACATTGTGAAGTTCATATCGTTCAAAGTTAAAATCAAAGTTATTTATAATTGATAAAGTAAATTCGTATGGCTTTTCGTGGTGGGGAGACCCTTACGGGTAGTTCCACCTCGCCGTTTTTTTTTTAACGACTGCTTTTTTTTTATATGCAACCGGGACCGACGGCTTAACGTGTCCTCCGAAATTGATATCATTCAACAACAGAAAATTTAAATACTGTTTTCAAATAAAATTGGCATCCATGACTGAATCCGAAGTTCAAACCAGTGATTCCCGATGGAATTATCAACTCATTATGATTGACAGTTTCCAATTTGCAAAAGACCCTCCAGTCTTCTTGGTATTGATGATGTGGATGTATTCGCAATGAATAATACTGGCTTTGTCACAATCATTCAAATTGTTAACACACGGAACAAGGCACTATAGTTTGGACTGTCCAACGTCATTTTCAATCTCAATCAGATACTACGTTACCAGAGTACTAGATACGACAAACTGGATCTGAAATGAATCTACAACGATATTTCAAAAATTCGGTACAACTAAAACCTAGATTATGTAGGATATAGGCCTAACATGATATCTATAATAAAAAAATCTAATTATTTTGTTCAAAAAAATTTCCGGGCTGCTTGAGGATTGACATATTATTTGGTGAACGATATTTTCAATAGGATAGAATACGATGAGTACATCACTGTTGAGATAGTCAACAGATCAAAACACATGCACACTAAAAATTGTGAGTTCGAAAATAAACTAAATTGAAAATTGTACTTAAACTAAATACTAAAGGCTACTTATATTAAATACTGTACTTACTCTCATATTTTTTCAATCTATGTATTTTTTCCTCCTGCGAGATGGGAATTTGCAAACGTTCATTTATTTTTTCCGCCATCGCACCTATAACAATCAATCAATATTATATATATATATATACATTATAGAACATCTGAAAACTCAGACAGAGGATGAGTCATAAAATATTATAGTATTATAGGTCCAAGTTAAGGTTCGAAATGCAATATACGCTCTTTCCACCAGAACGCTCAATATTATTGCTGTAAAAATTCCTCAACCGAATAGCAAGCCCCCTCAACTAACAATTTTTTCAACAGCCCTCTGAATTGTTTTATATTAACTGAATTTCTCAAATCTTGAGGGAGTGTGTTATAGATTTTTGGGCCCATATACTGGGGAAACTTCTCAAACAATGTTGTCCTGTGGACAGCTACCGATAAAGATGCTGAGTGTCTTGTATTATATCTGTGAAACTTATTATTACGACTGAAGTTTTTGTGGGTGTATGTACAGATTTCTAGAATGCAAAGTGACGGCAGAGTGAGTATCTGGCTTGTGCGGAAGAGTTCACGACATGAAACTCCTGGGGGTTTTCCATGAATAATTCTAATTGCCTTTTTTGAGATCTAAAGACCTTAATAAAAAATGTAGGTCCTCCCCAAAGCGTAATTCCATATTTAAGGTAAGGAAAGAGATAACCATAATATACGGTCAGCAGCGATTTGAAGCTTAATGTATTTTTGAGCACACGTAAAGAGAAGGAAGCTGAATTGATTTTTGAACAGATTTTATCAGTGTGTGCTGACCACTACAACTTCCTATCTAGAGTTACACCAAGGAAATCAACAGTTAATGAGGTATACTCAAACCATCCAACTCACTATAGTCTCCACCTGCAAAATGGGGGGTTGGAAGGTGATACACTTTGTTTTGCTAGTATTCATAGCCAGACCGTTTGCTGCAAACCATTCTTCGATGTTACTAAGTGGGAGTATCTCACATCGTCTAGATTTCAGATCGTCTAGGTGCTATTTTAAAACGAATCTGGAGTATGTGAGACGGCTGGAAGTATCATGCGCTGATCGTCTCAGATCGTCTAGTATTCACATCGACTAGCGTCTCACTTCCTCTATATTTCATATCGACTAGGTTCCATAGCAGCCAGGCCGGTACAGTCAGCTACCGACTAAAATAGAGCCCGCCAGCTGTAATCACACGTTCTAATTATTCCATATCGTTTCACAATGCCATTTCACTATCTGAATTCCAACGAAAAAAAATTATTTTGGTACACTTGACAAATGGTATTACGTGATCCCAACAATGCAAAAAAACATCAATTTGAAGCAGTCGTTCAGCTTTTAAAATGTTTCAAAAATTTTGAAATGTGAACTGAAAAAAAACTCTAATAGAGAATTTTTCCCATTTTCATGGAAAGTTTTAAAAGTGGGAAAGTTGTAGATAGAGATCTTATCTTGAGTTTATATTTCAAACTTTTATCTCTATAAGGTGAACCTTCTTCTCTTTGAATTAGGAGCAGAGTTTACAGGTTGGATAAATAAAACTAAGCACTTAGTTCCTTTCAAGTTGTTTAACGATTTAGTTTTTCTTCTACAGTTATTCACTGTTATTCTTTCAATGTTATTAATTGCTATAGTGCTATATTTACAAAGTTTCATTTTGATGTACAGTATACAACGTTTTCAATATAGGCCTACAGCAATATTTAGCTTAATTTATAACAGAAATATACAATGCCGTGGATATCCTATAGCCTACACTGGATAAATATACTGCAAATACTTTCAATAACTTACAATAAGAATAACTATTTATGTTATAATAACTTACAATTAAGGGAAAGGCTCCGTTGAGCCTGCCTTTGGTTAGAGTCAGTTAGAGACATTATATTCTATATCATATGTCAGAATTGAATTACGTTGATTTCAGCTCTAACTGAAAATCATAAATTCAAATCGATTTTTCAAATACGAGTAGCTTTGGATAAACTCTACATAAAGAAATATTTCTTATTGATTTCATAATTCCTAATTCATGCTCTTTATTTTTTATTAATCTATCCATATTGCAGGAATATTTGTCTATCAAGTCTCATTTTTAATTATTTTTGAACATGCAGGGTTTTCTTCTCAAAAAATTTCACGAATTATGGAAGCTGTACGTACATAAATCATTTGATTTCAAAATCAATAGACATTGGAAATTATGTTTTTACTATCATTGCCATAATGAATATCTATATCATGTCTTAACAGGAAAATGTCGCAAATTTTGTCCAGTTTTTTTTTTATGGACATGTACTCCATTTTTGTGAAATTCAAATTCGAGTTATGGAGTTCGCTGTATCCACTGCAATCAATAGGAGAGGGTTTGGGGGGGAAAGTTTTGGGAAATGAACTCTCAAAAACTGATTTTTAGCAGTTTTTTGCGGAGGATAGTATCCACAAAAGTTAAAAGCTTGTGCGTGTGTAATGTGATTGATGTTGATGAAAGATGAGAGAACCTACAGCCTCAGCTACAAAGGTAAATGGCTGTAAACAATATCAGAGCAGCTGGAAAAGTTGAAAACAGTCAAACGGTCACCGTTTTAACCGCTGTCACGAGTATTACGTGACTTATCTTCTATTGCTAGGAAGACCCAACGATTTCTATACATAAATATTTATGTAGCCCCATAGAAATCGTTGAGTAGAACACGTTAGCAATCATAGAACCATCCACTACTCAAAAATAAGTTCTTGATATGAGTCGGTAGTGTTTTCAAGTGAATTTATTTCATTTACCATTCAAGGAATTTTGAGTGGACCGGACCCCCGGAATGGAGAAGTCTCGGTACACAGGCTAGACAAGTAGGACAAGGATCCATGATGAATCATTCTGTACAAGCAAGCACAAGTTCCCTATCTTCTTTGTCTAAATCCAAAAACTATTGTAGGCTACATGTTTTTCTGGATTGCACAGCGATGTGCAATGATGAAAAATTATTATAGAAGCACAATAGCCTATAATTATTAGCTCATAATTATTATGTCTGAATTTAAGCCAGTATGATTTTTTACCAAGAGTTTTGGTGAATTTTTTAATAAATGAAATGTTTGTAGAATCCTGTTTCTGCTAGATTGTGTTCATATGAAGGAAGACTCGAAATGAAAACCCTCAAATCGAATTCAACATATTGAGTAGGTATTTGAATAAAGTATGTATTTAATGAAAAATCGTAACTTTTTATTTCTCCTGTGTTATTGATGAATTGGTAGCCCTTCTACAGTTTCACTCTGATACAGCGTCAATAATATTGACAATAAATGATGTTATAACTAAGTCATACTGTATTTGTTTTACGGAATCACAGTGAGCTGAGCTCTATATAACTTTCATTGAACTGAATATTGAGACCATGGAAAATTGACAGTTGATAAGGCCCCCACCGACCCCGTTGCGCAAAGGTAACGAACAAGTAAAAAGGAACAAACTGTTTTGATAACTTTTTTATGAGTTTGTGATACAGTATTTCAGTGGATCTCAATGATAGAAAAAATGAAGGATGTAGTTTTATTCAAGTGAATCAAAAACCTAGGTAGCAAGAGTAAAATCCTATTACATTAAGTGAGCAATTTCTGTATCTGTATACCGTATTTCTATCCAAAATTTAAGATTAGCACAACATTTGTGAGTCAGAAATGATTTCAAATGCAAAATGAAATTGGTTTTGTCCAATGTTTTTCTATGAAACACTTGAAACACAGCCTCCCTGAGCGGAGCTCGGTTCATTTCTTCCATTTAATAATGATGTTATTCTATGGTGGACATTTTCCATATATAATGTGATTAAGTTATAATACAGTACTAGAAATATTTTTCTGCCACTCTAGAATGTCTTTTTTATTGGGTGAAAGGTTGAAACACATACATTTCACAGCTAATAAAGAGAACTTCCTCAATTTCGAGTATTTTAGATAAATGGGCTAGTGTGTGGCCACGAATCTGGAATCTGAATTTCTTCCATTTTTTGCGCGATTTAGGTTCGGGTGGAAAGGATGAGTCATACATAAAGTTTGTAGAATTATTTATATAAAAATGGCTAGTCTCGATACGGCAATATTTGTTTAGTGTCGCCGGGCTGTCGCGCCGGTAATTGCTTATTTCCTGTCTAGTTCATCCCCTCTCTCTCAAATACTGTTTTTCAATCTCATACCAAAATTTAGCATCAGTTACTGCTGCTAGTACAGCAATAAGGCTGTGCAGGCAATTGTGAGTCTGTGAATTATTGACAAAAATATTTTCCCCACCAATCCAAGAAATGTCGAAATGGGCTATTGTAATTTATTTTGAATCTTTATGTAAGTATAAGAATGTTTCATATCAATTCAAGGGTAGCCCTAACCAATTTGAGCAAGAAAGGTCCCAGGATGGGGGGGGGGATAAAATTGCGTTTATCTACTGGAAGAGACATAAGGGCGAAGCTGGTCTCCCCAGATCCCGATCCCTTTCCCCTTGGCGATGGACAGTTTCCAAGTTATCAAATCGAGTTTAAAACCGATTAAAACCAGTTGAAATCTATTTCAAATTGGTTATCGATTTAAAAAAATCAACACTTCCCTGCTCACGACTGTTTTCCCTGATGATTGGAAATTCTCAATTGTTATCCCCTTGAACGATGTTCCTAATCCTATTTCTCTTTCTGATTATAGGTCTATTAGTATCTCCTAGTGCTTACCAAAGTTTTAGAAATTCTTGTTCATGACCAGATGAGTAAGTTCATTGCTAGATAAGGTTTGATCAGTGACTTTCAGTCTGGTTTTAGAGAGGGACTTAGTACCCTTCTGAGAGTCACTGATGATATTCTTAGGGCATTGGATGGGTAAGAGTTGAATCTGATCATTCTAGTTGACCTCAGTAAAGCCTATGACTACATTTTTCACCCCATTCTATTTTATAGATTAGTAAATATGAGCGTCTCTCATTTCACTATCCCTCCACGGTCCCGATCCCTACCTCCTTGGCGATGACTCAAGCACAGTTTTCACAGTTATCAAGCACTATTAACTTTAACCCGTGAAATGAGTTAAAATAGGAGGATTTTAAGTCTAGAAACGATCAAAATGTGGCTATAGATAGGTTACTTTTTCGGAGGGAGGGCCCCTGGACCCCCTTTTGAGCATGAGAGCCACATATTTTTCATCATAATTGTGAAAAGACAGCTTTGAGATATGGGCCTACTGTGAAGGTAGACTATAGAGTTTGTCTGTCACAATTAAGGGCAGGCTTATCGGAACCGTTCACCAAGTTATAGTATTGTGTTCGAATTCACTTCTTTTATCTTTTGTGACATACATTCATATGATAATTTATTACTTTGATAAAAGCATTGTAATTCAACAAGAAACATATTTTTAGAATGAATTTAAGTGGCGAGTCTTGGAATGAAGAATGAAAGATAATATCTGATTGAGGTAGTACATTATCATTGTTGTTAGTGAGGGGGGAGGGCTAGTTTGTACCCCCCTCACTAGAAATTTCTGGTCACGCTTACGGTCGGTGAGAAAGAGAGGGTGGAGGGGAATTTTCGCAAAAAAGGTCAGCAAAAACTCATTCATGACCACCCCCCCCCCTCAAATTTAGAGCTGGGACCACCCTTGTATAAGATAAGAAGTCACTCATCTCAAGTGTTGAGGTAGTGTAGTGATAGCTGCTTCCAGTTCTTTGTCACTTTCAAAATATATCCTGCCAAAAAGTCCTTCAGTTTATATGTGAAGCATGTTTGTCAAAAAGACTTGGTTTTTTCAAATTTCAAAACGGCTATTACTTTCCGGATGCCTAAGTATATTGAACAGCATTTAAAGAAATTTGAAGGACTCTATAAAGCAATTTGACAATACGTTTTAACTCTTTCATTTGATGGAAATAAGATCGTAGAAGCTTTAACACTGATAAACCTATTCATATTTCATGAATGTTTTAGTCATATTGATCATTTAATTTAACCATTTTCATTGTTTCAAGCTCGATTTATGCAATGAACTTTTAAAAATTCCAAATAAGTAGGTTGTAACTCATGATTTGTGATTTAGGCTACTTTGAAATGATGATGATGTGAATTCGATTGATTAGGAATAAACAGAAGAAACAATTCAGTATACTTGTGATTTATTGAAACAAAGTTAAAAGGAATAGCAGATATTGAAATAACTACACAGTAGTTATTTTCAAACAGTTTGTTTCTCATAATTTTTACAAAAATAATCTATTTTGTTCAGTTTAATCAATTGAGCAATTTATTGATATGCTGTAGTTATATTTTTAAAAGAACTGCCATGAGTATTCCGTCAGGAGGATGGTCTTGGAATAAAATTTTGTGTATTACTAGGCTAATTTATACAAGAAATTTCAAGAACTTCAATAGAGAATTCTTGTTATTGGACCCTATCATCAGAGTTGTTAACAATTCATTAAGAAATCAATCTTCTACCTTGTATTAATTAATTGAGATTGGGACACTTATTATATTGGACCTTATCATTAGAGTTGTAATCAAATCATTGACAAATAATTATTTTGTACAATGACATTTGTAATGTTTCTGTTTTTTTATGTGGCAATAAATTCAATTCAATTCAATTCAATTCAAATCAATCTATCAGCTTGTTTTATGCTAATTGAGACAGAAGTGATGGGAAATACTGAATCATATCTTATGGCGAAATTGAACGCCACTGTGCTGGGCGTAGCGAGAGGAGTCCACTTTAATTGGAACCGAGCATACTAGACGAAGTGAGAACTGGACGGTTTGAAAACTAGACGCTCTGCGACAGCGTAACGCAAGAAACTAGAGGGTCTGCAATCTAGACCACCTGACACAGAGAACTAGATGGTTTGAAAACTGGACGCTGTGACATACTAGACGCTCTGCGACACTAGACGGTCCGAAATACACTCTACTAAGTTTGTCTGTTATGTGGCTAGCTACAGCTCTCAAACTAGAATCTGAGATAATAAACGATGTGTCATAAAGTAGCTTCATACACATATAAGCAGGGTACAGTTAGGAGACCAAGTCTCTTGAACAACGGCCTACATGAATCTAATCTATTTACTCTTTCTATCTAACCGCTTTCTTTTGGATCTTAAACACCCTATCAAGATTTTGTTTTGATGAATTACCCCATACTAAGATAGCATACCTAATATGTGACAGTAAGAACCCATGGTAAGCTGTAAAAAGTAACTTTTTGTCATTCAATCTAGCGAGCTGTCGCAGGACAAATACCCCAGATGAAATTTTACAACATATTTTCTCAATGTATGGAGTCCAGGTCAATCGTCTATCCAACATAACTCCTAGAAATGCAATTTTTTCTTCCTGGTCTAATTGATTATCGTTTACAAACACGTTTATAGCCCTATCTTCATTTAAATTATGTTTGTTTTTGAATTGAAGGTATTGGCATTTTTTACTATTTATAGTTAATTTCAACTGATTTAAAAATTGGACAATTGACTGCACACCTATATGGGCACTTATTTCTAAATTATCTAGAATGGAATTGCTGAAAATGAGTGATGTATCGTCAGCAAATAAGAGGGCTCTACCACTAATTAATTCTTTAGGTAAACGGTTGACATATAACAAAAAAAGCAATGGACCTAGTATTGACCCCTGAGGCACTCCAGCTTGCACATCTAATTTATTAGATTTATTCTTTACTATACTATTACCAACTACTGTAGTTAGTTCTACACATTGTTTTCTCCCAATAAGATATGATTCAAACCATTTCAGTTCAACCCCATTTACACCTACATTTTGCAGTATTTCCAATAAATTTCTATGATTAACACAATCAAATGCCTTTGACAGATCTAAGAAGATTGCAGTCGCTTTATCACCTGAATATATTATATCTATTAGTTTTTCAACTAGAGAAACTATGGCTGTCTTTGTTGATCTCCCTTTCTGGAAGCCATGCTGTTCATCACAGATAAAATTAGCTTCTTGAAGGTGCAGAAGTAACCTATTTAGAACTACTCTTTCAAAAATTTTACTTATTACATTTAAAATACTAATGGGCCTATAGTTTTCTACCTTTTCTCTATCACCACTTCTGAAGATTGTTAAGATCTTCCCCTCTTTTAAATATCTGGAAAAACACCTTGTTCTAATGAATGATTGATCAGATGAATCAAAGGGTCTAACAATTGATCTTTACATTCTTTCAGAATTTTACTGGATACCCCATCCATTCCTATAGTTTTTTATTATTTAAACTATCAATGATATTTGACAACTCGTCTTGGGATACTGGGTGGAATTTTAATTCGTTCTGAATCCCCTCAGTATTCCTCATTTCACTAATACCTGTATTAAGAGATTTTTGAAGATTCTTAGCAACCAGTTGATAATATCTGTTAAAGAAATTACAAATGTCTACACTATCATTAATATATTTGTCATTTTCGTTAATTATTCTGGGGACACTAGTATAAGCATCTACATGAGCTACTTGCCTATTTTTGTTTATTACATCCTACACTGCTGTTTTAAAGTACACACTATTATTCAAAATTTCAGCTGTTTTCTTACATTTCTCTTTTCATTTCTTTCGTATAGTTTTTCTTTAGAGCTTTGTAATTATCTTCACTTAACATATTTCTAGATAGTTTGAATTCATCATATGCATCTTTAACCCTATTTCTTTCTGCAAGTATATCATCAGTTATCCACACTTCAATTTTGTCTAATTTGATTTTTACAGGGACTTTTTAACTGGACAACTTATAGTAATATGAAACCTTAAAAATATTAATGAAACTATCATATTTGTTATTCAAACTATTGCTATTGTAAACCCTACTCCAGTTTTCTTGAAGCAGATTCTGCTTCAAACAATCGATATTCCCCTGTTCACATTGTTGAATTTATTTCATTACTCTACTCTTTTTAATTGATGGTTAACATTTGACATGCTCAGCCAGTGCTCATTGATGCAGATTGTGGGAATGAGTGTGTGGTATTCAGAAAGGACAATTTTCAAATCATTTTTATTGACTTTAAAACCAAGGATATTGAGATGGAGCAGATATGAAGAATTCGCCTTCATATTCGATAACCCATCTTCAAGGATTGAACCAATAGGGTTCTGGTCATTAAGCTGTCTTGGATAATAATTTTTGTCAATGCTGTTATGGTGTTCTCTTCTATGGGGGATGATCATACCCTCCCACTCCCTCTCAACCACTTCACTAAAAAAGTCTCCTTTGCACCAATATTCCTGCATGGCAACCTGTCCCTAATCAACTCTGTAAGTCTGTTGCACAAAATATGTTTCCCTGATTTATTCAAATGTAGTCCATGCTTGGTAAAATTTTCCCTACTTAACCTCTCATTAATGAAACACACTCTGATGTTCTTGACATCCTTCCTTTTTATTGTGTTTATATGCCTATGGATAACCTCATTTGCCTTATTTATTGAAAAATTCAGTTTGGGTTTGTCAAAGCAATTTATATTATTTATTCGGAATAGTTAAGTTATTTGTTCTACTATTTAAATGAATCCTACGCTTCGAAAAGGAGCTGATAACACTGAAAAGCAAAATTCAATAGAAAGTTCTAAGAAGATTACCCAGTGATTAAACCCCTAAAAGCGATAAGCCGTCCTCGAAACGTAGGCCAGAGATTATCTCGCCTAACAGATAAATCGAACGTGTCACCAAGTAATACTTTGTGCCAGTACAACTACGATCTACAATAAAATATTAAAATATATTAATATGGATTTATTGGCTGTTTACGGGAAAAGTACTTAATAGTCTATTAGATTTTGATTTTAATTAAAAATGCCAAATTAAAGATCGATCTGCTTTTCGATTCAAGGTGGAAAAAACAAAATAAGTTGGCTCAGTTTTACGCTCCTGCATAAAAATTCGGCCGTATCCCGTCCAGCTCCAGGACAAGCTCGAGAAAAATACTCATAGCAAGGCTACAAAGGGTTTACAAATTCATACTTTCATACCTCTGTGCAACGCTTACAAGAGCAGCCAGGATAGATTTATTTTGCCACAAAAATCTCAAATATGTCAATATGAAAATCTGTTCCACTTTCTCAATCCTTGTAACTTTCAGCTAAAAGCAGAGTTGTGAATGTGAAGAAAAACTATATTGTAGAGCAATTATATTGAGTAAAACAGTATATTATCATTAAATTGATAATATAATCATCAAGGAAACAGCAAATTAGAAACGTTGATTGAAATATTTAGATAAGTTTTGGAATTTACTATAAAGTTATGAGTTTCTTGTTCTATTTAGAGTTTAGTTGTATTTATTAGAGGAGTAAGATTACGAACATATAAATATCATATACTATTAAACTATGATAATTAATTAATTAAGCTACAATTATGCCTAATCAAGGTTAAGCTGTATTACATTGAATTATGAACTTTATATTGAATTAAGTTAAGAGGTTAGAATCATGAGCCTGAAAACTGTTATAATTTCTAGATGCGAAAAAATTATTATGATATTTATCAAAGTAATAATTTTAATGCGAAACATTATAATATAACATGTAAATTATAACCTTCAATATACATGTTACAGTACCGGTATAATAATTGTCCACGAATACTTCATGAATAGATCATACTTCAGAATATATCATATTAATTCAACCCAACCTGATAATTCCCTGTTGATTATTGCAATTATGTGACAATATTCCTGTTATCAAAAAAGATCAATCAACGAATCAACGTAACTAACTTAACCTATCAGTCTATCACACAAGTCAGTCTTCACACAAGAGGTAAAAAATTAATTGATATATATCTGAGCATAATAAAATGTTATACTTTATATAAAAATCAGAAATCAGTTTCAACACATTAATTTTAAATTAATATAAATGCCAATACCCAGGAACTTCTACCGTTCGAATGTTGATCAAAAATATGATTGGCGGGCACACAAACACATCATCCATTATCCATCAGGATGATCAGAGACACAGAGAGATGGATATCAGATGATCATATCACGGCTCACGGCATCACAGGTTAGCTAAAACCTTAAAATCAGCTGTTCCAGAGTCAGTAGACATTTCGAATCTATTAGAATGCTTGATATGAAATGGCATTTTTTATCTGTATCATTATACTATACCATAATAAAATGATATTTATCAAATTATTTTCAGCATCAATATAATGGTTATAATTTACATGTTATATTATAATATTTCGCAGCATCCTATATTTAGCTGCTTGGATAATTTTTGTTTCAAGTTCACAGCGTCCGTAGAAGTCTAGAAAGCAGCCCTGTTGGCGGTAAGTTTAAAAAGTATTTAGTTGCTAAAACTAGTGAGCCCAACTAGAGAAAAAAGCGGTCTGGAGAACTCGCTTGCAAACAACTAATTTTGGAAGGGAAACTCATTTGGGAAGCTTATCGTAGGGGAAGGTGGTAACGAAAAACGGCTGTTTTGAAAATAATTATTCAGATAAAATTCACAAGACATCTATCACTTGAAGTTCAATTTCATTGTTGCTCTGATACACACATTTATTTTCCACAAAATGGAAAGACGACCATATGAGCCAACACATGTGCGACATTTCGCGCATGCGCAGAAGCGTGGGGTGGTGTTATCCTTTAAGGGTTGATTACATTGGGATAGTTACTCGCTAGGCGAGTAGCGAGTAGGACGTTACTGACCGACCGTGCTACAGCAACTCAGCATACCAAGCCAAATTATATTAAAAAAATTATTTCTAGAATCACCCCCATACTATGGAATTTCTAAGACAATAATAATAATAATAATTTCTCTGGCTGTGAGTAAAACACTACCAGAGGAGTTTATTCACAATAAATTTAAAAAAAAATTAACATTTCAGAAAATAAATTGAAGTCTTAAATCTAAAGTATTGCAGTTCTGAATTTTGTGGTTCCCACTATATAAATATGTGTCGGGATTCCACTATTTTGTCTATTTCTTTATAAGCTATTAGAACATGCAAAGAAATATTACGATAGTTTTACAAAGTTACATGTTACTAATTCATTGAATATTAAATTGATAAGTATAACAATTAATAATAATAATATTTTTAGACTACATGCTACTAGTTAGTAATTTAGATAAATTAGTCCAGATTATTCAGACTTTTTTGTAGGCTACAGAAAAACAATTTATGACATTAATTGTTCGCTGTGATTAATTCCATTATCCAACAACCAAATTTTTGTTTTCCTTTTAAATGTATTAACTGGAATTATTTCTTTGATGTCTATTGGCAGTTTATTGAAAATTCTTGGTCCTAAATATGTGACTGATCTCTGAGCAAATGATGTTGTCATCCTAGGAATTGAAAAGTCTATGTTTCTTCTGCGAGTACCATGTGGGTGGTCCAAGTTGGCGAAGAATTGTGGGTTTTTCTTGATGAATGTAAGAACTCTGAGTAAGTAGATTTGTCTGATGCTTAGGATGCCGTGCTCTGAGTATAAAAGTACTGATGGATAAAGAGGGTGCTTGAATCCTATTATCCTCAAAATGAGCTTTTGAACCTTGAAAAGTGGATTGATGTGACAAAAATTTGTTGCTCCCCAGGCCAATATGCCATACCTTATTATGGACTCAAACAATGCATAGTATACACATCTCAACATTTCTATTGTTAATAACTGTTTTAATTGGATAAATTTATAGATTAATTTTCTGAGTTTTGCTACCTGATGTAAGATGTGTTTATCCCAACAAAGTAAGTCATCTATTATAACTCCTAAATATTTTAAATTATCTGTGCGTTCAATTGAAGGACAATTACAGTTTATACTATTCATTTCACAATGGTGAAGTTTGATTGTGTTTCTATAAGTTTTTTTGGAATCTGTCAGTGAAAACACTATAAATTTTGTTTTTGAAGCATTGAGAGTCAGAATGTTGTTGTGGAGCCAAGATGTAATTTTTTTCATTCCCAATTCTGCTGCATTGAAGACATCATCCCAGTTGGTGCCATGGAATATTATAGCCGTATCATCTGCAAACGCAATAACCTTGCCATTGACATCCATTGAGCATAAATCATTGGCAAAGATGAGATACAAAATGGGTCCAAGTACTGTTCCTTATGGTACTCCGAAATTTATTGGTAGGCCATCTTCTGAACTCAATTTTTTCCCTATCCTCACTCTCTGTATACGATTTTCCAGGTAGGACTTGAACCACTCCAACACTACACCCCTCACACCAATAGCCTGAAGTTTTTTTAGAAGAATGCCATGTGATACCGTATCAAATGCCTTTGCCAGATCTAAAAATACTGCAAGACATTTCCTTCCATTGTCCAAATCATCAATTACAGACCTTGTCAACTCGAAAATAGCATCATCTGTACTCCTGTTCTGCCGGAAGCCAAACTGATTAGGCGACAAAAGATTTTTACTTTCTAGGTAACTTACTAAACGTTTACTGACTAATTTTTCGAGTATCTTGGATATATTACTGACTAATGCTATAGGCCTGTAGTTATTAAGATCAACTTTATCGCCTCCTTTATGTAAAGGTCTTATACAAATCTCTTTCATTAAATTGGGAAAGATGCCATTTGAAAGACTCTTATTGAATATGTCAGCCAGTGGTTTTGCAATATAATCTTTTACTGCTTTTAGAGTTTTGTTGTCGACATCATCAAGCCCTGGGGAACTATCAATTCGGAGAGTATTGATAGTGTCCAGTACTTCCTGCTCCATAACTGGCTGAAAAAACATTGAAAAAGGCGAAATTTTAGTTGGTTTGTATTCATTTACTATAGTGTGAAGTGATCTTTCTACTTTATTTGCGATATTACTGGCCAAATTTGCTCCAATATTAGCAAAATGCTCATTAGTTTTTTCAAGGACGATTTCGTGATTATCTTCCATTGTTACAATGTTGTTATCCACTATGATTTTTGTTAATGTGTCTTCTCTCCTGCTGACTGCATCAGTTGCCTCCTTTATCAGCTGCCAGGTTCTTCTCATATTGTTCCGTGCTTCATTTAATTTTGTTTTATAAAAAACTTCTCTTGTATTTTTAATTACTGCTGCTAGTGTGTTGCGATATTGTCTGTAGTATTGAGCAAGTATAGTGTCATTAGGGTGCTTCTTCCTTTTTCTGATAAGTAGATCCCTTTTCCTTATAGCTGAGACTAGTCCTCTTGTTATCCATGGCTTGATAGGCTTTAGACGTTTTCGTTGGTGGTAGTAATTGGTATTTTCTTCAATATACCCTTTGAAAATGACCATAAACTTCTCATAGGCTACGTTGGTGTCTTGAGCATTTAATACCTCTTCCCAGTCTTCCATTGAAAGTTGCCACTTCAATCCAATCAAGTCTATAGATTTCCGGAGAGTGCTGTGGTCATTATTTACAATTGTACTAGAAATTTCTTTCAAACCCAAGATTATGCTGAAGTGATCTGTGGTACTGGATTCGTAAACTATAGGTAATACTTACTTTTCAAAATTAATCATAATATGATCTATACAGGAAGATGTCTCCCCAGTAATTCTTGTAGCTTTCTTGATGCAGTGTTTGAATCCATATTCACTGGAAAAGTTCAAATAATCCTCTAATTGTGGATGCGGGTTGTGACCTTGTGTGTTTATATTCATATCCCCAACACATATGATTTGACTCCGTTGCAGGTTACTCAACTCCTGTCTCATATCACATAAAAAGTCTGTTATATCATGGTGAGATGGAGATCTATATATTGCTATAATATTATAATGATTGTTCCTTGTTTCCAATTTTAGATTTAATACATTTGCCTGTCTAACTTCCCATTCCAAACATGAAACACTGAAACATTTCTTTGTGTAGATGACAATTCCATCATTCTGGAGGGGATTTTTTGTTGATGTAAAAATATTGTAATTCTCCATGTGCTGTGGAATATACTCATTTTTTATCCAGCATTCAGTAAGAACAATAACATCGAATTCCAATGACATGTCTTGCAGCTGTACCATCAATTGATTGAAGTTTTTTCTTATGCTTCTTATATTAAGACAAAATATTTTCAAATTGTACTCTTCTAGGAATCTTATTAGATTATCCGCGAGATCTACTGTTATGTCATCTATTTCTTGAAAAGCTTCTAGTTCTTCCCCTAAAGATAGAATATCATTAAACACTTCCATAATTTGTTCTATCGATGGATTGTTGCAAGGCTTTCAAGTAGCAGGGACATTTTGAGTCATTAACTTTATGATTTGCCGGTTTATCTGCTCTCTGACAATTGAGACATACTGGAGACTTATCACTGGAGGGGCAGGATTTGATGTTGTGTCCTGTGACAGAGCAATGACTACAAACGTCATCTTCTTTTTACAATGTTTTGTAATGTGCCCATAGATTTGACATTTAAAGCATCTTTGCACTGCAACATAATCGTTAACCCTACATGATGTCATATCGATAAATATATTTTTCTTATTAATGATTGTTTTCCTAATTTCTGGTTCACATTCTATAACCCAATGTACGAAATCCTTGTTTTTTGGCCCTAATTTGAATGATGGCTTGCAAACTTCCTCAAACTTTTGTTTCCCTATGCCTGAATTTGTGAAATTCTTATTATATATTTCCTCAGCAACTTCTTTGTTACTTAGATCAGATGGAATGTCATAAACAATTATTTTAGGGTTTTTATTTTGTGGTTCTGTAATCTTGATTTGATTATTATTTACAGCTTTATTTCCCAATAATTTATTTTTGTCCTCCAGAGAGTCCAATACAATTAGTAGACCTCCTCCTCTAACGGGTACTGTCTTTTTGATATTTATGTTATCTTTTCTTGCGATATTCGCTTTCAATGTTCCCCTTATTTTTTCACTGTCTTGTTTCTCGTTACTGGTGGAATTTAAGGGTTTCATTAGAACTACTTGTTCCTTGGGAAGAATTTTCCTGACTTGTTTGGGCTGGGAGTCGCTTGGAGTAATTTTTTTCGGTAATTGTATCATGTCGGCGTAACTGATAGGCCTATCCTTATTTTTAATTTCCTGAACCGACTTGTTTATGTCCTGTAATGACTCTTGAATTTTTGGATTTCCTAGAGAATCACTTATTTGGCTGATTGTCACTGCTCTCGTTTCTACTCTTACGATTACCAATGCTAATTTTTGAACTAATTCTAAAAAGTTATCGTACTCGGCTCTTGAAACCTTATTTTTTTTAAATTACGTTGTTGCCCATTCTTTAAATTCTGAAGAAATACTCTTCATATTCATAATGTCTCTAGTGAATTCTTTACTCATTATTTGCTCTATTTTTTCCATTTTACCTGTTGGTTTGGTTGTGGCTTTTTCTTCTGACTTGTGTCCTTTACGTCCTGGAAGGCTCTCCTCTTCTTCCTCCTCGAATTCCGGGATCAGTCCATCAGGTGGCTTGGTTGGTGATCTCATATATCCGACGACAAAGACTTATAGATGTATGAATGTATAGACGTATAGAAGTATAGCTGTATGGTTATTTTCCAATGACCCACTTTTGGTGATTGTTTGTTATTGAAACTAACACTACGGTGACTAAACTACTAAGATGTTTACTCTACGAGCGCTGCTATAAGACTTAATAAATAATATTGCAACACAAAATTAAAAGATGAAGTTTACCAACAATTATTCAATAGAATTTCATCAAAACAATATACAATATATCTCATCTGAAGTGTTATGCTGGCAGCCTGCGTGATTAAGTATCGGCTTTGGCCACAATAATATTGTATTTTGGTGTTGGCTACTCTGCCAGCGAGTACAAATGTGACCAAATTCAAAGTAGACAGGCTCTCAACTTTGAATTTGGTCACATTTGTACTCGCTGGCAGAGTAGCCAACACCAAAATGCAATATTATTGTGGCCAAAGCCGATACTTAATCACACAGGCTGCCAGCATAACACTTCAGATGAGATATATTGTATATTGTTTTGATGAAATTCTATTGAATAATTGTTGGTAAACTTCATCTTTTAATTTTGTGTTGCGATATTATTTATTGTCTTAGAAATTCCATAGTATGGAGGTGATTCTAGAAATAATTTTTTTAATATAGTTTGGCTTGGTATGCTGAGTTGCTGTAGCACGGTCGGTCAGTAACGTCCTACTCGCTACTCGCTTAGCGAGTAACTATCCCAATGTAATCAACCCTTTAGGACGACCCAACAGTTTGATTGACCTACTGCTAGTGCAGCCAAAACCAAACCTAACCTAACCTGGCTAGATGTGACTGAACCACCATGTCTACTAGGTCGGTCAAAACGACAACCCCACGCTTCTGCACATGCGCGAAATGTTACACAACAATGTTGCTTTTATGCAATGACCTTTTAATGGGTTGATTACATTGGGATAGTTACTCGCTAAGCGAGTAGCGAGTAGGACGTTACTGACCGACCATGCTACAGCAACTCGGCATACCAAGCCGAATTATATTAAAAATTTATCTTCCAGAATCATCCCCATACTATGTAATTTCTAAGACAATAAATAATATTTCAACACAAAATTGAAATATGAAGTTTACCAACGATTATTCAATAAAATTTCATCAAAACAATATACAATATATCTCATCTGAAGTGAAATGCTGGCAGCCTGCGTGATCAAGTATCGGCTTTGGCCACAATAATATTGTATTTTGGTGTTGGCTACTCTGCCAGAGAGTACAAATGTGACCAAATTCAAAGTAGACAGGCTCTCAACTTTGAATTTGGTTACATTTGTACTCGCTGGCAGAGTAGCCAACACCAAAATACAATACTATTGTGGCCAAAGCCGATACTTAATCACGCAGGCTGCCAGCATAACACTTCAGATGAGATATATTGTATATTGTTTTGATGAAATTTTATTGAATAATTGTTGGTAAACTTCATCTTTTAATTTTGTGTTGTGATATTATTTATTGTCTTAGAAATTCCATAGTATGAGGGTGATAATAGAAATATTTTTTTAAATATAATTTGGCTTGGTATGCTGAGCTGCTGTAGCACGATCGGTCAGTAACGTCCTACTCGCTACTCGCTTAGCGAGTAACTATCCCAATGTAATCAACCCTTAAATCAACACATGTGCGACATTTCGCGCATGCGCAGAAGCATGATCGATCAGCAGTTTAACCTGGCTAGATGTGACTGAACCACCTTTGTCTACTAGGTGGTTAATTTAATTTAAGAAGCGTGGGGTGGTGGTCACCATTTGTACGACTGTCGTTTTGACCGACCTAGTAGACAAAGGTGGTTCAGTCACATCTAGTCAGGTTAGGTTAGGTTTAGTTTTGGCACTAGCAGTAGGTCGATCAAACTGCTGATCGATCACGCTTCTGCACATGCACGAAATGTCGCACATGTGTTGATTTAAAAGGTCATAGTATATCAGCTTATAGAGATCCTATAAAAAGCCTGATCGCATTTATTCACCTACAGCTGATGATAGCTCAAAATATATTTTGAAATCTATTGCAAATTCCACATGGTGAAAACAACTATTTTCTTAAATATAGTAATATATAGATATATTAATGAAGGGGTGAGAACCTATCCTTTTGTTTCACCTCAAAAATTTTTTATTATGCAAAACCAGGTTTCAATGCTCATGGCATCATCATCAGTTGCATGTTGTGTTGAGTTAAAACTAAAATTTGGTAACAGAGGTGTTTTAGGTTAGTGGGGGAATGTATTGCAGGTTAGCCACTTTCAAAATCAAACTATTAGACTATCAATATTAAACTGTTTTCTAAAACAATAGGTTATTTCTAATGTAAAAAATACTGAATATAAAATTAACCAATAACATTTATGTAATTTGTAAATTCTAAGAATATTTGATTATTTGAAATAATTCTAAAAGTTCAATAACTGTGAATAAAAACTTATTGTTTACACTATAAGTAACCTAACTAGAAGACTCATGAATTCTTATTCAATGATATCTGTTACAGCCCTTGTTGTAATTAATTAGCTTAGAGAACATGTTAATTTTTAATTACAAGGGCTGTAACAGATCTCATTCAATAACAATTCATGAGTCTTCTAGTTAGGTTACTTTTAGTGTAAACAATACGTTTTTATTCACAGTTATTGAACTTTTAGAATTATTTCAAATAATCAAATATTCTTAGAATTTACAGATTACATAAATGTTATTAGTTAATTTTATATTTAGTATTTTTTACATTAGAAATAACCTATTATTTTAGAAAATAGTTTAATATTGATAGTCTAATAGTTTGATTTTGAAAGTGGCTAACCTGCAATACATTCCCCCACAAACCTAAAAACACCTCTGTTACCAAATTTTAGTTTTAACTCAACATGCAACTGATGATGATGCCATGAGCATTGAAACCTGGTTTTGCATAGTAAAAACTAGTAGAAATTGACAATATCTGTGTTATTATTCAATAAAAAAAAATATTTTTATTTCCGAGATAGTATTTCCAATTCAATTTCAATTATTGTATTGTGACTATAATTTTTAATATTGTGATATTGCAGGAGCAGATCCAGCAGCATATTTGGAGGGGGGGAGTCACCTGTAGGAGAGCCACTAATGAGTGGGAGGGTGGTCCGGGCGTGTTTGAAAATGTGGTTTAAAACAGAGGAGTACATTTTATCTAGCTCTTGTGCTATTGCCAATGGGAGAAACAGACAAATATTGGGTCCAACTAGAAACATTCACTCTTCTATATTTGATATTTGATCCCCTCTCGCTCCAGATTGGAGTACCATGTACAGTACATCGATCTCTATACTACTACAACTGGATCGCGCGCTGCATATGAGCAAGTGTGCTTTTGCGGTCCGGTTCTCTCGGCAGCACTTCCCCCACCACTAGTCCGTGTAGAAGCGCGCTCTTGCACAGCACGGCTTACGGCGGTACCATGTTCACCATAACAAAAACCGCTATATCTTCGTTTGTAGTGGCTCGATTTTAAATTAGTTAACATATTTGAAATCCGTATAAACGTGTGAAGATTATGGTATAAATTTCATATCAAAATAATTTGATGGGAAACTATTTATGACACTCAAATCTAACAAATGTGGTTGCAGCCATAAAGTAATTTTGAAAGCTACTTTCCTGTTGTTTATTTTAACTACTGGTGTATTATATTACATAATTATGGTCTGATTAAAGCTTAGAAGATCAGCAATTCTTTATCATCAAGTTATTAATAAATTTAGATTAATTTTCATGGTGTTGTTTTTTGCCTCAAGTTCGCATCTAGTGCTGACTCCAATTCGTCACTGGTAAATGCAGTCTGCAACATTTACCAGTGTGTTTTACATAATCCATATCCATAGGTTCAAACAAAAGGTGTATGTGAGTATTCAAACATTGATGTAGCTTACACTACTTTTCCCAATCAAAAAGGTTAAATATAGGTAATAAAAGATAACAAAAAGTAAAGTTATATTGGTAGACTTTAAACAGGACAATACATACATGTGGTTTGGAAACTAAAATTCAAATAATCTTTCTTTTGCAGGAAAAGGTCGTAAGAATAATTTGCAGGCTGAATTCAATAGATTCGTGTTGGGATTTTTTCAAGTACTTAGCCATATTAACTTTCCTGTCATTATATATTTTAGGAACAATAATTCTATCTTTCCTTTCTAATTTCGCTTTTAATGTACAAACCAATACATACAACTTAAGAAATACAAATATTAGGCCTTTATATCACAGACTTCAAGTTTATGACAAATTTCCTTTTGAAGCTGTTTTAGTATGCGCCTTGTTTTTGGTTTGCTATCTTGTAGATTAGGAGGAACTTCGAAATGATCCTCATCAAAGTTCTTGCTACATAAACTTGAATGATGTGCAGGATTAAAAGACTCCAGTTAAGGAGTATAAGACAAGTCAGATCAACAATATTATACACTAGATACCATAATTACTTCAATTAGTTGAGGTGAGGCTTAATTTTGATGTGAAAGGAACTCTTGTACACTATAAAAAGCTTTATCAACTAAATATTTCTTCAATTGTTTTTTAAATATTTCTATATTTTCAAGACTCTTCAAAAACTGCGGTAGCTTGTTGTAGAATTTCCTACCAATATAACTAGGTTTTTGTTTGAATAAGCTACTATTGTGACTCACCAAGTGATAATCTCCTCGGCTTCTTGTATTATAATCATGTACATCAAGATTTTGGTTAATATCATTCGTTTTTACATATAAAGTAGCTTCATACACATATAAGCAGGGTACAGTTAGGAGACCAAGTCTCTTGAACAACGGCCTACATGAATCTAATCTATTTACTCTTTCTATACACCTAACCGCTTTCTTTTGGATCTTAAACACCCTATCAAGATTTTGTTTTGATGAATTACCCCATACTAAGATAGCATACCTAATATGTGACAGTAAGAGCCCATGGTAAGCTGTAAAAAGTAACTTTTTGTCATTCAATCTAGCGAGCTGTCGCAGGACAAATACCCCAGATGAAATTTTACTACATATTTTCTCAATGTATGGAGTCCAGGTCAATCGTCTATCCAACGTAACTCCTAGAAATGCAATTTTTTCTTCCTGTTCTAATTGATTATCGTTTACAAACACGTTTATAGCCCTATCTTCATTTAAATTATGTTTGTTTTTGAATTGAAGGTATTGGCATTTTTTACTATTTATAGTTAATTTCAACTGATTTAAAAATTGGACAATGGACTGCACACCTATATGGGCACTTATTTCTAAATTATCTAGAATGGAATTGCTGAAAATGAGTGATGTATCATCAGCAAATAAGAGGGCTCTACCACTAATTAATTCTTTAGGTAAACGGTTGACATATAACAAAAAAAGCAGTGGACCTAGTATTGACCCCTGAGGCACTCCAGCTTGCACCTCTAATTTATTAGATTTATTCTTTACTATACTATTACCAACTACTGTATTGACTGATATCTTATTTTTTAGGTCCAAAATGCCTGTTTATATTAAAGCGATGCATTTAGCCCATATGAGGAATTTTGGTACACTACAATTGATATTTGGCTGGAGAGTTACATTATGCCAAGATAATTGCCTAATTGGTAAATAGGTTTGAATTATACTCAATATCTTACAGAGTTATAGGCAAGAAGAGCGGGATTTGGAGAAGACTCATTGTTTGAAACATATATTATACATAGATGGCTTTTCTACCCTGTTATTAATTCAATCATGCTTAAAAATACGTAGAACTTAACATACGCCTTCGTAATATTATGGAGAATACAATAGTCAAAACCGCATTGAATTCTATCAAGTAACAACAAAGGTATGCCAGTTTTTGTTCATGTGAACAAGGTAGCTCCATACGATTTGTAAGGCTGCAGCCGCACTTCTACACGGACTAATGGTGGGGGAGAGCCGAGTGGCCGGACCGAAACTCCAACACACAGCGCGCGATCCAGTTGTAGTAGTATAGATATCGATGGTACAGTACCATAGGCTACTTAAAAATTTCTTTCAAAAAGAGGTTCGGGGGGTACTCGCCTGGAAACTTGTTACAAAGTTAATTCCTCCAAAACCACATTTTTAGTGATTCCAAAATTGTCTTACAAGGCCTGCTGAAATTCCAAAATTTATTTATTCTTGGGGGGAGGGGGAACTAACCTCCTGTTTCCCCACAGTTGCTCCGGTGATACAATTTGTTAATGAAAAATGCAATTTACTTTCATTAATAGCAATTGAAAAACTATTAGCATTTTTAGTGAATTTATCGAGTTGCAGTCAATTTTTAATTAAGAATACCTAAGTAATGTTTTACTCGCTCCCTAGGCCGAACGTTTCCGAGTTATGGAAACTCATATTCAAGGTTTCATAACTCAAAAACGTTCGGCCTAGAGAGTGGGAAAACATTACTTATTCATAATTAAAAATTGACTGCAAGTCGTTAAATTCACCAAAAAAGTTAATATTAACAACGCAGTTCGTCATGGAACAAGAAATCCAGGAATAAAAAACTATTCTATTCTAAACTATTTTTGAGGATCTAGATTCTAGGCTTTAGGGTGATATTATATGAGTGAATGTAAAAAAGGGCTAATTACACGAGTCTGTTTTTTCTTTCATAGTAGTCCTCAGCCAAGTACTGTATTGATAAGCCGCAGAATCGAGGGAAACCTTTTGGAACTGGCATCAACAGACCAAGTACACAATATTTGCAATCAGTGACGTAACTAGACGGTTAGTCTGAGGGAGTATGACCAATGTAATGGGTAGGCTCCAGCATAGACCAACCATCACATGTTTCAGACTATTATCATTTTGATACTTACCGGTACGAGCCGGTTTTAACCGACTTTCAAAAAGGAGGAGGTTCTCAATTCGACCGGTTTCCTATCATATACATTTGCTGGAATAAACTTCACTGTTTCTATCTTGAGCTCATTTTACTTTATTCGTAATTAATAATGTTGATCTACTTTTAATGCTTTGTTTAATCTTATCTTGTCAACTTGTATTGAAATTTTTGTGTATTTTTTGTATTCTCGTGTCAATAAATATTTTTTTTTTTTTGGGAGGATGAAGCCCACATAGGTCTGAGACCTGTGCGTGGGTAATGAGTTAGATGATGGTGATTGATGAGTTGGACCTACAGTTTTAGGTGGGTTCCGAACCACCGGGATGTGATTTTACAGCAGAGAACAGTGTCTTTATTGCTGGCCAATCTAATCGGTCACCGTTACGAACAGGACCTACGAGAACGCAGCTTATCTCTCTGATTGAACAGATACCTGCTACGGCTCGCGGCTATCACTTCCCTATATGTTTTTGAAGTTTATTCTTGTGTTTTTTCGAAGATCACAATCCATTATCAGAGTTATAATTAAACCAAATGAAATGGGATGGTGTATTTATAAGTAGTAGCAATGAATTATATTTTTAATGTAACTTTATTACCTTCAATCATATCCTTTTTGGAGTCGTAATCAAGACTTGTCTTGATGCTCATTTCATCAAACAGAATGACTGCATCCTTTTTCCCATCTGCCATGTGATGTAATTCATTTCTAACTATTTTCATTATTTCTATACAAGCACCAGGTCTTAAATCGACTGCCTGAAGCCAGCGCGCTGGCATCGTTGATGTGCTTGGGAGAGCAAAACCATCGCTTCTCATCTGCTCATATGATGCAGGCGATTTGTATCTGTAAAATAGTATATTTTACATTAAATTATTTTCCCAATCTATTTAAACTAGAACGTTGCCATATGTTCGTTTAGAGTGTTTCGCATAAGTGTTGGTCAATAAATACATAGTGAACTGTTTGTACTCATTAAAATAATGAAAAACGTCTACATAAACATAGATTCAGAAATTTTTAGTTAATTGTACAATAAACAGGTAGTTTTCTAACAAAACTTGCAGAAAACTAACCGGCAGGATCGCTTTGCTCCTCTTGACCCACATTTCATTAAATTGACATGTGTATTCAATAATAGCCTACATATTGATTGGAGTTATTTTCATTCATGCACAAATGTTACTTTTAATTGTGAATTTGAGTCGAATGATGAATAATACAATTCTACTAACTAATTGAGAATTCAGGCTAATTATGAGTAAGAAACTTACCTCATTGCCAATGTTTCCTGTTTTTCCTCCTCAAGATTTTCTGCGTGTCCTTTGATGCTCTGTAATGTTTTATAATCCGGGATACTGGAATTCGTGGACCTCGGACTTGAAAATAAAGCCTCCCGCGAATGATCTGCAGCATCAGGCAATTCATTTGTTTGTGGTTGTGGAATTTCTACGCTGTTCTCTGGAGTTACATCAACGTTCATTTCCTCATTCAGGGTTGGTGTGGGGTCGGGTTCATCGTCTTGCAGTGGTAAAATGGTCGGTATTGCTGAAGCATGTAGTCTATGCTTCAGAATAGGACTTGAGAAGCAATCTTTCTCGAAATGTTTCTCGCAAACAACTTTGTTGTTCAATGTTTTTTTCGGCACTGTCTCCAAACTCTCATTAGCGCAGTTTTGCACCCATAAATCGCATATGTTCGGTCTATTTACCGGAAATGAAAAAAATCTTAGTGTAGGACAACGAGACTTGTTTCGTCTACAACCGGTGAACGAACACACATTACGGTTGTGCTTCTTCACATACTCAGTGGAGGTTGACATATTTTAAACCTAAAAATGTGCACATTATGTTAAGGTTGATATTTTTTTAATAGCACCTAAAAATAAAGTAGATAAATATAAGCCCTAGTAAATAAGCCTGAATCATTAATTGAATTGAAATGATCAATAAATTTTACAACTAGAGGAAATATGAGTTTAGCCATAATAAAGAATTTCATTACACTGAATTTCATTGAAATTTTCAGGAGTTATTTTTGTGAAAGTGTATTGATGAGTTAGGGTTTCTTGGAGAAAACTTTTGGTGTCAAACACCTTCAAATAGTTACCTTCCACCTCCAATCGGAAAAGCCATACATTTTCCCACCCCCCTAAATCAATTCAGGTAATTTTTTTCCAAAATCGAACGAAATCATGAAAATCTCTAATGTCAATGAGTGAGTTTGCAGTTTATAATTATACTGTCATAACAACATATTACACAATATATAGTCAGTGCAGCTCACACTTTGCGTTCGGCAGGACGTTGCACTGTCAGTCACGGTTGGGACATTGAAGAAGACTGCTTAATATATATATTTCCAATAATAAAAATTGCAGAAAGTCAATATTAAAAATATATTTCTAAGAAAATTCCGTCATTAATATAACATTAAAACAACAAGAAAAAGCGAACAGTTACAAATTTCTCATGTTTTCAAAATTTGAGCATTCTACATAGAAGTCAATTTTAATAAAATGATTCTCAAAAAAATGAATGTTTAAAATGTTTCAGATTTATTTATATATTTAGCACTTACATGCTAAAAAGTTTTAATTGAAGTAAATTTATGAAACTCATGAAAAATTTGGCACCAACTTTAAAAAGTTACCTACATTAAATTTAAAATATTCTCAGTTTAAAGAAGGTAAGTTACTTTATTTAAAAATTTTTAGTACACGAGTATTTTTTTTTTTAATGTTGATGACTCCCAGACTTGAACGTGGGTAACGAGGTGAATATAATAACACACAGATGCCAGATTGAGGAGCGGCATTCGACCCACGACCGCTGAAACGACAGTAAGTTGAAGTTGCGATGTCTCAACCAACTGCGCTTTGCAGCCCGCTTTCTTAATTTATTATTGAAGAAGAAGAAGGAGAGCTAAAATAATGATTACGGTACCATTCCAGGGTTAATCTAACCCATCATCATCAGTTGAAATCAACAAAAATACTTAAATGATTCCTTCATTTATTACTTATGAAAGAGAAAAAATAAGATTAATTTACCAGTACAAGAAGGTCCAAAAGTTGAATCGCTATTGTAGATCACGATTCTATTATCATACACGAAGTGTATCAACTGCCATACAAGTGAAATTTGGCCTTACAGAAAGCAATGCAATGCACTCATCTATTTTTAGAATGTTAACAAACAACCTGAACGCTGAACAAGTTGTCGCCAACTCATCATTCCTAAATTTCCCTGTCGAAGTCTTGAGTGGCCAAGTTAACAGTGGTGGTGGTATGTTGTCGGCGGGTCATTCTTGATGACACGGGTGGAGAAGAGCGCGACAGTAGCGCAGTCTGGTTGGGCGTACACCAACTACCTCCAACGTACACCGATGTGCAACGAAAAGGTACCCACCCACTGGCCCGGCACCGGCGGTGTCCGGCGGCGACTAGGGACGTTCCAATACTGAGATTCTTTCGATACTTGGTATCGATACCGTATCGGAACGAGTATATCGATATTAGTATAGTATTGAAAGAAAAGTATCGATACCATAAGTATCGAATGAGTAAAGTATCGGGACGTACCTACTTGTCACACTGGCAGCCCAGAGTCGTGTTTCCACTTCTGAAATAGTTATTTGTGCATTTAGGGACTAAAGTGCAACTTTTTCTCCCTGAGGGAAACTGTTGTCGCCCGATGGCATAGCCGAGGGAGAAAAAGTACCGTACTTTATTCCTGTGATGCACACAAAATTTTTCTTCCACCTAAACCTAAACCAGTAACTATATCAATGTATAATTTTTCTGTGCAGACGTTCAGTCATTCAATGAGTACCATAACTACATTTTTATAGTAATATTTATACGTTTTTTAAATATTATTTACTGAAAAGTTGATTGATGTAATTATGTCTTCAAAAAAAAAGGGTAACTACTTTTTTACCCTTTCGATACCGATACTCCAACCTGCGTATCGATACCAGTAAAATATCGTAACTTCCGATTCCGATAACGATACCACCAGTATCGGAACCAAAGTATCGATACCTACTGGTATCGATAGTATCAGAACGTCCCTAGCGGCGACCGATGCACGCCTCTGGCACAGATTACAGAACATTTTGTCTGTGCCTCTGGTCTCTGGCGTTGAAGAAAAATAGTTCGGGAGTTTGACACTCGTAGCGCTGAGTGTAGTGAAGCTCACAATTCAGGTTCTCTCATCCCCCACTCTACCAACAGGCCTCTTGCCCCTCTCGTGACGACTCACTCGATCCTTCTCTGTTGATGCGCCTATCTTTATCTATCAAACCTGTTTCGGTAAACGTCCACAATCTGCTATTGTTACAATATTTACAAAACTACCTATGATCGGTGAAGGAAAATGAGATCACCATAAATACACCAACCACATAGTAGTATCATAGATCAGGAAGTAAGGTTAGGTGATGATGGTTCATGGTATTATTCATAACAAACATTTATTGCATTTGAAAATTATAACAAAAGAATAATGATTGTAATAAAAACAATGGAATGATAATAATAATAATTCTAACCACGTATGGAAACCAAAATTTAAAACTGAAAATTTCACTGAACAATGCAATAAAAAAGGGTTTTTGTAAAAAAAAAATATATATATATATATATATGTATATTTTGTTATTAAAAATAGACCACTGTAAAGAGCATATTTTAAAGAAAACCCTCCCAAAGTTTCATTGCTATGGTGTTTTTCGTTTCCATTTGTAGCTTGGACAAAGAATGCTCAAAATGCACACTTTAAGGTCACACACAGGCCGCAATTTATTTTTTTCAATTTTTTTAATGTCATATTTGGTTTTAACTAAATGAACTTTAGAGTTTCCAACAAAAAAAAGTGAATAAAATTTTTTGTTCAAACACCCTTAACAGCAACATTGCTTTGCGTTGTTTTCATTGAACGGCAACCCACAAGATCTGTCCGTCACCGGCGGCGACAGAAGCTCTTGGGGGCATTCTTGCCGGGCAACCTGACCGGCATTTCTCTAGTCGATGCCAGAGTATCGCAAGTGTTCTGTGTGAACGGTACAATGAGTTCTTTATTTGTGATAGTCGCAGTGTGTGTTGAAGAAGTAAAGAGACAGAAACGGAGGAAGCAGTCAATGAAAATAAAAATTAATTATAAATAAAATTGAAAAAGAATTAAAATTAAAAATAAAATTGAAATTGAAATAAAAAATTACAATAACAATAAAATAAAAACAAAAATAAAATTAAAATAAAATGAATAAAACTAAAATAAAAATAAAATAAAACTAAAATTAAATAAATATAAAATAGAAATAAAATTAAAAAAATAAAAATTAATTAAAAATAAATGAAAAAATAAAATTAATGTCATGTTATTTATTCAATTTAATTTGAACCAATAACAAAAATAATCCATGAGATCGAAATTCTTTCGCTGGATCGCCTTTTGTGACTACATGTCACCTTTTAACTGCCAGTTGTCTCATCCAGAACTCAATAAATTTTATCACCTCACAAAATCATGTTTTATTTGCTATTGGTTCAGGTAAGTATTGATTAGTAAGTAAAATAGTGACGATTCAATTATTGAATAGCTGTTTTGAAAATACTGCAGATAAATAAGTCACATTGATCTCACATCTTACTAATCAATACTTACCTGAACCAATAACAAAATTAATTAAAACATGATTTTGTGATGTACTGTAATAAAAATTATTGAGTTCTGGACGAGATAGCAGGCATGACATGACAGGTGACATGAAATCACAAAAGGCGATCCAGTGACAGAATTTCGATCTCATGGATTATTTTTGTTATTGGTTCAAATTAAATTGAAATAGTAACATGACATTGTTTTTATTAATTAATAATTAAATAAATTTTATTTTTAATTAATTTTTATTTTATTTTAATTTTAATTTAATTTATTTTTATTTTTAATTCATTTTTATTTTTATTTTAATTTTTAATTTATTTCAATTTTATTTTTAATTAATTATTATTTTTATTAATTGTTTCCTCAGTTTCTGTCTCTTTTCTTCTTCAGCACACACCGCGACTATCACAAATAACTCCTCATCTGACGAACTCTCCATTGCAACTGCTGCCTTTTTTCTGTCAGCTCCAGTTTCTGCCGGAGCTATGCCGGACTAGTGGGTTATGCTAAAAATGTATTATTCAAATAACCAAACTTTAAAACAGGCCTTCTTGAAACTATTTTCACCTTGCTATTTTTGATCCCCCACCACACCTGATTGGGGTACAGTATAGTGTACCGTACTTAGAAATGTATTTGAAAAGGGGAGGAAGAGGTTTTCTAACAGCAATTCAAGGCATTATGTAGCTTGTTCATTCAAAAGGGGCGTCCGGGGTAGCCTACTACCCCAGAAATTTTTTGAAAATAATCCTTCTAAAACAACATTTTAAGCGATTTAAGACATCTTTTTGCACTCTATTGACAAAAATTATTGTCTCCCAGAGCTTGTTAAAATTTCGAAATTTTATTTGTTTCCTGGTCTCTGGGGGGATCTATTCCCCCAATCCCCCCCGCCGTAGTTAAGCCATGTTTGCAATAGCAAACTAATTGTTGGTTTGACAATGCTGTCTCATTTTTCTTGTTTTTTCTACAGCTTTAAAAGCTCTCCATCATTTTCTTCCACTTTCCATTTCCATTGTTTTTATTATTTCCCTTCCTTAATCTTTTTCTTTTTTCTCTTCTTTTCTTGTTCTTCTTTTTCTAATTCCCCCCCCCCCCCCCCGTGGATCCGCCACTGTGTTAGTGTAGGCTACTTGTGACTGTGAAAATTGCCATTTAGCCTGCTAATATTATTTTTTACGTTAAAATAATGTGGGGCATAATGAGCGAAAAATTAGCATTTGAAGTACAATATTAGGCTATATTTCTACAATAATGCGTGAAAAATTATTGTAGCTTTGTTGCCTTCAAATTTTGATTTTTAGGAAGCAGGTTCACAGTTAAATAAATTAAAACTAGATCACAAATTATTGACAACCAAGTAAGGTTGTAGAGAAATTTTAACTTGAAAAAATCAAGTAAGTGCGAGTGTTTAAATTTAAGTGTTGCCAGCACTATTTTAGAGATAGAACCCGTAACAATACTTTGAAATGTCTTACTGTGATAAGAAACATACACGATAAACATACATGATAGATTAACTTTTCATGGTAAATTTCATTTATGGAATGATAGATTTCGGCTGTTGATGTTTTGCAGAGACTATTTTTATGAATTTTTCATAATTTTCCATTTAATAAAGCACACTTTAATGTCTAATACACACAGTTACCATTAAGTGTAATGCATATAATAACGCTTAGTAATGTGGCCGTTTCTAGATTCAACTGCACCTGTACTAAGCAAGCTAGAAAATAAGAATTTTTCCAGGTTTATTTTCATTAAAATCTCAAGAATGGAACCACATATTGCCTTGAAAGTTTACAGGATTTATCTTCATACTCATAAAGATATGGATTTTTTCATAATATGTAGGAAGGAGACTCGTCCCTCCCTACTGCCTACACCAAGGTCTATAGAAAGTCTTTCTATAGACCTTGGCCTACACTAATTCCGTTCAGCGCTATGATATGGAGTGCGGAGAAATTTTAAACTAAAATGTGATTTCTCATGTGAGTGCAGTTGAATCTTAAGGAGAGGGTTAGACTGTGTTTAGCATTTGGAGGTTTTGACCCAGACAACACAGTAGAAGGCATGCTGAGCTCTGAGTCACAGTTGCAAAGAGTATTAGCGTACACCAAAATAGATTTAAAAGAAGAATAAAGCAGGGTATCTGGCCGAACCCTGACAGGCAGGTAAGGATTTGGTGTAATTACTCTAGTAGCAAGCCATGAAAACATGCTTTTATGTGGAGGAATGCATGATTCCGACGCGTAATGTAGATGGGTGTTTAAGTGAGTAAGAGTCTCACCAGTTGGACTGGTGCCTATGAAGGTTTTTGCCACCTACAAAAAAAACGAATAAAAAAGAATAAAGTATTATAAAAAATTGTAATAATTCATATCCAAGTCTTGTAGTTCTTGATGTTCAGTCACGACCGCTCAAGACTGCGCTTGGATGGGTGACCGTGCTTCAATGACTTGATGTTATAAGCTTTATTATCACTTACCCGGTGGTTCGGAGCCCACCTAAAATAGTAGGTCGATCATGTTCCCCGTAACATGGCTCAAACGGCGAGGTGGAACTACCCGTAAGGGTTTCCCCACCATTAAAAGCCATACGCTTATTATTATTATTATTATTTCTTGATCCATATCACGATCTGCGTTGTGAACATCAAGCTTTTACTTTAGGGGAAAGTGGGGGAATACCGTACACTTAAGGTCTATGATTTTTTATCTAGAGTTTGTGAGCTCATATTAAGCTGGAAACCATCCATTTCGTCACAAATTTAGTTTTCTACCAAACCTGAGCTTCAAAATTTATACATTGACCCAATTTTTCATTTTTAGAACCAATATCTGAACACATTACATTGCATGGTATTACCCCAAGGGGTGGGGTAATACCGTACACCAATGGGGGTAATATCGTGCAACACTGTGATTAACAAAGATTGTGGGAAATGAAAAGAAATATTTGATAGTTAGGAACTATTGTATTAAAACATAGCAAAACAACAACACTGGCAAGAAAATGTAGAATATGTAAGTATAGCAAAGTGTCTTTAAAAGTATTCATTCCATCCTTTGCCCCTCTCTGTCATTCCTTGTCTTTTCCTTGGCATCTGTAAATGATATGAAAAAACATGTTATTTTAGTGAAAAGTGAGCATGAATGAACCACATAATAAATTAATTTGTTTGGCTAATAGGCTACTCTTGAGACCAATAGCATATTTTTATAGCAATGGAATTCATCAATAATATAATGTGATAGCAGTTAGGAATAGAATTATCAGCTATTTTATATAATTTAGACTAAACTTACACAAAATTTTGCTCTAGAATTATATAAATATAGACTAATCACTTTAGGCCTATGTTTGCATTCAAGCTCTAAACTCTAAACAATCAAATTCAATTTTGATTCCCTATCTCTGAAAGTTTCATATTAGAATTTTTCATTAGCCTAGTAAAGGCTTCTTTTCAAATCAAATAATTTTTTTGCTGTTTATATTATATGAAGTAATATGCACAATACTTAATAAGTCTCTTTTGTAAGTATGGAACCGTGGGATAATATTGTATCATTCTATTTATGGGGCAATGCCCAATACTGTGCGCCTTATAGCTTGCACGGTATTACCCATACAGACTGCACGGTATTGCCCCATAATGGCATGACAAAACATTTTCAATCCCAACCTGAAAACAAAAGAGTTTATGTGCTAGCATTATATGTCAAAATATAACCCAGGAAATAAGCTATTCAAATCACTCTTTTTAAATAAAATTTGTGAAAACATATTCCACTTACCTCGGTTTCAAAAAGTGGCTGTTTTTATAAGGAAAATAGTCAAAATTGCAAAATTGTTCACCACAAAAAGACGCTGCAATCAACAGACTCTGCACTCTGTACTTAGTTCAGCATTCCTCCCACAATGCAGCAGCACTTTTCGCTGCTACTAACTACTACCAGAAGATTCAAAAATGGGGTGTAAGGTATTACCCCACTTTCCCCTAATATTCACGTCATGAGTAATATTTTAAATTTTAATTAGGATAAACACATTTAATACTTAAGTAAATTGATTGATTTTTTTTCGGAGGATGAATCCCACATAGGTCTGAGACCTGTGCGTGGGTAATGAATTGGATGATTGTGATTGATGAGTTGGACCTACAGTTTTAGGTGGGTTCCGAACCACCGGTAAGTGATTTTACAGCAGAGAACAGTCTTTTTTGCTGGCCAATCCAATCGGTCACCGTTACAAAGATGACCCAGGAGTTTCCTAGCTTATCTCTGATTGAACAGATACCTGCTACGGCACTCGGCTATCACTTCCCAAATAGTGGTTGCAAGTTTTTAAATTATTAAATTCTTAAACAGAATTTATTAATTTCGAATTCCTTTAATTGCTATCAGTTTATACTGAAGACTTCCGCAATGGCGGATATTGACAACAGTATTTAATAGCTGATGGAAATCGATGAATGCTATTGTACAAAAATATCAATCACCACCGGGAATCGAACCACGGACCTCCCAATTGCCGGTCGGGCGCCTTAACCACTAGACCATGGAGACCTTTCTGCACAGCAGCATTCATTTTTAACTTGCCCATATCGGCTCGTATCTCACAAGTTAGTTCGAAGTTACTGACAATTGAACAAACTGACAAATTTACTTAAACAGAATTTATTAATTTCGAACAAATTTGTCAGTTTGTTCAATTGTCAGTAACTTCGAACTAACTTGTGAGATACGAGCCAATATGGCCAAGTTAAAAATGAATGCTGCTGTGCAGAAAGGTCTCCAGCATGGTCTAGTGGTTAAGGCGCCCGACCGGCAATTGTGATGTCCGTGGTTCGATTCCCGGTGGTGACTGATATTTTTGTACAGTAGCATTCATCGATTTCCATCAGCTATTAAATACTGTTGTCAATATCCGCCATTGCGGAAGTCTTCAGTATAAACTGATAGCAATTAAAGGAATTCGAAATTAATAAATTCTGTTTAAGTAAATTTGTCAGTTTGTTCAATTGTCAGTAACTTCGAACTAACTTATTAAATTCTCTTCGAAATTGGTATGTCCAGTATGAGTAAATAATTTCTCAAAGCACTATTTGGGGGGGGGGGGGAGGGTAGCCACAAGTGGGATCTGAACGCCACTCAAACCAAAATGTAGGCTACCGGGCGGTACCCTAAACCCTATTACAAATTTCTGTTCTTAAATATAGAAAGTGTAGCTAATAATTAATTAATTTTTTTGGAGAACTAAATCACTATATTCTCAACATATTATGTAAGGAAGGCTCTTACTCATTTTTTTGTTAATTTTCAAAATTTCCTCAGTTCATCTTGAGTGTGCTATTGATCCGTTTGGTGCAGGCGGGCTCCTAACATGAAAATTGGAATAATTCCTGACGATCGCTAAACAAAGGAAGCTCGTATGATACCGTACGTTTGCGTTGCAAGATTTCCTTCAATATGCAACACAAGTCCATTTATATATCTATTCTTTTTTATTTTTTAACAGACTTCCAAACAGTAGGAGGTTTTCAATTCGACCTATTTTTATGTTTGTTCATCAATTATTCGAACACTATTGAACCGATTTCGATTTTTTTTAAATTAAAAGCATCATATTCAGTGGTGGTCCCCCATCTAAGTTTTGCAAGGATCGGCCCAATACATAGCCCAATATTAAACAAATAGCTTCATTTATTCATTCATCGAGCATTGTAATAATAATAATTAAAAGTTATCACTATAAGCTAAGTCAAGGTAAGAATTATTGCTATCTAAAATCTAATATCACAGATAGAGTTCATGTATTCGTCCAATGGCCTTTCCACCAACCAATTAAATAATTTTCTTTTCAAAACATTAATTGATACGTGCCTGGCTTCCACAGGAAGTCTATTAAATATATTTATTCCATTCACAAATCATATTTTATGAGTCTTGTCTGTACTGCATCTTGGCAAATTTAGCATCTGACTAGATCGTGTGTTGAAGCCATGCTCCTGACAGTGTTGAACATAAGAAGACACATGTTCTTTTTAATTAAAATAACTGAACACAGTATATCATATGGAGCGCTTCACACCCACCCGATTTCCGAAATTATATGATGCAATATAATTATAACAGGTTATTACCTAAAGCCGGTTATGTGTGAAACAAGCCTGTAATGTCCCATTTTGACTAATCAGAACTTAATTTGAATTAAGAATATGAAGAGTATTATAATTTCTGCACATAGTTATATGAACATCTATATAAATAAAATTAAAGTTTTGTCTGTACATTTATCAGAATTATATATTTTTTGGTTATTTTTACGTTTTATACATTAAAGAAGCCGAAAAAAGTCTTATCTCAATTTCTGTCTGTCTGTCTGTCACGGCCCCAAAGGCATTTTACGCGGCCTTATTCTCCTGAAAAACGAGATCATCGATCGGGATTTAAGTTATTGAACAGTATTGAAAACTATTTTGACAATGTCTTTTAGCTATAAAAAACTAAATTAACTTTTTTTAACAGAATAATAAACGTTTAAAAACCAAGTATTGTGCCATTTTGGATACATCTCTTCTAAGTTTTATTACCACGCTTAATTACTGAGATCATCGATCGGGATTTAAGTTATTTAACAGTATTGAAATTTTCAGGCATAATGTGCAGAATAGTCCCGAGATGGTTCCTGATTCCTGTGAAGGTTGGAAGTTCAAAAGTCCTCGCTGAAGGACACAAAAAGGAGAAATCTATCCTTAAAGGAACAGCTGATCCTGATAGCTTATTTACACTGTCTGCAGACTTGTGTAGTCGGAGCATTGCAGTCATGTAGGAAACATATGACTGGTGAATCAAAGTTCAGCTTATGTTTCATCCTTTATTTCTTTCATTATCCAAACAAAAATTAACATTCTAGGAAGGTGTGGTTTGTGCTAGGCTCTTGAGAATTCGCCAGATAGCACTATTATAACTAAAATACCGTTGCATCGCATGGGTGAACCGCTAGTTGTGAATAATTTAGTTGATGTTATGGGTCGTAGGAATGAGATTACTGTATAATATAGTTTCAATCATGAGCTTGAGTGAAAAACGCTTTTTAGATCGTTATAATTTAAAAAAAAAATAATTGAACGAGATTATAAGTTATTCATTTTTCAGTGTAGGTAATTCTACTGTAGGTATAGTCTGAAAAGGACCGCATTAAAATGACGAATTTTCACTTTTAAGAAGCCTTTCGCTATTATAATTTTCCTAAATTCAGAATTCCACGTGAAATAGAAAGTTATCGAACTTTCCTTAGTTTATTATATTTTATTATGGGTAGATTTTTATTTACTTTATATGTTATGCAGTATTGATCATATAAATTTGCTAATAAGTTAATAAATATTTCATAACTAGCTATATTGTGCCCGTCCTTCGTTTGGATTATGTTTAGAAATAAGACTAAATATGTTTCGGCTTTTTTGATAGCACCGATCATGAATCTATTTATTCAAGTCTTTTAAAGGGCTATTTGAAATCAATTTGAATACAAATTTGAACTTGAAATTTCGATTTTAAAATCACTTTGTTTCTGTGAGAATAATTGCGTCAGCATCACATTTTAATACCTCACGGAAAAAGCTTGGAACCTTAGAACGTAGACCTCTTACATTTTGATATAAAATATTGAATTCCAGTATTTATATAGAAATGTGAGCAAATGGATAAAATAATATTGATGATGACAATAAAGATAAATAATAGTAAAAAAAATTATACAGCTAACGAAAAATAAAAACAATGAGGAAAGCACTAATCTATCCTGAACCACCTAGCCAATAAATAGATTAATCAAATTAGCCTATTTCTAATTCGCAAAAATAATAATCTCATGAGAATTTACACGTGAGTTAATACAACATAAATCAAAATTATGTAAGTCAATACAAGAGACTATGATGTACCAGTACAAGACAATATAAACATTTTCAATAAACAAGAAATAGCTTGGCAAGAAAGAAAATCAATTAACCCTATGCCGTAGAAATAGAGAAAAAGATGCATAAGAATTAGCAAATCGCACAATAAAGCATTGATGTCACAATAATTCAGACTAGCCTTAATTAGGAGACATGTCGGCCACAGTAATATAAAAAAGAGAGGATTCAGATTTAACACTATTAAATACGTATTTCAGAAAAAAAATAATAAAGGCAAGAATGAGCTCAATGAGTTATAAGGATGAAACCAATCAAGTAAAATAATCTATTCTGATGTTGAAGATCCATCTTGTTTCCACTAATATGTATTATAAACTAAAAAAAAAACACTTTCAAATGGAAATTGACTCACGTTATGGCGTGACGGCCGTTTCGCTCTGTTGTCTAGAGCATCATCAGACGACCCACAGTACACACAGTACACACAGAGTGTACTGTGGGTCGTCTGATGATGCTCTAGACAACAGAGCGAAACGGCCGTCACGCCATAACGTGAGTCAATTTCCATTTGAAAGTGTTTTTTTTTTTTAGTTTATAATACATATTAGTGGAAACAAGATGGATCTTCAACATCAGAATAGATTATTTTACTTGATTGGTTTCATCCTTATAACTCATTGAGCTCATTCTTGCCTTTATTATTTTTTTTCTGAAATACGTATTTAATAGTGTTAAATCTGAATCCTCTCTTTTTTATATTACTGTGGCCGACATGTCTCCTAATTAAGGCTAGTCTGAATTATTGTGACATCAATGCTTTATTGTGCGATTTGCTAATTCTTATGCATCTTTTTCTCTATTTCTACGGCATAGGGTTAATTGATTTTCTTTCTTGCCAAGCTATTTCTTGTTTATTGAAAATGTTTATATTGTCTTGTACTGGTACATCATAGTCTCTTGTATTGACTTACATAATTTTGATTTATGTTGTATTAACTCACGTGTAAATTCTCATGAGATTATTATTTTTGCGAATTAGAAATAGGCTAATTTGATTAATCTATTTATTGGCTAGGTGGTTCAGGATAGATTAGTGCTTTCCTCATTGTTTTTATTTTTCGTTAGCTGTATAATTTTTTTACTATTATTTATCTTTATTGTCATCATCAATATTATTTTATCCATTTGCTCACATTTCTATATAAATACTGGAATTCAATATTTTATATCAAAATGTAAGAGGTCTACGTTCTAAGGTTCCAAGCTTTTTCCGTGAGGTATTAAAATGTGATGCTGACGCAATTATTCTCACAGAAACAAGTGATTTTAAAATCGAAATTTCAAGTTCAAATTTGTATTCAAATTGATTTCAAATAGCCCTTTAAAAGACTTGAATAAATAGATTCATAAATCCATACAATATCTTCAAAGTTAATACAAAATATTTATGAATTGACTCACTAAGGTGTCAGCTACTGGTTCCTTTACCAAAGAAGCTATTAAATAAATAAATAAATTGAATAATTCCAATTTAATAAAAATAATCTCTCTACTAAGAGTAGGGGGGTATTTATTGTTTCTTACAATTATTTTAATTTCTTCTTAGTAATTGGGGAGCGGTTACGTCCCCAATAACCGCCCCCTCGTTACACCTATGCTAATTACTACCTAATATCTCGGTGCTTTATTGTACCTAAAGCCATTCCACAGTATTTGTTTGATTTCTGTCAAAACCTAGGCCCTGATAACCCAACACGAACACTCTATACATCTGCTTGCTCTAAAATCAAGATGCTATAGACTATAGAGTAAATAGAATAGAGTGTTGAGGTTAACATTATCATTATATTCAACGTAGTTTTGCGCAAGCTCTATTATGATGCCCAAAAATTGCAGCTCAACCTTCTCTCATTACCCTTTTTCAATATTTAACCGGAAATACCCAAGTAGGCCTCGATTTAACTGATTCGCAAGTTACGTATCTTTGGGAGTTTCCTGTGCATAGTGGAATGGAGTCAGTAGGCCAGCAGCATTGAATAATGTTTATCTCTGAAGCAGTGCACCACTTGGTGAGGGGACTGCAGACTGGATTTTTTCAAGGCCATGAGTAATCTACAGTCAAATAATTTTTGAATGAGTGTGTAAGTGTGCAACTGTTTTTATAGTGTCAATAAGTCACTGTTGAGAGAGCAATCCATTTAATAAACCATTGTGAACGTGCAGTGTTGAGAGGAAGGCCACAGCGGGGGAAACGGGGGGGTCACTCAGCATCAATTTGAAAGTTTAAATTAAGAGTTCATCCAAGTCTGTGATTGTTGGTTGCTAACAGGGTACAAAATGGCACTTCGAAGAATAACTATTGATATTTTACAACATAAAAAAATTGCTCTAGCTGTTGAAAAAAGCATACCGGCCACTTCTGTCAGATGTAAGTAGTGCTGTAATTTTTGACACACTAATTAAGCTTATCACTAGCAACATTGTGTTTGAATTTTCAAGACGGCACTTCTATTTTGATATTTCTTTTCAGTCTCTCCGTTTTGCAACTAACCTACTATTGAAATATTAAAAAACAAGCGATAAAAATTAGTTTATTGCAGTGAAGAAATCAAAAATGTTTTTATTGATCAATTTGAGTGAGTTGCAATTTTCCTTTTTTTAGGGGGTCATCTTCCTTCATCTTCCCTTATTACCGTTCACCGTATCTAATATGACTTCTTGATGTATTCTTATTAATAGAACTTAAACCAGAGATAATTTGACTAAGTTTATATTTTAATTGGATTTTTTATTAATTTGATAAAAATATGGATTCTAAAAAGTAATAAATTATAAAGCAATTTTTGAAAGAGCTAGAGATGCCTATCTGCATGGTATTTCACAGGAAAATCATTGACAAAAGAAGAAATTGAATTACTTGGTCAAAATACTTTAATAATAAAAATTGAATATATTTAATAATTTTTTATTAGAAATTATTTTATTTTATTATTAATAATTGTTTATTATTATTATTTATTAATTCATAAATTTGTTCTTAGACGTTATACTGTTTCTATTTAAAGTAGTGAAATAGTTTTATGCAGGAGAGAAAATTGTCTGCGTCATATTTTAGTTATCATAAGGAAATAAAATATTGTATTATAGTTCTAAATAACATTTTATTGTACAGAATGCCCTGACCAATAATAAGTAAATCCTACATTAAATTCCCATAATGATATGCAGACATATTATTGAATATTGTTTTTAATTGTTAAAATTATTTGCAATTACATCATTGATTAACGTTATGATATATGAAAAAGTATTCAAAACATCCTTCTAAATAGGCTCATTCCTCAGTAAAAATGAAAGGAAATAATTATACAATTAGCTGCATATTATCTCATTGATTTATTCAAATCACATTTAAATGATTAACATGAATAAATATTGAATACACAGCAGATGCAGATATTCAAATTCTGTATTTTCGTTCTATTTTGATCAACACACAAAATAAAAATAGTTTGTCCAGTAGCGATTTCGAGTCGCTGTATAATAAATTGAATTTTTTTCTCTCAACAGATCAAAATTTGGCAACGTTAGCTGGTGAGCCAGCAGGTCCAAGCGTTAAAACTGAAATTCCAGGGCCGCGATCGAAAACTCTTCTAGCTGAATTATCTGCCATTCAGGTAAGAAACTGAAAGTTATTCAATAAATGAGAAAAGTAAATACATGATAGATAAGTAACACACATCGATTACGTAACTACTGGTTATGAATAACTTTTGATGGTAAATTCAACGGCTTGCAGTCAATTTTAATTCAGAATAAATAATATTTTTACTCAGACTAAACGTTTTCGAACCGTGAAGACTCATTTTCAACAGGCTGTCGAAAATCTTCTTAATTGAAATTGACTGTCGTTTAATTTACCATAAAAAGTTAATATTAACAACGCAGATCGTTATGGAACAAAAAATCCAAAAAGTTATGAATAACTTGATATTTTTTAAAGTTAGTTTGAAGTAACTGATAATTTAACAAACTGACAAATATACAGAAACAGAATTTATTAGTTTAGAATTCCTTTAAGTGCTATTAATTTCCATCTATTTAATGCTGTTGTCAATATCCGCCATTACGGAAATCTTTAGTATAAATGAATAGCACTTGAATCAATTCGAAATTAATAAATTCTGTGTTGATATGTTTGCATAATGAATTTTTTGAGTAACCCACTTGGCCGTCCATGCTCATAATAATATTCTACTGAATATCAGCAATAATTACATTTATCAATCAGGGAACCATATGGTAAGGTGAATGGAATAACCTTAACTTCCAACAGAAAAATATAAATAAATAGATCTATAAACTATAAACAATAGATTTATGGACAGTTCAGAGTTCACTACATATTCACTATTTTTCAGTAACAGTATCAACTTGCAGACCTTCAATAAAGTATATAAAAATTACCGCAAGGCGTTATAACTATTTTTTAATGTAGTTAATATTTATAATTGATATGAAAATTAGTGTGAAACAGTTCACTTACTTGAAGATTCAAAACATTCAAGATTTAGAATAGTTTTTTTTTTTTTTTAATGACTAATCTTTATTTAGCACTTATAGTATCAACTTGCAGACCTTTTATTATATAAAAACTAAAAACCCCTGCAAGGTATTATAACTATCATATTTTAGTTATTTTTAATAATTAATAAGAAAATTAGTGTATCACTTACTTCAAGGTTCAAGAAATTCAAGATATAGAATATAGTAATTTATAGTAACTAGTGAATAAGAGTATAATTATTGTTGATCTGACTTGTCTTATACTCCTTAACGGGAGACTCCAATACGTAATCTACACAAAAAAAGATTTAGAATAGATTTCATTATTTTGAAGTGACACTAAACCATAGGTATACTATTTTATGGAATAATATTTCCACAATCTAGATGTAGTTTTGAGAGTTTTTAAAACCATTGATGAGCCCTGTCATAACAAACTACAAGTAAAAACTTGTATGCCATTTCACAGAAAGTAAAAGTACAATCCCTAACATTATGAGTTTGTTGTGAAACAGACCCCAGATAATTCATTTCGGATGAATGATCTTCAGAGACGAATAAGATCAATTAAAGTAATTTAGAAGCGACAGATCCACTTCCGGTAATTAAACAGTATTATTTAAAATTGTTGATAACGAAGAACTTTATCAAATCACCAAATTTTAGGTTAATGCTTGCACTTTGACTAATGGCATTGCAATATTTGAAAGTATCCTCGCTGATAAAAAGTACCTACATTAAATTTTGCTAACCACTTTTTTTAGAGTACAAAAACTTTCATTATAGGTTAAAAATTCCAATACCAGTATCTAAAAAGATTAAGAAGAAATGAATACCTCTAATATTTTACTAAGAAATAAATGCCTGCAAGTGTTTATTACTTGTGTTTCAATTGAGTAATTATAAAAATTCAAACTTAACTTATAAAAATTAATAAACTTTTCCTTATTTTTATAAATCGATGTCATGATATTTTGTTTATCATGTTACTTCTCTGTTTGTTTTATTAATTGTAGGTATTCAACTTTGGAGTATGAAAGAAATTTTCAATAAATTAACATGGAAAGGAAATGAAAATAACATGAATATAAATTCTATTTGATTTAATTGTATTGTTTTACATCAAGTAATTTTGTAATACTTCTACTAAATACTGTAGAGCATTTTTATCAAATAATAAACAAAATTTAAATATCATATAATGCTAATTATCGTATTATTTAATAGATTCTATTATAATTTGAAAACCTTTCAATATTATAAAAGGTTTATTCCAAATATAATGTGTATAAAATATCTTCCATTTTCAAGTTCATTCAACTCTGTTAAATACATAGTAGCTTAAGTTAGTACAGTCATTTTATTGCATCAGCCAATGATTATTGGTTAACCATTTTTTAATGATTAAACCCTTTTTTTCTTAAAAAAATAGTCAAAAATATTCTGATGAAGAAAGCTTATTCCACAAAAGTTATTGAACATTGAAGAGCTATTTTCTATTTTATATCATTCAATTATTGGATGGTTTGCATATTATGAATAATAGTATGAGTTATTTTTTATTCCAACTGTACAATATTATAAAGAAAATTCCAATCTTATATTTTATTTTTCCGTTCAAATGCCGTATAATACTGTTCAGTGTTCAGTCTACATACATATTACATCTTTTATTTGTCAAAAGTTATTTAGCCTATCCTTTACTAAAATATAATAATACACAAAATTCAAATTTAAAATTAGCTTAGCCACCTAAAACTGTAGGTCCAACTCATCATTCAATTCATTACCAACGCACAGGTCTCAGACCTATGAGGGCTTCATCCTCCGAAAAAACCGACATCTAAAAAGGTTTTCCTTTAATGCTGAATATATTGTTTCATTGGTCCTCTTATGTACAGTACACCCCTCATATAGCCACATACCCTTTATGCTATAAAAATGGAATAAGCAACAAGAATAATGATTTTGTGCAGATTATAGATATAATTGCGAACTAAAATGAATTTATTAAAATTAGTCACTAGCAGACCTTCCTCTTCTATTAATTCGAAGTTAAACTTTTTACATACCTTAACCTAACAATATTTTTCTGTTTTTTTCTCTCTTTTTTAAATGAATTATTATGTAAAAATGAAAATATTTTGTATAATTCTTCTCATTTTTAAATTCCTATTGCAGAAAATTGTGGATGAATGAATAAATAAAAATAAAATAAAACTATATTTCAGCAAAGTGGCACAGTTCAACTTTTCGCTGATTACGATAAATCGATTGGCAACTATCTTTTCGATGTGGATGGAAATGTTCTGCTGGATATCTACACTCAAATATCATCGGTGCCATTGGGCTACAATCACCCAGCCTTGCTCGATGTATTCAAAAATGATCACAATCTTGTAAGTTAGGTATTTATATCTGTAGTTATTATTATTTATTGAAAAGAAGAAACTCAAAGATTTCATGATGTTGAAGATCCGTCTTGTTTCCACTAATATATAATATAATTTTAAAAAACACTTTCAAGTGGAAATTGTGACTCACGTTATGGCGTGACTGCCGTTTCACTCAGTGGTCAAGACCGTCAAGAGCATCGTCAGACGACCCACAGTAAACTGATTTCAGTGCTGCTGATAAAAGTTTTATCAATTTTATTTCGAATAATTTTTTCCACAGCCCTGTCACAAATATAAGCTAAGCAGTTGGTGGGGGGGGGGGGGGGGGTAGATCTGATTTATTCTTATGTTCTGCTACAAAAAACTCTATATCACAACATTTTTCCCTCGGATTTTTTGTTTCAAGTCGTTCATTGTTGTTACTAATTCTATGGTACTGCTTGATTTGTAAAAAAAATATGTTCCGGTACTGTAAACTAACATATGCGAGGGGAGTCATGAGGGTATAGAATATTGAAATATAGACTTCAAAAAAACGATATTTTCAAGTTCCCTCAACGTACTTTGAATAATGAAATAAATTTGGATTGAAAATACATACATGTTCACCAATAAAGTTTTATATTCAATTTTTACTGCAATCAAAGTTTCCGGTACGGCGTACCTGTCGCTTATCTAGCCCTGGTTGTTTGTATTTATTTGGAGCATATGTCAATTATTCGATCAGCTAAAATGAATTCACTTCATGTCTAATTATTTTATCATCATTTGGGTTACAATCACCAAACTCTACCCAATGCTTACAAAAGCGTATAATGCTATTTATATATTTTTCTATATCTACCCTCTGAAGACAGTGTTTAAACATGCACAGCCACTTATAGTTATCCATTTCCCTGATTCTCTCTACCCAAGATTTCTTCATTCATTGGTTCTGTTCTTGTTCCGGCCATCCATAGATTATAAAAATTCTAGATAAATCATTCTATAGACCGTATATAGGCTACATATTTCAATATACAGAATTATGGTTCTATAAAATTCTATTAAATACGGTACTCGTAAATCCAAACCATTCGAATGGTTTATGAACGGTTTTGATTAATTTTTTCCAAATTTTCGCATTTATTTTGAAGTTTGTGGTATTAATCTCGTCTTATCATCTTTTTTATAAGAAAGGGTAAAGAATATTTTTTCATTTCTACGTGTATCTTATTTTATTTCCTGTCACAACATAAATTTAATTTAATGTGCATTCAAGAATGTAATTAACAATTCAGTTCATATCGAAAACTATTATTTCCGATCAATGATCTTTCTTTCAAAGCACCACATCATACTAATGCTAGTTATTGAATGAGTTTATCAAATAATAAAATTACATTTTTAAGAAGCATGAAAAACCGTATAACTATTTGACTTTTCTCTTAGAGTAGTATGACGCAATATAATCTGTTATCTCGCCCTGATAATAATTTGTAAAGTATTCTTGTTCATGTATTACGAAGCTCGTTAGAAGCGAGCGCTTCTTCATTATTTAATTTGTCCAAATAAAACATGAGTAAAAATAATAGCATCTGCTGAACTGGCTACCGATAGCATATACTACGTAAATGTTCATAATATTTTTTAATATGAGTCAATAATAATCCTAATAAAGAGGGTGGAATCTCAGAGATCAGTAAGGTCAAGTTAGGTTAGGTCAGGTTAGGGATCAGTCAATGAAAATCAGTAATTGTGACCCAAAAAATTAGTACTATTTTATTGCATCTTCAGGACTGAAAATGGTAGTTTATATTGGCGATATAAGAAATGAACAAGGAACTGTAAAATTGAGCTTGAATAGGGGTGTACAGGGGCCCATAGCCACGGTGTGTATCTCTAGATACACAGGGTGCATGGCACTGGTCCGTACAACAATTTCGAGTTCAATTTTACAGTTCCTTGGTAATTTCTTATATCGTCTCTGTAAACCACCATTGTTCAGTCCTGAAGATGTAATAAAATATTACGAAACTTTGGCGACACAATAACTGATTTTCATTGACCGATCCCTGGATGTGATCTATGGTTAAGATACTGATCCATACAGTAATTCTAATTTGAAGACAATTTAGTTGGTTTTGACGGTGAAATTTTATTATTTATTGTCTTAATAAAAATTAAGAGAAATGAACTTATTGAGTTATCCGTTAGGTAGTTATTTCTGGTTTAAACCATATTGATCTCCATGAAATGTTGATATAAACAACATATTAATAGAAATGAGATTGCAAAAATTAAAAGATTTAATTCACAAAAATGTGTATTCGTATGACAGAAACGTCATTCTTAGTAGTGATTATCTCCTATGCATGAAAAAACAACAAACTATATTTTACTTGTAAAAATACAGGTAAAAAATGAGTAAAATTATTTTGTCTAGGAAAAAAGAAGTACACACTATAATGTTCATGCTTAAGGTTTTAAAATTACCTACGCAACACTCTATCATTTCACAATAACATCTTATCTAAAGAAACCGAAAGACTTCTAGTTTAGTATATAGTATAAGACTTACAATTTATCACATATTATTATACAAATATCGTCTTAAATTATTATAAATTTTTTGTACAGATCACAACCTTTATTTAAATTTTATAGAGGTCCTTGATCAATAGACCAGCCTTGGGTGTGTTCCCAGGAGAAGATTGGCCAAAAAAACTGAAAGATGTCCTAATAAAAGTAAGTGAGTTATCTATTATTACTATTATTTAAAATATTGCTCTGATAATCAAGTTCAATAATTACTTAATCCCTGCTTATTGGCTATTTGGACCTCTGAAAAATTTTATCGAAAGCCCTCGCGACAAGAAGGTCACGATGCAATTTACTGCAATATCGTTTTTGGTAATAAATTATTTATCTCCTTTACTCGAGATAAATTTATCAATCTTTTTTACATCCTAAGTTATTGGACCAAAAAAATATGAACAGTATTTAAACTTTTATCTCTCTTCAAATCATGACCTCGAAGAGGAGATTCTATAAAAAATGATAGTGATAGCTATAGCGTGTCTTCCTTAACTGAAGGAAGGGAGACTTAAAAAGCATTCACTCAAAAGTCTCCAATGCGCGAAGGAAGCCTAGTCTATATAATGTTCAGTTGCTATTATTGAACACTTTTTCAGAGTTCCTCAGATTAGTTATTGGAAATTGGTGTGACTATAAAACAACATTTTAATATTATTTATTGATGTATAAGTTTCTCCAGAAGAATTTATTAATTAGACTACCCGGAAATGTGTTGTCTTATTTAAAAGAATTGTTTTCTTTCTTTTTTAATTCATATTTTAACTGCATGTTTGAATGAGAAAAGTAATTATTTCTATTCTCTAATGGAATTTAATTGAATAATCTATTTAATTTTATTTAAATTCTAAAAATTAAAAAAATATTTATAAATGTTTTTATAATTTTAAATTATAAAAATTTATTTTATTTAAATTCTATTTAATAATCATTTGTGTTCATCTTCCTTGGTAAGTCATGGTCATCGCCTTTCAATTGTTGTTTATTTCCTTTGTATTTTTTCACTATCTAATTCTCTATCTGTTTGTTATTCTCTTGTATCACGTATGTATGTTATGATTACATATTTGTGTCAAGAGGGCAACCATTGAACTGTCTTGTACAATACATTTTTTTCGGAGGATGAAGCCCACATAGGTCTGAGACCTGTGCGTGGGTAATGAATTGGATGATGGTAATTGATTAGTTGAACTTACAGTTTTAGGTGGGTACCGAACCACCGGTAAGTGATTTTACAGCAGTGAACAGAGTCTTTTTGCTGGCCAATCCGATCATTTTTTTGTAGATTACGTCTTGGAGACTCCAGTTAAGGAGTATGAGACAAGTCAGATCAACAATTATACACTAGATACCATAATTACTATATCAATTAGTTGGGGTGAGGCTTAATTATGATGTGAAAGGAACTCTTGTACACTACAAAAAGCTTTATCAACTAAATATTTTTTCAATTGTTTTTTAAATATTTATATATTTTCAAGACTCTTTTAAAACTGCGGTAGCTTGTTGTAGAGTTTCCTACCAATATAACTAGGTTTTTGTTTGAATAAGCTACTATATTGTGACTCACCAAGTGATAATCTCCTCAGCTTCTTGTATTATAATCATGTATGTCAAGATTTTGATTAATATCATTCGTTTTTACATATAAAGTAGCTTCATACACATATAAGCAGGGTACAATTAGGAGACCAAGTTTCTTGAACAACGGCCTACATGAATCTTATCTATTTACTCTTTCTATACACCTAACCGCTTTATTTCGGATCTTAAACACCCTATCAAATTTTTTTTGATGAACTACCCCATACTAAGATAGCATACCTAATATGTGACAGTAAGAGCCCATGGTAAGCTATAAATAGTAACTTTTTGTCATTCAATCTAGCGAGCTGTTGCAGGAAAAATACCCCAGATTAAATTTTACAACATATTTTCTCAATGTATACTCAACATGTTTTCTCAACCAAGGAAGATAAACACAGACTATAATTCGCCACTTATGTAGTATGGATTTTTAGTCAGTCACCATTGATTTATTCTTTTGCATTGATTTAATTGGAATCAAAAGATTATTTGGCCATTATGGGTCTCCCCACCATTAAAAGCCATACGCTTATTATTATTATTTGGCCACTTTATCAGAGTTCCTAAGAATGATCAAAAAATTAAATAAAAGTTGTGGAAGGTAATGAAAATGATAATGCTAATTTCATGTGCGGACGATTTAGCCTATAGCATTTGGAGATCAAGATGGACGGATAGGATCGAATTGCTCATGTGGTCAAGAGATTACTAAGCGGATTATTCCTTACCTAACCTAACCTATCCTCTGGAGTAACACCATATGTGTTCTGAGAACGACCTTGCGCAGTTCAACTGTTGTTCACCCAAGATGGACAACATCAATAAAGGACAATCAGACAAGATTACAAAACAAAAGACAAAGAAAAGAAAAAGGGATTCAGAAAAAATGAAATGAATCATAACGATTGAAGAAATAAAACTGAGGAACACGACAGAAAATTGGCTAAATAAAAAAGGATATTATAAATTTTTTTCTTTTTTTAGGTAGCACCGAAAGGCCTGAGTCACGTGACCACAATGATGTGTGGCTCCTGTTCGAATGAAAACGCCTACAAGAACATTTTCATCTGGTATCGAAGCCAGCAAAGAGGCGGTAGCAAGGTCCCCTTCACTGCTGAGGAGCTGCAATCCTGTATGATCAATAGGACCCCCGGCTCACCTAAGCTATCCATTCTCTCATTCCATGGTTCGTAAAGTTGAATTTTTTACTGTTCACAAAACACTATAAAGTAATAATATTACATCCATCATTACAAATTGTTATACAGTATTATACACTACCTTAAAAGTTAACTGACAGTTTTTAAGAGCAGAATGAAATGAAATGGATGAAATAGAAATGTGTTTTCGACAACTGTGTGGACTAATACCACTCACAAAAGTAACTAGACTTGTCCGTAGGTAGGAGTTGGAAACGAATCCGTACTCTTTCATGAAAATATTGATGAAAATGAAGATGAAATGAAAAGGAATTTACAAATATAATGAAGTTAAAACTTCTCCTGTAATGAATTAATATTGTAAGCTTGTCTTGGACTAGAAAAATTAACAATTAATTGGGAAATGAATAAATTATATTATAACTCAATCATACTATATAACATTATATTTAAACTCTGAATTTAGCCACAATTAAACTAGCATGAATTAAACTACAATTAGTGAATAAAGCCACAGCCAAAGCCTCGTTTATCGCATAACATATTTTTGTAGGATTTAGTTTTTCTCAAGTCAACAGGCAGCAAATTATAGAACTTAGGAGCAAGAAACAGAAACCATCTTTGAAAAGTTGAACAATTTGATTTTGGTGACCTTGTTAAAATATTTCCTGTTCCAAAGCTGAATACTGTAGCAAATCTGTTCCTACTTAACCTATAAAAAAGGATAAAACTTTCAACATACACTACATATGACTCAATGGAAAAATATTGAAACATTACAAAAAATATTCAAATACTCTTTGTTTTTCTTCTATATTTAAGGCTATTTAAGGTTTTTAGTCACATTTTTTTCCCGAAGTTTCTTGTATTGGATATTATTAGGGCTTTAAAATGTTATCTATTGCTGAGGGAAAATTTTTTTCTTCAATTATTTTCTGAAATATGGGGGTTAAAAGTTGAACATTTCCGGTTTTTGGGGCACTTTATTGATCTCACCTATGAGTGATTTTAAATTTTTTATAAATTTTCCATAACTAAAAGACACCTTGAGGACTAAAATTATATATTTTTTATTTCAATCTAACAAATAGTTGTTTGAATATTTTTTCAAAAATTAATTTTTCTACAGATTTAAAAAAAATGTATTTTGAAAAACTAATTGCTTGATTGGAGTAAAAAATATGTCATTTTATTCCTCAATGTGTCTTTTAGTTATGGAAAATTTATCAAAAGTTTAAAATCACTCATAGGTAAGATCAATTGCCCCCAAAAACCGACAAATTTCAACTTTGAGCCCCCATATTTCAGAAAATAATTGAAATTTTAAAAAAATGTCCGCACAGCAATAGATAAAATTTTGAAGCCCTAATAATATTCAATACAAGAAAAAAAATATGGCCAAGAACCCTTCGCACAGCCTTTATGAAAAATGATTAGAGGAGTCACAGTCAGTACAGTACATACACAGGGAAATTGCATATTATGGCTACTTCACCAAAATGTGCACAAAACTATAGGAGTGATAATTTCCTGTGCTAAAATCAGCAAAATTTGGCAATTGAAAATAGCAATTAAAAATGCCATGTGCGGACGATTGAACTCGCAAATGTTTCAGGTTCAAAACTATTCATATCTTCATCGCCTCAAAAAGAATTTTTGTTCGATTTCGTGTTTCCCCGTTCTTATCATCTAATGAAGATAGATAAATGAAAATAATTTCAAGATAAATTAATAAATTCGTTAAATTTCGGGCATTATTCAAGTTTGCATGTGTTGGTTTTCAGGTGCTTTCCATGGCAGAACTCTTGGCGTGCTGTCAACCACTCATTCTAAGGACATTCACAAGATCGACATTCCAGCCTTCGATTGGCCTATCGCTGATTTTCCCAGGTACAAGTATCCATTGGAAGACAACGTCAGGGAAAACAAAGCAGAGGACGAACGGTGCATAGCTAAGGTGAATCATTAATAAGTATGAACAATAATAACTTAATTATATAACTTAATTATTATCGTTGTAAAGAACTGAGTAAATGACTACGATAAAGTAGCATTAATAACTTAAATCTGTGATGTTTTCCTGGCGGCAGGCTGACGAAGCTACTTTTCAGAAGTGAAATGCATTCCTCCAGTATCTCCAGTTAAAGTGAGTATAAAACTTGATAGTATACAGTAGCGACGATTTGTTTGTTTAAATGACGACGCCAATGTTCGCTTATGACTGAAAGCCGTTTTACAAAACTTGAGACAGAATGACAACGGCCATGGCAGGCTTTAACCAAGGTTGTTATATAGTATACTAACCTTGGGCTTTAACCACCCCTAGTGCTTTTGTTCTGCGACAGAACTAAATACTATTCTGCACCCATGTAATGCAGAACTTTACAAGAATTTATGAAATTTAAGACTAAAAGATGACCAAATAAAGTATCATTTTCCAAGATCTGTAAATCAATAATGGTTACTCTGTAGATCATTCAATAATGTAGAATAAAACTTTAAAAAACAATTTTAAGTGAAAACTGTGTATTTAACGACTTGCAGTCAAATTTTTATTAAGAATAAGTAGAATTTACTTACTCTGTAGGATGAACGTTTTCGAATCTTGGAGATCCATTTTTAGAGGCGTCCTTCTTGATCATCGATGTAAGTTTTTTGGTTAGAAGAATTGTGGTTTTTATAAAATGTGATTTAAGTTTGTGTGATTTAAAATTTAGTTGTTCGTTGAGGATGTTTTGTTTATTGTGTGTGGTGTGTTTGTATATTTCAAATTGTTCCAAGGTGTTGAGTTCGTGTCCTTTAGATTTCGACATATAAAATTACATATAAAATCTTTATGTATTTATGTATTAATCTTCTTGTATTATTACATATAAAATCTTTAAAAACGTTCAGCCTACAGAGTAAGTAAATTCTACTTATTCTTAAGAAAAATTTGACTGCAAGTCGTTGAATTCACTAAAAAAGTTAATATTAACAACGCAGTTCGTCATGGAACAAGAAATACAGGAATTGAAAACTGTGATTCACGTTATGGCATGACGGTCGTTTCACTCTGTTGTAAAGAGCATCGTCAGACGAACCACAGTACATTTAAAGCACAATTGAAGTTTTATAATATATTAGTGGAGACAAGATGGATCTTTAACATCATAATAATGTAGAAGTGAAGTTTTAGTTTATGTAAATTCAATTGAAGTATTAAACTTTTATACTATAGAATAAAATCCGATTAATAATAAAATCTGTTTTAAAACTTCTATTTCAACTGTTATAAGTTAATCCTATATGATATTAAATTGAACGGACTTGACAATAACTATTTAACTGGAGTCATCAAGACGTAATCTCAAAATTAATATTCCTAAAATTATTTTGATTTCTGAGCAAAATCATTTTAATTTTTTTTAGGATGAAGCCCACATTTTAGGATGATGAGCTGGACCTACAGTTTTAGGTGTGTTCCGAACCACCGGGAAGTGCTTTTCACCATCAATACGTGTTTGTTTCTTTTGACTAACTTCATCACCTTGGCGTATGAGTTATGCTTATTTGATAAGCCGCTAAGTTATTGATTTGACAGCCGAAATATTAAATTGTATGTTTAATTTGAATACAGGTTGAGGATTTGATTGTTGAATATGGCAAAAAAGGAATACCGGTGGCTGGGATAGTGGCTGAGCCCATTCAAGCTGAGGGAGGTGACCACAGTGGGTCAAATGAGTTCTTCCAGCAACTTCAGAAGACTGCTAAGAAGGTCAGGTGCTATTTAATGTTTTATTTAATTTTTATCGTTAATAATACGAGCATTGAAATGGATAATATATACTTATATAGTAATTGATACAGTAATTATGGTAGCTAGTGCATAAATTGTATAATTGTTAATCAGGCTTGTCTTATACTCCTTAACTGGAGTCTCCAAGACGTAATCTACAAAAAAAATGTTGCAAATTAATTACAAACAGGTGTGGCAGATAAGGTAATAATAGAATGAATAACGCATTAACTTTTTAATGTAAACTTGCAGTCATTTCTAATTGAGAATAAATAAATAATTTACTTACTTGGTTGTAACATTTTCTAACAGCGACAGTTCATTTTCAACAGCTGTTGAAAATGAATCGGCGCGGTTAGAAAACGTTCCAGCCAAGTGAGTAAATTATTTATTTATTCTCAATTAAAAATAACTGCAAGTCGTTAAATTTACAATAAGAAAAGTTCATATTAACAACGCAGATCTTTATGGATAGAGAAATTCAAGAATTGAATAACGCAATATTTTTATTAATTTGATGCGAATGATTTCATGCAATGAGGGTTCACAGGCGTTCTAACCTACTACTTTCCATGGAAACCTAAAGAAACCTACGAAAACATGGGTTTTCCCTGGAGATGAAGTCTTCATTTTACTATTACCATGTGAGCTTAAATAATCATTTGCTTTCATAGAGATGTGGATCGATGGAGCGGTGGAACTTCCATTCTATTATTTTCTTGGAACTTAAATAAATTAATGCGTCTAAGAAGATAATGATTAATTCTCACTCTTTATTATTCTACCACATTCTTATTATTCTATTGTACATTCCCAATAATTATTCTACTATTACGATGTACTATTATTGAATGTTTGGAAAGTTGAAACTTTTTTTGGATGATGAAGCCCACACTGGTTTGAGACCTGTGCGTGGGTAATGAATTGGATTATGGTGATTGATGAGTTGGACTTTCAGTTTTAGGTGGGTTCCGAACCACCATTAAGTGATTTTACAGCAGAGAACAGTGTCTTTTTTGCTGGCCAATCTAATCGGTCACCCTTACAGATAGTGCCCAGGAGAACGCAGCTTATCTCTATCTGCTTGAACAGATACCTGCTACAGCTCACGGCTATCACTTGGGTGTTTCTTTGGCTGAGGAAACTTAAGGATTCTATTCTACTATTATATTTTTGACAAATATAAGAAACTGTGAAAATAATTGAGTATGAAAAGTATATTTAATATGAAAAGTTAAATTATTGGCAGTTTCCATGGAGATAACGATTTCCTAGACCAAGGTTAATAGGAAAAATGCAGGTTCATAACTCGCTCAAATTAACAAAATAGAAAAGTCATGACATAACTATGTTCAGAATTACCTACCGTTAACTTGCAAATTTCAGCTCTATTTGTGCACTTTTTCAGTACAAAAATAAAGTTTTTCGCATATCACAGATTTTAATCTATATCTTGATCAGCTGTTAACGATATGGGTTACTCAATGCTATTGAACTGAAAGACATCATACCATATTATTTTTCTAGTTCTCAAAAAACGGAACAACCTGGTTTTTAATAGCCTTGCCATAGACTGCTAGTATCTTGAAAACTTGGAAAATATGATAAAAAAGAAGAAGAAAGAGAAGAAGAAGAAGAAGAAGAAAAGAAGAAGAAGGTTATGGAGGAAGAGGAGGAGAAGAAGTAGTAGAAGCAGAAGAAGAAGAAGAAGAAGAAGAAGAAGAAACAGAATTTATTAATTCAATACTAAAAAGAAAAGATGGAGAAGGGGATTGACGGATTTTCCATCTCTCGTATTATTTTCATGGAAACCTGTGAATTTTTAGACCAGACTTTGAATAAAATACAAAATAAATGAGACAATTTTTTTGCAGCACGGAGCAGCTCTGTTGATTGACGAAGTGCAAACCGGCGGAGGTCCAACGGGAAAGATGTGGTGTCACGAGCATTTCAACCTGGACTCGCCACCCGATGTGGTCACATTCAGTAAGAAAATGCAAATCGGCGGATATTATTTAAAGCCTGAATTTGTGTAAGTCTAACGAGCACTATAGCAAATAAATAACACTCAAAGTTCAATGAAAATTGATATGTAAACAAACAGTTATAAACATTTATTCATTCAGACTAAATTAATACATTAGAATGTGAAGAATTTACATACTTTTCAGCACAAATTTATAAATAATTTGATTTGAAATCATTGATCTTTCACTACTCAAGTACTGGAATAGATAACTTGAGTTAAGTCCATTATTTTTCGCAGCTTGTACGATTATAATTTGACGTCTTACGGGACCGGACTCCCCATTTTAAATGTATCCATCAATTCGTTTGTGTCTTATCCACTTAATAATTCTAATAATAGTTTGCGTTTTTTTCCTAAAAATTATTGCTATAATTTTGTCTTTCTCTACTGGGTCTTCTCCTTACGACGAAGGATCCGTTTTGAAGATTTATATGAAATGGGGCCTAGCCATAGAGACAGATAGTTTGAATTACTTCAACTATTGAGAATTTTCAATAATATTGACAACAGTGTTCGGTAGAAAATTCATAGTACTGCATAGACTTAAATAAAATCTCTCAAATATAATCTTGTAAAGAAAACGCACTTATATCTACACACCATTTCTTTCAAATTCCTTGATTCTTCTTTTGTAAAACTGTCTTTTTGCCTTTTTTAGAATTAATAATTGATTATTGCAAGATTTACTTCAACTTCCAGTATAATTAGTAATAATATTTTCACAATTATAATTCACAATAATTTCAGTATGACAAATCTATTAATCCTATAGTTATCAATAGTTAATACATTATTAAAAAAATTTTACTCTAGGTTGATAAATAATTAATTCTATTAATGATAATAATATATATTATTATATAAGAATGTGATAAAATATGTGTTAATTATTAAAAATAAATAATTATAATACAATTATACTGTATAAAATGATTCTCAATAGGAGAACAACAGGATTTTTTAACTTAATGAGCAGCTTAATGGAAGAAAAATAACAGGAATAAATTGATGTGAATAAAAGAGATATTCAGATACACACAAACATAATAACACTGAGTCACAAACAATTCGGACACAAATAATAATAGTGTTCAAGACGTCAATGAGAGGAATACAACAGAATAAATAAAACAAGGATCAATAAACAAAGAATGTGTAGACTTTGCTAACAAAAAAGTTAGGCTAATGTAAAACCACGCATTCATTTAAGTTTGAAAACTGCAATGATGGGACAAAACCAAAATCATATTACAATAATTTAGCGCACACAATTGAATTTACATTTCCACTACCTGTTTATTAAATGCGTTGCCAATATTTAAAACATTCTTTTTTCCACAGAGCAAATCTACCATATAGAGTATTCAACACGTGGATGGGTGACCCTGGCAAAGTTCTGATTCTGGAAGCAATAGTCAACGTTATCGAGCAAGAACAATTGCTCAAAAATGTTGAAGCAACAGGAAAATTGCTGTACAACGGTATTTTAAATTTGGAAAAAGAATTTCCCAATGTTATCAATTCCACGAGAGGACGTGGCACTTTCCTAGCATTTGACGCAGTTTCCCCGAAGGCTCAAGGACAGATATTGTCGGGATTGAAAAATAAAGGTCAGTATTTTTAATTTTATAAAAAATTAATTGTATTATTATTGATTAATTAATTCTTTCCTTCAAAAATTATGCTACAGTTTACAGAATGATGGAAGGATAAGAATAGAGGTAGCGGTTTCGTAAATTGATAATTTTTTTGGAGGATGAAGCCCACATAGGTCTGAGACACTGAGACCTATGCGTGGGTAATGAGTTGGATTATGGTGGTGATGAGTTGGACCTACACCTTTGGTGGGTTCCGAACCACCGGGAAGTGATTTTACAGCTGAGAACAGTGTCATTTTTGGTGGCCAATCTAATGGGTCACCCTTACAAAGAGTGCCCAGGAGAACGCAGCTTATCTCTATCTGATTGAACAGATACCTGCTACGGCTCACGGCTATCACTTCCTTATAAGTCCCTATAAATAAGTCACGATTGTTAAAATTCTATAGACACATCTATCAGTCGGAGGAATTCCTAAATGACAAACCCGTTTAATGATGCAGTAAAGTAATTCATGACTTGCCAACTTATTATCAAATTATTTTTTATTTGTATGTTTGTTTTTCCTTTAATTGACTGTAATTATTGATAATAATTTTTTATTGTTTCCTCAAAAGAGTTACAACAGGTGGTTGAGCAACATAACAATTTTTTTCTTTTTTCCCTAGATAATATAACATTAATAAATTAAATAAGAAATAACTACAGATTAATGAACTGATACACTGTCGTTGAAGCTAGACATAATATTCCATATACCCTTTAGAGTTCTATCAAAAGCAAAGCAAAGTATGATTCTTCATAACATTTTTCATAAATCACATTTGAAGAGAAAGAAAAAAAAAGTTAAAAAGCGGAATAAGCACAATATTAACTTTAAGAAATACGTCATTCGAAAGATGAAAGGAAAGAAGAGACTGCAATTATTCAATTATTGCAATTATTAAAAAATACATCATTATTGAACAATTATCAATCCTGCCTCATCGTACAAAGACATGCTAGTCTCACTAGCAAGTTAATTCTTTTCTTATCTGGCTCATCAAAAATTTCCTGTAGGTTCAACCTTCCATCATTCAGTGGCAAGCCCAACTCTTCTCTTATGACTCTGAACATCTCACATTCACATATCCTGTGTAGGAAAGTGTTGGCTTCATTGCATCTTTGGCATATACTCCCATTATCCACCCTTATTTGACTGTACCCCGAATGTATTATTTATGTTTTCTTAATGATTTGAGTTTGTAATTATTTGGTTTGCTTTGGAAATGAAATTAAAAATTTTCTAGCTGGTAACTCCCAAAAAGAATTATCTCGGGAGTACCTAATTTCTCTTGTCTTAGAAAAAGCATTAAGTTTAGTATTTGTATTGTACTTTATTTTTAGAAGAGAAATAAAACATCTAATAATTTTTTTATTTATGATGAGGATAAAATACTTTTAAAGGCATTTGACTCAGTTTGAGGTGATGAATTGATACTATCAAAAGTAAATTAGTTAGAATTTTATATTCCAATAAGCTCTGCAATTTTCTAAAAAATGAGATTAAGTTGGACTTTGCTAAGAAAGTGCAGATCGATCACTAACTGTCGATTTGTACACTAATGATAATAATTCAATAACTGTCCAATTAATTACACTTCTATTCTAGCCATAAACTGATAATATTGGATAAATTCAAGGCAAAGGAAAGTAAGAAATATTTTATAAATTGTTAATGATTTTATTCATTATCAGATTAATTGTGGGTGAATGATACCTATATTCAAAGAGACTTTTAATTATAGTAAAAATCGTAAAAATATCTCAAAAGGGGGTCAAGCTAAACGTTTTGAAGCTCTCCTGAAAAATTTGAGTTTTTGCATAAGTCTGTTTTTGCTTTTAGACCCCCTTTTGAATGATGTATGTATGGTTTTTAATGCGAAACAATGAAATTCTTGTTCTAATCTATACTTCTGATAAAGTGTGAATAGGAGAAGAACTTTAATGATAATTAAAACATTATTCTGAGAAAATTATTTTATGCATCTTTCAACAGCCGCTTCGCCTTTCATTTTATTCACGTTCACTCAGGGGCGGATCCAGGGATCTGTTTTGGGGGGGGGGCACATGGATGACGCCAACATAGAATATATATATATTCTACGTATATAATTATGTATATATACTATGCAAGCCCTCCGTATCCCCGCGTTGCATACCCTAACATATTGCGCGCGCGCGCACGCGTGTGTGTTTATATATAAAAAATGTATTGCGTTTATGTGAATGGTTGAAAATGAATTGCTGGAAAAATACCTTTTTGAAAAGGATGTTCTATTCTATAATACTTGAGGAAGAATATTGATAGGCCTAATTGAATTCATGTATGACATGAATAATATGTATGATGTATCACATTAAACTCATATATGACAGTAATATGTTCACAAACATACTCACTTGGTTGAACTAAAGCACAAACTCCTCTCGATGCTTCCTCATTCTTACTGCAGTAATCTTGACTCCAAATCTCCAAAAGAAACGATTTACACACAACAGAGTTGTTTCACTGCGGTTTCAAAGTAAACGTAACCTTTTTTATAGAGAATACTTTGGCTTGCAAATGTCATAGGGATGGATCGGATATGGTATCAGGTATCGATATGATCGAAATATTGATATTTTGGTTCCAATATCCGATATTTTTATATCGATATTTTGAGACCATCTTAATATTTAATTCCATTTTTGCTTGACCTTTTCTCTCCATGACAGCACAAGAATTTCGGCTGTGCACTTTATTTTTTATTTGTGTATTGTGTCTGAGCCTTTGGGGGGGGCACATGCCCCTAGTGCCCCCCCCCCTGGATCCGCGCATGCGTTCACTTGTATAAATTTGAGTTTTGTGTTGAAGGCTTCAGATGATAATCAAATAAAAAAATAAAAAATTATTTTATTCCCAAAATAATTACAAAATGATACACAGGTAAAATAATTTGTTAGGAAACCCTCTACAAGACTATACGTCTGTGTTTAGAGGGGAGTTCAGAGACAGTCTTTTTTACATAATGTAGAATAATGATTTATACAGCTTGAGCAAATCATGCAACTTAATTATATTTATTAAAAGCTATATTTACAAATGTTATGTTAATTAGAACTTATATTGTATATTTAAGTGTTATTATAAACCCGCATGGACCGCGGTGCGCAGGTCCCCGGCAATTCCCAGATAAGCAAAAAAATTACAGTGAAGTGTGGAAATATAATAAAATAATAATAATAATAATATAAAAAAATATATAAAGAATCAACAGGCTGAAGAAAGGATTTGACGTGTAATTTTGAAAAGGTGATTAAGACTTTATTAGATTGGGTCGATTATTGTGCATATTGGGACAGGAGCAATTGCTCGGACGCCTCCCAGCCAATACGGTACAGCCACCTGTCCACCCTCTTCCTGTACACCGCCAAACTGCATGCCTCTGCATCCTTAATCTCCTCAGGCACTTTACCATATATAAGATATGAGCCAGGTATGAGGATTTGTCAGTTCCGAGCCATGTGTCAGCTGTGGAATTTCAAAGTTGTAAATGGATCTAAGACGTGTAGGATAGATGTGATTAATGATTTCTCCCAAAAGCTCTATTTTGTGTTTCCTAATATGAATTAGCATGCGTTATGAATATAATGTCTGCGTTTCAATTAAAATAAATTCTTGACAGGTTCTTTTGGCAATGTGTGACTGGGAGTAGAGCTTCGGTGAAAATTATAATACTTTTATAAAAAATATCTATTTTATTCCATTTCCGAGTTTATTTCATTAAAGTTCTATTTTGAATAGAACTGCTATTGAATAGTAGTAACTTTTTAAGTATTTTTAAGTTACTTTTCTAGTAAATTTTTGGAAATTTTTGAATAGAACTACTCTTTTGGATAGAACTTCTATTTTGTAGTTTTCCACTACATTTATATTTATTTGAGATGTTTTCCATGATGAAATACTGTAAAAGAAATGCAGTACCTATTGACTTTTTATTGTAAATTTAACGAAATACAGTGTCAGTTTTGATATTAGATTTATATTTGCGTATTATAATTCAAGTTTTACAGGAAGATTTTCAATTGTAGCCTATGACTAATCTCATTTGATTTATCTTAACTTTTTCACCAAATATTTTTTTTTTTTAATTATGAATATTTTTTACAGGAGTACAAGCTGGAGGTTGCGGAGTCCAAGCCATTCGCCTGAGACCCGCATTGACATTCCAACCATCACACGCCAATATTTTCCTGGAAAAGCTCCGCAGTGTCCTGCAGGACATCAAGTAATGCTGGAATCCTCAGAAACCCACACATGAAATTAATCTTCCACCGTAAATGTATATTTTATTTCTCCTTGACGCCGATGTTTCAAAAAATGATATTATAGATTCACAAGAGATAGTTGTTATTTATGTTAATCACCAGTCATATTATTAGAGCAAAAATTAAATTTGGATACGCAATTCATATCATCCATAGCGGAATGCATTCAATATTCATGAAAGAATATTTCTTATTTATTTCAAAGAGAATTCATAAATTGAATATTGGTTTTATGCTTTTTAAAACAATAATACATTCCATGCAACATGTAAGTAAATGCATTCTGCAATCACACTAGTCTCCATTCTCAGTAACCATTACTATCTCGTTGGTCCCGGGCTCAATTCCGGGCTAGGATAAGCATTTTACACTATTTTTCCATTGAATTTTAAATTTAAATTATAGAATTCTGTGCTATTTCACCACTTTAAATGTGAACGCCTTTGGCTTATGTGGGATTCAACTGAAATGAGAATAGCTATTTGTGTAACTAGAGTGCAAAGTGGGGTTTTTCTGCACCGAGTGCAGAAACAATACTTTGCGCTCGAATTACACATTAGATTTTTCCTACAGTAACGTATAAAGTAATTTAAACAGAACATACATAACCTGACAATTCCTCACATAACCTATCTTCGAATCAAATCGATTTCAACAGCAACTACAGCTGACTATTTCGTAGCTGAAGCAGAGTAGCCAACCTATTTTTGAATGCAGAATAGGGAACCTGCGTATTACATGCTCACTATTTTACTTTCCCGCACTGCTGCAGGAATAGACTATTTTGTGTGCTACAGTTAGTGCAGAAATAGGCACTTTTTCGGATCACTGTAAGAAAAAATATTATTGTATTCACTGAGAAATGATTGTTGATTTTTCTTGATAAATACCTGTCAACATTTTTCTTCTAAATTAATTTGAAAAACGTTAGTTCTGATTTTTTTCATTTTATATAAATGGTATTAATCCCCAATAGCCTCTACTCTCTAATAAGCACCATCAATGTCAGTTGTTATGATGCAAGAATGTATGCACAATCTGTAGACCTAAGATTCAATGTCTTCCATGAGATATCATAAACTTAAAAAGATATACTATAAATCCATGTTGTAACAATGTAAAGTTGTATTGGCCTATCTGTAGTGGAGTTATTTTTTCTATAAATATTTGAAGATTATATTCTGTTCTATAAATATTTGAAGATTATATTCTGAAATTAAATTTTTTAGTTTGATGAATCAAATAGGTTCTAAGATAGCTTTTAAGTATTTAAAATAAAGTAGTAGTTTATGAATTTAGTTTTGTTAAATTCTCATCAATGTTGTGAGTTTCGTTCATGTTTTCTCTTATTTTCCACACGGTACAGTACAGTATTCAAGCTCAAATTTCACTTTTTTGCCATCGATAATTTTTACCTATCGATCATAGGCTTAACCTATGATTATACTTATATTTACTAATTTAAACTAATCTTAGGCTCAACCTATTCAGAAATTATCGATTCGAATTTGGATAGTGAACTCAGCTTTATATACTTTCTGTTGCCCAACTTGTGACATGCTTTAGGCGAGTAGGTATATTTATTAATTATTGGAAAATTAATGGATATCATAATAAAAAACTATTGTTTGACCTCATGATAATCCTATTAGAAATGTTATTAAAAACGTTATTGAACATAAAACTTTAGTTGTACTGTTTTTAGTAGTATTATTAATTTGTAATTATCGCTATTATGCAAATGGGCGCTTTCAATCATTTAATAATATCAGTGAAATTATCAATATCAAATACACATTTCTAATATAATATTAGATCAAAAGTACAGCTGTATTACGCAATAATTATGTCTTCCATTGAATAGCCTTGATATAATATATTTAGATTGTAAATAAGTATTTTAAAACCTTGAAATTTATTTTTATTCGCAAATTATAAATGTTTTTTGTTGAAATAATAAATATATTTATGGATATTATAAAAAGGTTTACTGTCTTATCTTATTTCAATACTATCTTATACATCGAGCGATCAAATATTTGTCTTTATATAAGGGCCAATTTACCCTTCAGACTGTCTCGATGCAATTGGCATCGTGTAAAGAGTGTTTCCTCTCAATAAGGAGTAATAAGCCTACCTAGATAGAATATTATAGGCCTACTGTACCGTTATACAGAATTAACATTGACTTTTTATTGTAAATTCAAATAAGACTTGCCGTCAACTTTCAATTTTAAATTGTGAATAAATAATATTTATACTCACTCAGGCCAAACATTTTTAAGTCATGGAGACTCATCTTCAAAGACAATAAAAAGTCAATATTAACAACGCAGATCGTTATGGAACAAGAAATCCAAGAACTAAATTAACATTTACTGCCTAGCTACTTCGCTCTATTCTTGTGCGAAGTTTTGAAACAAAATTTTAAACAATCTATTTTCTATCAAAGTGGACTTTTAAAATAGACTTTGATAGATATTCTACTTTAAAGCAGAGTAAGTTCTACTTTTAGACATAAATATATTGAAATTTTTGTTTTCAAAAATGCAAAACATTAAAACAGTTCCAATTTTTCTGTATAATTTTCCATGACGAAATCACAGAACAGCTACTAATTAGTATTTATTCTATGACGAAATCGAGGATCTATATAGAATATTGTCACTACATAAAGAATTATTTCCATATGAAACACATGAAATTCGTGAAAAAAAAGTTTGTTACTGATCTTCTCAGTACATGATACTCTATCGGGTGTCAGTGTGTCTTTACAGTCTCTGATAATAATTTTAATCGATGAAAACTCATCAGGAGTTTATACTAACAAGTTGAGGGGATAACTTTCTCCCAAAAATTGCAACTTCAAGCACTCAATAGTTCACAAAATAGTTTGTAAACAGTAAAAACATTCTTCAACAATACATTTCAATATTTTTTTCTTAGTAAAATCACACTCCTAGAAATTTAAAAAAAATTAAACAAATACTACCACAAACTAATATCAAAACTGACACTATATACTTCTATTTAATAAATTATTTTCACTCACTTATACTGGAGATATTGGAAGGATATATTTCACTTCTAAAGATAAGCTTCATCAGCTGATGAAGCTTCTCTTTAGAAGTGAAATGCATCCTTCCAATATCTCCAGTATAAGTGAGTAAAAATTCTATATTAAATAGAAATACAGTGTCAGTTTTGATATTAGATTGTTCATCAAGTATTTCGTCATGGAAAGCATCACAGACTAACACAAAGTCAATAATATATACCGGTACGTAAAGCTGTTTTTTATAAGGATGGTAAACTTTTTATAATGAAAGTAAACTGAAATCATTACTCAACCTATTAGGGCTTGTACTTTCTCCCAAACGAAGACACTAATTGCGATAGAGTGCTCTCGTACAGCGATACTAGACTCTGGACACTCGTGTGTAGTGACTACACCTCCTCTCGACAGTGCTCTATTGCAACAAGTGTCTCCATTTAGACTGGTCTCGATAATTGTAAGCTTTTATGAGCCTTCATTAACCCAAGCCTTTCATAAAAAACTCTCATCGCATTATCTCTTTTCTGTGTGATAGCAACTTATTGTTTGGGAATTTCTATGAGGGGGGGGGGGTTGCAAAGAGTGGGAGGGGATTGATCAACAACAATGGAGGAAGAGACTAAAAGAAGAGGAGGAAGAGTGAAAGGAGGAAGAGGTGGAAGAGTCTTTCCCCCAGCAATAAGTTCAGCCACACAGACTTTGAGTCGCGCTTTTTGTCAGCGTCGAGTCAGTTGGATTCCATCGTCGGTAAGGTTAGGATCAGAAACGACGGTCGCTCGCGGCATTTTGCGCCCGTGCTAGCACGTGTGACAGGGTCCTTTTGTGCGTTTTGGATCGCGCGTGTGACAGTTCCATTTTTGAGGATCATGGTGTCTGAGGAAGGCAAGCACACAGCTGAGAATGGAAACGGCATTAAAAAACACAATTTGGAGTTGTATGACATTAAACCTACAGGTAGGTGGTGCATAATTTAATTGAATTTATTTATTTATTTGTTGCAATCAATTTAGTAAAGATATAATTTGAAAATTCTTTAAATTATTGGTTTTTAAAAATTCTCAATGAAAAATGTATGTGTATAAATTAATAGAAAAAAGATTTCCAAGCTTCATAAAATTCTTAATCGTATATTTAATGTCAAATATAATAATTGATTATTATCCTATTATTCTCTTGCTCTTACTAAAAAAATATTAATGCTGCTGATATAAGCTTCATGGGATGGCCATAATAATCATGTATAGAGTATAGTTACAGGAAATGTTCTAGAAAATCTTACACTGAATGATTGATGTTTTGTTACTTAGAAAGTGTATTAATAAGAATAATGTACCATAACATTTCCTGAAAATCTTGCACTATCTGTTAAGATAAATCAACGATAAAGAATTTTTCCATTACATTCATTTTAATTTCAATAGTAAAGACTATACTGCTGATTTGATACGGTACTGTATTTCAAATCAAATGGAGCTCAGAGAGCTCCTTTAGTTACAGAAAAGTAACTAATGAAAATAACTGTATGAACTTAATGCTGAATAATTGAATGTGATAATTTATTTCACTTCATGACAAAGACAATAAATAATAAGACATTGTTAATATTTTATCATTTATACCATAACGTGAGATGAAGAAAGAATTTATGAAATTATCATTATCATGATTATGCATTCATTTAAACCTTAATTACCTTTTTCACACTAGATATTATAAGGGTATGCGATTAAAAAGTTAAACATCAGTATAAAATCAATACGGTAGCGTACATCATAACCCAATCCGGTGAAATATAACTGAAACAATAAAGCAGCAATCAATAGAGTAATTATTGATAAAAAAAATGGATAGAGTAATTAGTATTATCAGTTCAAAAGAATTTAAATATAATAAGTTTCACACTAAATTATAATGGAAGAAGACCACTGGGTGAATGGCTAAAAGACGAAGCAGTTCAATAATTATTTGAAATATATAATAAGTACTATCAATATAATATTATTACATAATATTACATTACATTATTACATAATATAAACCATGTTCATGAAAGAATTTTATAATTATTATAATTAAGCCCTTGAAAAAACAGTTGATTAGTAAGTTTTTCTTATCAATGAAAAAAACTGATGTCTGTTAATTAAAGATTTAAACTTTAAATTCCTGGATTTCTTGTTCCATGACGAACTGCGTTGTTAATATTAACTTTTTATGTGAATTTAACGACTTGCAGTCAAATATTCATTAAGAATAAGTATAATTTACTTACTCTGCAGGCCGAGCGCTTTACTCAGAGGCCTCTGAGAATGGATCTCAAAGATTCGAAAGCGCTCGGCCTGCAGAGTAAGTAAATTATACTTATTCTTAATGAATATTTGACTGCAAGTTAAATTCACATAAAAAGTTAATATTAAACTTTAACATGGCCAATTGCAACTTAAATACCATCTTAATCAAACTAGCAAGCTTTTTTCTCCTACCTATGACTATGAATCAATTTTTGTTTTTAATTACCAGGTATATGATTGACCTAAAACAAAAACGACTATTTGTTTCATCACCTCCACGCCCTCGTTTTTGTTTATGTGGAAGCCTACTAGAATTCAATCGACACCAATCCAAGAAAGCTTAAATTAACATAGAACACCAATTAGAGGAAGATCTATGAACTATCTTCCATATTAATTTTGTGAAAAGAAATTGTGATGTTTTGGCCAGATGATTACGTGAGAACTAAATAATTTATGACCCAGTTTAAAATCAATCAATTTTAGGGTTCTTTTATCATTTGGTTGGGTGCCTTGTCAAGTCCAGGCCTAATAGGTCTCTTATTATTATTATTATTATTATTATTATTATTATTATTATTATTTGGATGCCTTTCCCTTCGACATATTTCCGTCCATTAGTAGCTATCATTTTTTGACGGATTACGGATTTTGTCTGACCTCAACATATAATTTGACCTAAAAGTTTCCATTGGAATCTTTGATGTTTATCAGTTTGTTTACGTTTTTTAGATCTATTCAGTGACGAGGCTTTGGCCTTTCTAGTGACGAAGAAAGGCTCTGCATCAGTGGCGGTTCTAGACATAAAAAACTGGGTAGGCCAAACTTATCATACTGTAGGTCTATTCATAGACCTAGGGTAGGGCTACTTAAGTAATTCATGTAAAAAAGACGTTAAAGCATATAGGTATTAAATGAAGATGTATTAATAAATATAAAAATTGTTAATACTCGTATTTAATTGTTCAATTCGACACTATTTTGCTAATAGGCCTAACCATAATTTTGCTGTTTTAATCATTCTTTGAAATAATATTTCAATTTGATAGGCTATTTATTTGGAATATCGAAGGAAATTTCTGAAATAAATACACATTTTAGTATTCATGAAATCAACGGTTTATTACACTTTAACATTATTTAGAACATAGAGTAATACATTTTATATTTACAACTGTAGTCTTCTTTGCCCAACATTGCTGAACGCCTCTAAGATTTTTTCAGGGTTCTTAATCAGCCTTTCACTTTCCTCTCGTTCAATAGATAAAATTGAAAGATTAGTTAGACGTTGTGTTGTCATTGTAGACCTGAGGTATGTTTTCACCCTCTTCATAGTGGAAAAACTTCTCTCGGCGGCAGCGCTAGTTACAGGGAGCGTGAATAAAATCTGAACAATTGTTGTAAGATTAGGGTATAAGGACCGTTGTTCAAACAATTTGAAACAAAACTCCTTCAAATTGCCTTTGAAGTTACAAAATACTTGTTTTGCTAACTCCATCTCGTACTTAATAGCTGTCCCTTCGTCAACAAACTTACTGTATAGCTCGGTAAAAGCGTGTATTGACTCCCAAGACATAAATTCTGTGCTTGTGGGGTTCAGACATTCAAAGGCATCGAACATACATGAATTGTCGATAATTGTTATATATAATTATACATAATTGTTATATATCTTCTTCTTCATATTGATATTATCATATGATTGCCTTTATACTATCTTGTTTACTACTTATAAATAAACAGTTCAGTTCAATTCTACAACTCATAATGTCTACATCCACCTTATTTCTATCATATTAGAGAAACATAATAATTGGCGACGAAGGAAAATAAGTTAAAATATGGATCCAGATCAATTTGCTACCTTCATAACTATGTTCCAGAGGCAACAGGAACAAATCACTTCATTACTTGAGGTAAGTTCTCAAACTAGGCCTGCGGATGCGGCACTTTCGAACGTAGCTCCATTTGAGAATTTTGATACGCAACGGGAAAAATTTTCAAACTACCTGGAACGATTCGAAAATTACTATAAGATGAAAGGCTTAGGAAATGAAAAACAAATCGCTCAACTCCTTTGCGTATCCATTGGTAGCGAACATTATAATAAGCTTTCTGCATTGTTGGGTCCTGAGCAACCTATAAAACTACTCGATTACAATACACTCGTGGATCAATTAAAAAAGATACTAATTCCAAAAAAGAGCCCGATTATTTCTCAACATTATTTTCTGAATATTTTTCAAAAAGAGAACGAGTCAATTTCAGATTTTGTAACTAACCTAAAACGTGATATAACTGATTGTGAATTCTTGGTTGAATGTAAGGCAGAAACATGCAAACAAACAGTATCAACTGCCGATGTTTTACTACGTATACAATTTGTTAGAGGACTGAAAGATGATTGGATACGAGAACAAATTTTACAAACAACTTCCACCAATTTTGACAACATACTGAAAAAAGCAATTGCACTTGAAGCATCAAAAATAGAAAGTAAAGTTTTTCAACAACATCATGATTGTAACTGTGTACATTCCAATGACTGCAAAATTAACAAAATTACAAGGACTCCTTCCAAAAAGTTTTTGAATGATCATTCTGAACCAAAACCACGGCATTACCAATTTAGTAAATCAGATTTCATAGCTTTTGGAATTGAAAATCTCTGTCTCAGGTGTGGTAAAGACAATCACAAAAGTACTGACTGTAGAGTGGATAGATTCAAACTCAGATGTGACAAATGTCAAAAACAAGGACATGTTTCAAGAGTCTGTTTGACCACAATGCGAAATGAATTGAGAAAACCAAGCCGTACAAGTTCAACCAATTTTGTACATCAACAGACATCACAATATGATGACGAAGGTGATGATGAAATTTACAATGACTACGTAAAAGGACTAAACAAAATTAATGTTGTCAATTTGTTCAAGATGAACCAGCAATCTGATAAATACATAGCTTCAGTGTTCTTGAATGGAAAACCTCAACAATTCGAAATAGACAGTGGAGCCAAATTTTCCCTTATTGGAAGAGATGATTTTGACAATCTGAACTTGGACATTCCTATTCAAGTTTCTAACTTAGCCTTTCGTTCTTATTCTGGAAATATTGTAAAACCAGAAGGAAAAGTATTGGTAAAAATAGCTTACAAGGGAAAACAAATAAAGGGAGAATTATATATTGTTCCTGCTGGTCATGAAGCACTCCTTGGTCGAGAATGGATTAGAAGATTGGGAATAAAACTTTCTGAAGTTGATAACAACATGAACCTACTAGTTAAGACTCACCAGATAGAACTCACAAATTCAATTGATGAAATATATGAAGAATTTAAAACAATTTTTGAACCAAAGGTTGGATGTATACCTGGTCTCACAGTTTCACTGAACCTTCGAGAAGGAGCAAAACCATGTTTTAATCGTGAAAGAAATGTTCCATTTGCTCTTTTGGATAAGGTTAAAATTATTTTTCGTGGAGACCGAATCTACATTCCCATGAAACTTCGTTCTAAAATACTACATGAACTTCATGAAACACACCTTGGCATAACAAAAATGAAGCAACTTGCTCGTCGTTATGTTTATTGGCCAAAAATTGACAATGATATTGAATGCATGGTCAGGAAATGCGAAGCATGTTCACTTGTCAAAAAGAATCCTCAAAAAGTGACAATACATCCTTGGGAATGCCCACAAGAAAATTGGGAGAGAATTCATGTTGATTATGCAGGACCTTTCCAAAATGTATATTTCCTAGTCTGTGTGGATGCAAAATCAAAATGGATTGAAACGAAAATGATAAAGAATGCACCTTCCAGCTCAAGCACAATAAATTTACTGGAAAACATTTTCTCAAGTCATGGATACCCATACGTTCTTGTAAGTGACAACCATTCAATTTTTCAGAGTGAAGAATTCCATACCTACTGTAAGGAACGAGGAATATTTCAAAAATTTATTGCCCCAGGACACCCAGCTACAAATGGTCTAGCTGAAAGGACTATTCAAACTTTAAAAAATCGACTCAAGGCAATGACTCAAGACACCCAAGACTCAAGACCATTAAATACAAAACTTCAAGACATTTTACTTCGGTATCGAGCAACACCGTTGGCATGTGGAAATACCCCGGCAGAATTGTATCTGAAAAGGAAAATGCGAATTCGCCTTGACGCTATATTCCCATACCGACCACAACAATCTAGTGATTACTCAATCCCTATCCGTTCATTTAAAGAGGGAGAGAGAGTACAAGTGAGACTTTTCATTCAAAATGAGTATATATGGAATTTTGGTACAGTGACAAAACGTTTAGGAACACGTCACTACTTGGTGTTGTTAGAAACAGGAAGGACCATCAAACGACACATCAACCAGTTACGTTCAAATCTGGTCGAAAAGAAAAAGGAAACTGTCACCTTGCAACCGCCACCGCTATTTGATGTTCCTTGCATTCCATCACCGCAGATCACACCATCAGTGGTTGGACAGCCAGATACTACAACAGTTGTTGACAACTCACCTGTTCAAGGTGGTGCACGACCTCAGAGACCTCAAAGGAATCGTCGACCTCCGGCTAGATACGGACATGCTGTTACGCACTAATTTATGTGCTCTCATACTAGGAGGGGAGACTGTTATATATCTTCTTCTTCATATTGATATTATCATATGATTGCCTTTATACTATCTTGTTTACTACTTATAAATAAACAGTTCAGTTCAATTCTACAACTCATAATGTCTACATCCACCTTATTTCTATCATATTAGAGAAACATAATAAAGGCATCGAACATACATGAATTGTCGATGAACCGTCGTTCAAGTTCTGACTTCATATGGTCAATCACTTCAAACATAATCTTCTTGAAAGATGCCTTTTGCAAATGGTCTCTCTGGCCTGTGGGTGACATTACTATGCTGCCACTGAACTTTGATGAGATTTTTTGCAACCGTTTAGAACTCGTAGCTTCTTCATTACATGGTACTGTGATTCCCATTTTGTTTGCCAAAGAACTGGCCTTTTCCCAACATTCATTGAAAAATGATTCCGTCCTCTTATTTTCTAGTGTTTTTTTCAAACCATCGATTATTTTTACAGCTGATCCCATCAGCAAATCTTCCTTTTGCAAAGTTGTTGACACTGTGTTAGAAAACTGGAGAATCTCACCTAGAAAATGAAGGGCGAAAATAACATCAAATTCTTTCAGTTGCATCAGAAACCCTTTAGCAGAGGCAGCTTCCATTTTATTAGAAGAGGTGGTAAAACTATCTAAAACTGATAAAACAGCCAAGAAATTATTTTTGAAGTACATGACTCCCTTGTGCTTGCTCACCCACCGAGTGTCACTTTGCTGTGGCATTTCAAAAATTCGTTTCTTTGGATCTTCCCTTTCTTGAGCATCCCTGAATTTTTGGTGTCTCAGAGTAGAAGCTGACTGGAAAGCATAAATTGCTTCTAGTAATCCTAACATATCATCAACTAACTTCACATTTTTAGCCGTGTCTACCAAAATCAAATTTTAACTATGTGCATAACAATGAACATAAACACACGGATTTTCGGCTACTTCTCTCACCAAAACATTCACTCCGGTCAAATGGCCACTCATAACTGAAGCACCGTCGTAAGCCTGGCCGACGCACCTTTTAATATTCAAACCACTGTTTTCCAAAAATTGTGATATCTCCGAAAAGAGAGACTTTGCTGACAACTCGGTTAACTCAACAAAGCCCAAAAATCGTTCCAACAGTTTAGTTTTGTTTGTGTATCTGACGCAAACAGACAATTGCTCTTTTGTTGAAACATCTCTTGCTTCATCAACAATTAATGAAAAGAAACCGTTGTTTTCTTCATTGATCTCATCAATAATCCCTTTTAGAACTAGTTTAGCTGAAATGCTCAAAAACTCATTCTGTGAGTCCTTGGACATGTATGTAGCATTCTTTGGTAGGTTGTCAAAAACAAATTTAATATCGTTAGAAGCTCCTTTGAGTAACTCTACAAGTTCAAGAAAATTCCCTTTATTTTTTGTATCAAATTCCTCTTTCCCTGACTCCCTATGACCTCGCAAACCAATTTCTTGGCGTGCACAAAACAGCGCTACTTGGCTTAAGGTAGATACTGCTTTTCTATTATTAGAAATGCTTTTCTGAGATTGTTCGCTTAATTGGGCCACAACTGTCCCTTTTTTTTGTGATGATAAATGGCTACTATATTTCGTAATTGAATCTTTATGAGCATTAGATTGTTCATGTTTTTGGCATTTTTGACTTATATTTTTCCAATCATGACAGCCAAACTTGACAAACGTGTCCTCGTGGTTTCCAGATGAACTTGTAAAATGCCGGCAAGGAAAACAAAACACCGAATCATTCTCTTGACAGTACTCAATCCAATTAAATTTTTGATACCACGTAGTACTAAAAGATCTAGGAGTGTTTCCAAATAATGTCTTTTTAAATACGATATTAGGCTGGGTAGGCCCGTCAGATACTGAAGTACTTAGTGCAAGATTCTTAAGAGGCATAGACCTATCTAATATACAGGCTCTTGATTGAGCATCACTATTCACATGTGAGCTTGATGTTGCATTAGCAGATCCGAATTTAGGGTCGTCTTTACCAATATCCACTTTATTTACCTTGGCTGGTGGTTCAGGTTCATCTGGGACATCTTTCACGTTCGCCTTCTTTTTTCTATTAAAAAAACTTGAAAGTTGTAGTTGTTTGACCATATTGAAAAGTCAAATGTATGTCATTCCACAACACAAACTATGTTAAATTTATTACACTGGTAGAGTTACAGGTCACATTAACATTAGAGAGTAGACTAATGTCAATCTCTACACGATTCTCAAACAAACACTGAACTACGAAAACAATAAAATGAAAAACATGTAGCCAGCAATGAAATGAAACGCATAATGATAGTGTATTACACAAAACACTGAGAACAGAATAGTTTGATCGTACTGACAAGTGACAGGAGACACTGATACAGGTGTTTGGTACGCGTCGCCTACTAGGCGAGTGGCTCGGCAGTATTGCCAACCTAGTCACTCAGAGAGTACACCACAAAAATTCCCCGTTCTAAGCATAGAAAGCCCTGCGTTCACGCACTGCAAATGTGGCATAGTAATAGAATAGAGTAAAAACAATTTTCAGTTGAATCATCTAAAATATAACTCATGACTATAAACATTTAAATATAATATACTTCCAAAATTTACTTTTTTATTCAACATTTTTAGGTTTACATGAAAAATTTAAAAAAATCTCATAAAAACTGGGTAGGCGGCCGCCTACCCAGCCTAGGCCTAGAACCGCCACTGCTCTGCATCTTTTTAACGTTTATTGTGAACAATTCTAAAGAAATTCTACCTGTCACAAAAACCGGCTTGAATTCTGAGCTCATTTCTTGATCCTGTAAATCAAACTAATGAAATTTTATTTGACTTAGTCAATAATCTTCCATAAATTATTATTATTTTGTGAATTTTGATAGGCTTCGGCTACTTTTCATGGAAAATTAATGTTTTCCAGTTAATTTGAATTACTGCTGAGTTTTATGACAACATAGCTGACATTTAATGTTGAGACCTAGGTCGCCAGACAACATACAGTAGTTTATAATAAATTATAAACTACACTCGTAGACAGAGAGCATACTTACAATAAAGTGAGATAGACAGCTAAGTATAATTTAGTATTAACTTTTCATGTGAAATTTAACGACTTGCAGTCAAATATTTGTTAAGAATAAGTATAATAACTCACTTAATCTGGCCGAGTACTTTCGAATCTATGAGATCCATCTTAATATTAACAACGCAGTTCGTCATGGAACAAGAAATCCAGGAGTATAATTTAGCTTGAGAATGTTAATAAACTTTTAGTCAATGTGCAAGACAACAGGTATGAAATTATTTTCAAAATTAAGGTATTCACTGTCAACTAGTGTTCATATTTTTTGGAAACCTATTTTGCCATGTATATTAAATATTTATTTATTAACTTTTCATGTGAAATTTAACGACTTGCAATCAAATATTTGACTGCAAGTCGTTAAATTTCACATGAAAAGTTAATATTAACAACGCAGTTCGTCATGGAACAAGAAATCCAGAAATATTTATTATTAAAAAAATTATAAAGTTTATTATTAAGTAATTGTAAAAAAGTATAATAAACTTAAAAAACACTTTTAAGTGGAAATTCACTCACGTTATGGCTTAACGTGAGTTAATTTCCACTTAGAAGTGTTTTTTAAGTTTTTATTATATATTTTAGGAAACAAGTTGGATTTTCAACATCATGTAAAAATGTATTAAAAAATAACTGAGTTTCCAATAGAAATGTTAGAAAATAGTAATGATTGACTAAGTCCGATTAATAATTTGATGAAGACTTCTATTTCAACCATAACCATTTTAATTAGAATTGTAAATTTTTAAAAAAGAATTTTGATTTTTATTAATTTGCTTAACATGTTTAAATTTAAACCTTTATCAATTGTAATCTTTTTATTAATTGTAAGCTCACGATCCGTGAGCAATATGTGATTCTAATGTACTGTTTCTTTTTTTGTTGGAAAGTATTGTGTATTTATTCACAGAGCAAGTTGTACAGGGAGTCAATAAATTCTTATTCTTATTCTCCTTATAATGCTCAACTACACTGGAAAAATTGAAAAAAGAATAATTATTATTGATTTATGAATAATTATTATATCATTTTAGTTTGGATCAACGGGTAGGGGTTGCAATAAGTACTTTTTTAATGCAATTAGTAGGAGTATTTTTTGGTTTGATAGTCACATAGAAAAAAAAGATTTTCCTATCAATATTTGCTTGTATGATCTTGTCAGGACAATGGAACTAAGAATTTAGTGAACAGTATTGAAATGAAAAAAAATTAATTTATAGATTGTGTAAACATAATAAATATGAGAAAATAAACTACTCCTATTAAATTTCTGAAAATTATCTACTGTACTCTTTCAAGAAATAACTGACCAAAGCCAACAAAATAACAGTGAAAACTATTAATGTTACTGACCTTTTTATTTATTTTTCTCATTCTGGAAAGGAGGTCAATCTTTCAAACTTGAACAATGATTTTTTCTGCACATAACTTATCTCTGAAAAGTTGGAAGCCTACTTCATCAACCTACAATGCTAATGTGGGCAGTGTAATTATATAATCATATCAGGCGCGAACTAAAGAATTTTGTCTAGGCTGATGTATTCCATTCAGCACTCCGGTATTAAGCTGTACAATTGTAATTGATACATAATGTAAATGCGCATGAATATTAGCAATTGTAATTGATTTGCTTAGTCAACCCACGGTATGTCAATTAAAAATTTTGAACATCTAACACTAGATTTAATCTTTCTCAAGCAGGGATAAAAGAAATAGAATCGCTTATTTTCCTTTTCATCCAAGTTTTGGTGAATGTTATGTTCTTCTATCCGGAAATATTTTGTATCTTTTTTAAGGATGAAGTCCGCATAGGTCTGAGACCTGTGTGTGGGGAATGAGTTGGATGATGGTGATTGATGAGTTGGACCTACATTTTTAGGTGGGTTCCGAACCACCAGTAAGTGATTTTACAGCAGAGAGCGTAGTGTTTTTGCTGACCAATCCAATCAGCCACCCCTATAAACAGGCCCCAGGAGAGCGTTGCTTATCTAATCTGATGGAACAGATACCTGATACGGCTCACGGCTATCTTTTCCCTCTAAATGTGTTCTCTTACTTTGTGTGTAAAAACGGGAAATTGGAGAATTTTTCTATTCTATTATACATAATTAATTCATAAAATCATTATTTGATAAAATTAAGTTATTTAAACTTCATTGATGAAATCATTTTTTAAATTCTCTATGTCCTGCATTTAACGCCAATTTAATATTTCATATTTTAGAACAGAATAGATCATTAAGAACTCGATAGGGCATTTTAAAATCGTGGCGTTGCCCTATTCTTCCTGGATTTCTTGTTCCATGACGAGCATGGCGTTTCTTGTTCCATGTCGTTGTTAATATTAACTTTTTATTTGAATTCCTACAGAGTAAGTAAATTCTACTTATTCTTAATGAATATTTGACTGCAAGGCGTTGAATTCACATAAAATTGCCCTATACTTATTGAATGAAGCACAAGAGTACACCAGTCTATAGATTTATATTTCAGAGCAAACATTTTTTATTGGATTGCATCATATTCATATTATATTTTTAATAGTAACATTTTTTAATTGGATTGCATCATATTCATAATATGAATATATTATGAATACATAGTTGTCAGTGAAGTAAAAATTTCAAGTTAATAAAATATGTTGCTCTTTACTAGTTTTATTGAAAGAAATAATAATTGAATTAACACGAACCTTCAACATACCGTAATTCTAAAAGGTAAAAGGTCAACAAAGTTGAGATCTAGCTGCAAAATGCTCAATAGCTCAATGTTACTGCAAAAATATTTTAAATGTTGTAACTTTTCTCAGCTATGACCTACAGAAAACATTAAATTTTAATGGCATCAAATTTGATAAGTGCCAAAGCTCACGCATTCTACTAAATTATTCAATGGCTTAAAGCATGGTATCAAAGCTTCATTTTGTAAGCAGTAAGCATCTAGACTTTACCTCAGCGTGGGCTTATAGAGACTAGAATGTATGAGTAGTGTGGTATTGCAGGAACGGCCTAACCAATCACAGGCCTGCATTTCAAGGTCACCCTCCTTAGGCCACGCCCCCCCTGGCCAATGGGAGAAGACCACGCCCCTTTAGGGGGGAGTCGGCCATTTTGTAAATTTTTGAGGCACGCCATTGGCTGCACATGTTGGAGTGGGGGACCCGTTTACCCCCCCTCAAGCCCCCTGGACCTATCCCCCTTCAAGCCCCCCTGCCCCTGTCCAAAGGAAAATGGCGCGCGCGCCCACGGTCTTTTTCCTTTTTTGTAGGTTTTGCCCAAACCTGTACTACATGAAAACAGCCATTTTGAATTGTTTCCACTTTTTTTTGGGTGGGGGGATAAGTTTAGGAGAGAAAAAATAAATAACCTTGTTTAAAACAGCCATTTTCTTTTTGTAGGCATCACCCAAACCTGTACTACATGAAAACAGCCATTTTGAATTGTTTCCACTTTTTTTTTGGGTGGGGGGATAAGTTTAGGAGATAAATAATAAATAACCTTGTTTAAAACAGCCATTTTCTTTATGTAGGCATCACCCAAACCTGTACTACATGAAAACAGCCATTTTGAATTGTTTCCACTTTTTTTTAGGTGGGGGGATAAGTTTATGAGATAAAAAAATAAATAACCTTGTTTAAAACAGCCATTTTCTTTTTGTAGGCATCACCCAAACCTGTACTACATGAAAACAGCCATTTTGAATTGTTTCCACTTTTTCTCTTTTTTTAGGCTTCGCCCAAACCTGTACTACATGAAAACAGCCATTTTGAATTGTTTCCACTTTTTCTCTTTTTTTAGGCTTCGCCCAAACCTGTACTACATGAAAACAGCCATTTTGAATTGTTTCCACTTTTTCTCTTTTTTTTAGGCTTTGCCCAAACCTGTACTGCATGAATTTTTCTTTTTTTTTTAGACATCATTCAAGCCCGCACTGTGTGGGGGTAAGGTTAGGAAAGAAAAAAATAAATAACTATGTTAACAGCCATTTTGAATTGCCTCCTCCACCTCCATCACCTATAAAATGGAAGTCCTATCTCTCTTATTGCTAGAACTTTCTTTGTCTAAAAAATCTTTTTATGAGTAGTTTTTATAACGATTTATTAACCGTTGTTGCTCTGGTGTTGGAAACTGGTTAGCATCATATTTAACCTCTGGCTCTGACATATTAATCCTACGAAAAAACTCATCAACACAATGTTCTAGTGTAAGCCCACGACTTTCCAATTCCTCCCAGTTGAAAGTTCTCATAGCTATTAGACACTTTCCTATCAAATGATAAGCATATCGATACATTATAGTATTTAAATAATTCTTGTAATCCTGACTATTATGTACATAATCGATTAAAAGGCTTTCTAATACTTTTATACTTGTGTTAAGATTTTCAAAGGAGACAAATCCGGCTTTCTCATTTTTAAACTCTGTTCTACTCAGCAAATTATCTTTTTTCTCTTTATTAAAGTCATCTTTACTGAGTAGTTTTTCTCTCTCATTTTTGAATTCTGTTCTAGTCAGTAAAATATCTTTCTTAGCTTTATTAAAGTCATCTTTACTAAACAGTTTCTCTTTCTCATTTTTGAACTCTGTTCTACTCAGTAAATTATCTTTTTTCTCTTTTTTGAAGTCTTCCTTACTAAGCAGCTTTTCTCTCTCATTTTTGAATTCTGTTCTAGTCAGTAAATTATCTTTTTTCTCTTTATTGAATTCATCTTTACTGAGCAGTTTTTCTCTTTGCCCCTTTGCTTCTTCGATAATTATTTTCAAACTCGAATGAAGATAGTCAGTTGAGACTAAAGCTGTTTTTTCTTTATCAAAATTTGATCTAGTCAAAATTGTTTTCTTAAGTTCATCTATTTGTTTTTCACTATCAATAATATGTTTACCGCGTGAAACACGTCCGAACCTGTCTACAGACATGATGTAACTAAAAATCTGAAATTACTTGAGCCTAACTGTTGTGAAAAACATACTCTACCATCAATCTAACAATGTTAGCCCTTTCTGATACATTTCAGCTCTGCCAGATCGAAAATAACTTCCCACAACTGATTAGAATCTGTAATTGTAGTAATGGGATGATCATTGCTACATCCATAGTGAAAATGTCCACGTTCCTCAATTACAATATCTAAGAGCTCATAAATTTCAGAGAGGATAGAATATTTTGAACTAGAATTTTTCCATGAGTCATCGCTATCAGATGACACCTTATCATCATAATCATCCTTATCTTTCTTAACATTTTCAACACAATATTGTGAGAATTTTACACTATTAGCTAGCTCTTTAAACTCATCCAAACTTATACCCATTAACAATCTGGATAATTTCTTGAACTTTGCAAAACTAAAACATTGAGACATTTTTAAGGTTATGTTTTAAAGAAGCTCTCACTGCGCGCTGCTACTACTACCTAACTGTAGCTCTAACAAACTTATACTAAATCAAATGCAATACTTACCTAATATTATATATTCTTCTCTTTCCACCCGACGGGAGGATGAATTCAATTAAACTTGATAGTTTGCTATCAGGTTTAACTAGCTCCATCTTTTTGCCGTAAGAATTTGCGGGCGTTAGCACTCTTAAAGCGCTTCCCCATCTCAAAACTGAAACATTGATTTTGCTTCTACACTAGACTACTGTGAAAAATATTTTTCATAATAGTCTAATATGGAAAATCTCAATTTATATTCAGCTAAGAAACAGGCCTATACTGCAGTCTACTTATCCTATATACTCACTTTTATTGCTTCGCTTTCCACCCGACAGGAGGATGAATTTAATTAAACTTGACAGTTTGCCATCAGGTTTAACTAGCTCCATCTTTGTGCTGTACGAAGCTGCAGGCGTTAGCTTAAAGCGCTTCCCCATCTCAAAACTGAAACATTGATTTCGCTTCTACACTAGACTACTGTGAAAAATATTCATAATAGTCTAATATAGAAATCTCATTTTATATTCAGCTAAGAAACAGGCCTATACCACTATCTTCCACATTGCTCTAACATGCTGCATTATCCAGAAGAATCAGCGATGGTTTGTCCTCCTGATGAATACATCTCATAACATATCTCCCGCTATTGAAACTTTCCAAAGTTTGAGCATTCAACTCGGATAGAAACTTTTCCGGCAAATATACATCAAAGTACGAATGTCCGCCATGATTATTAATTTCATATAATCGCAGTATAATTCTTGTTCCAAATTGTGTGCGAGCTAACCTTGCTTTTTGAATAGGATAACTAAAGTCAGATTTCAATCCATGTATTTGTACAATAGGAATATTCTCCCGCGATGTCTCATTGAATCTAGTCAAACTGAATGGACGCGATTCCTGCTGCTGCTGCTGCTGCTGCTGCTGCTGCTGCTGTTGTCGCTGCTGATACATGGCGGTTGAGAAAAGCACAACTGTACTCGACCGGCGAAAAACTGGTAATGATGAAAAATATGCTGCCGCCTGCAATCACCCGCCGCCGGTTTCCTTATCCCCACCACCAGATTTCTTCTCCGCTCAAGGACAGACATGTTAAAACATGTCTGCGAGCAGTCAATAACCTTTTGTTTCACATATTGCGCAACACTTGATCTTCAATTTGTAATAGTTTATAAACGCTTAATTTCAACGGTCTGTAATAACGTAGATAATCACTTATTTCATTAATATCGACAGTATCTAGAAAAATCGCCTTTAATTGTTTTGCAAATTCAACATCACCTCCTTTACTTTTAGTTTTTGCGATAGCCTCTTCACACACTTCAAACCAATCAATATAGTTTTGTAATTTTGATTCCAATTCACTATCAGCACTTAACCATTTGCTTGGATCCATAGCAACACTGTTGGCTTACTACACAATACTAAGCAATTTCTGTTTGCATTCAAGTATTTATATGAGTGGTAAAAGAACAGAAAAATTCACCGGATTAGCAACATCGCTTGTTAGATTGCAGATTCTCACCCTGTGCAAGTACAATTGATATCCACACCATACACAAACCACTTCCTCTCCATTATAATAGAATCCTTGGCGTGCATACTTGCGTTTATTCTCCTTGGTGTAAAATGGACATGTCTTCATACTTTTCATCCTATCCCCCTCGCACAAATAATCTATTTTCCGATCAATTCCTCTCTCCTCCGCTTTACACAACATTGATGATAAATAGTGTTTAGCACTGAATAATGCGCACCTACCATCGGCAATCTTATTATGAATTTTGCAAGCATCAAAAGTCCAACAACTAGAGAACTTTCTATAATCAGGTCTTTCAAAATTATCCGGTATTGTTTCAACTTTATTGTGAAATTTCTTCAAAAACTCTGCTTTTTCTCCACCCTTTGTGTATATTCTATCATAGTTTCTAAGATAAGCTCTTATTGTATCATCAGAATAATCGATTTCGCCCAATTCCCATTTTATTTTATGATGATAAAATTCCAACCAACACACTTCGCGATATGTCTTCCATGATAGCTCTGATTTTGGAAATGGCGGTTTAAAATGTAGAATAATGTAAGTATTTTTTGGATCAATCATCGCAAATTCCTTTAAAATGAACTGATTATTTTCATCCTTGAAACCATGAAACTCAACAACAGCGAACGAATCATCACTTCCACGTTTGTTCTTCCTCGAATATCCATCACTCACTTCCCCCTCCTCCTCCTCCTCCTCCTCTTCTTCCACCCGCGCACATTTATCCTCCTTGTCTAGATCACACTGCGCTGCCGCTTCCGAATACAGTTTCCTCGACGGTTTCGAAGAACAAATTTCACCCATGTCTTCTAATCCTGACAATAAATCGCCGGTATAGCAAGATGGTAATCGCTCGTAGATATCCTCTTCTTTCCCAACTAGATAATCTTGAAGTAAGGTTGAAGAAGTTGATTGCGATAGAGAGTCACACGATGACGAACTTCTACTCGATAGCATGGCCTTTCACCTACTGACATAAAACCTACCCACTCCAACTTATATAGCCTACCTGCTGCACTCTATCGGAAAAACTACTGCACCTCTCTCACCATAGATGTTAATGGTGTATACTCTACAACATTATCGCTTATTAAAATACAATAAGCAGCAGTTGCAGCCGGCACATCTTTTCCAAATTCAAACTCAAGTCTGACGTCTACTGAACTCTTTAAAGTTGTTGTCTGGTGTGAGCAGTCAATCACCATAATCGGTGTATCTTTAGTGAATGTACTAAAATCAATTTCATTCCCATGTTCAGAATTTACCGGCGAATTAGAATAGCTTCCTGCAAAATCTAAAAACATTCTATACATTAACTGTTTGTTACCGAGAAGGTTATCATAGGGAAAGTAAACAGAATTTAAATACAATTTTACATTATACAACTCGCACAGGTCAAATTTAGCCATTGTAGAATTATATTTCAATTTTCTATCTGTTTGAAAGGCTAAAATTACAAATCTCGGCGCATCTGAATACGAAGCGGTTTTAATTGTCCAACTGTGTACTTTTGTTGCCGGTAAAACAGGATATTCGTGAATTTCCCATTTTCTAAAAGCAAGTTTTAACGGACGATCGCTATCAAGTAGGCGTAAAAACCTAAGGCGTACATGATCTTCAAGTTGTAAGTATGGCACTTTCCACTGTAATTTTGTAATGTCTATCTGAACACTTGAACCAGTTGCCGATTCGATGCAATTAATATCCGACGGCGATCTTAACAGTACGAGTTCTTGTTTCAGATTTAATATAATTTGTTGAAAATCTTCAAAAAAAGCTAAAAGTAATTTTAATGGAATACAAAAACTGAACTTGTTTTCGGTTAGAGTATACCCCTCCCTGTCGAAACCGGCCAAATGGTAAGTATTTTTATCAAACACACTTTTCAACAGTAAACCTTTAATAGTACTTGTGAGACCTACAAGACGCGACTTTGCTACAGGGTGACCAGCCAACTCATATCTTATTTCATCAAACATAAACCCGATTGCATTACTTACTAGTTTATACTGTGCATCTATAATGTTACTCACACCGTCTACACCTATTGCAGTCTTTTTACACTTAACTTCACCTTCAATAAGTAGGAACGATCTGCATGGTAGGCTATAGTTATCTTGCGAATTAATTGGGATTCTTATCTCATCAGAATTTGATAATCTTTGGTTTGCATAGGGACCGTGGGAATGGTACTCTAGACTTTTTATCTCGTTAAAAAAATGTATTTGCCTTTCAACATCTAAGATCTCACTTATTGCCGCTGTTGATGACATTATTCCAATTCACTTGGAATCCTAATTTCTCTAAAATCTTTGCGTTTTTAGATGTTAACACGGCGGAATGTGAAACTCTACTAACACTCTTTTGAACCTTTCTCTTCCCTTTCCTTTTCATCCTTGTTCTCTTTCCATTAAGATCACTATTTTCATATTCGCTATAGCTACAGCGAGCCGAATACGGGTTGAATACAATGAAACCCATTTTACTTCTTCTTCTTCTCTCGAATATGTAATCTAACCGTTAATCTGTCTCCTCTGAAATCGACTAATGAACCGTTCTGGTCCGTCACTTTCACATTAATGCTCTGAAACTTGTGCGTATTTAAACGTACATAAACAATTGGATTTGGTGATTCATTAATTAAATATCCTGGAGGAACTCTTGGAAGAAACTCGTAAATGGTGTGTTTTTCTTTTCCATCACTATAACTCCCACACGCCAAATTACATGAAACTTCGATTGTTGTAATGTTGGATATTGAAACAAGTCTTCTGGAATAATGCCAAATAAGCGGTGCTAAGACTTCTTGATTAAAACCCATTATTTTGCCAATTGAATCATTATGAGTTAAATCAATCGGTTTATCAGAATAGATTTCGATTTTCATAGTATTATTATTCCCGCGTATAATGAGACCGTCACCAGCTACATTCAATTTTTCCTTGATCAATTTTACAATATTATCAATTTCATAAGAACCTGTTTCGAGTTTGACTAATTGATCGCCGTATTTAAAACTAGAATTTTTATCTTTAATCACATTTGGAATAGAATTAAAAGTCCACAAATTAACTAATCCAATTTCATATTCACAATTTCTATCTAATTCTATAACCTGTGGTAAATGTTCGTATAGATCGCTGCTTGTACCGGTCAGCGATATTACAGCCATAGCAGTACTTACCTCTGCTACTAAAAAGTTACAACTGAGCAGACAAGAATAACAAACACAGATGCCCGCAAATATTTGTATTAGGTTTTTGTATTTCATCAGCATTATAGAAAACGTTTACCCTTTTCTGTTTCTTCCAATAATTTACCAATTGTAATGGAGGTTGTAGGTTGCCGATTGGATCAAAATAGAATACATTTATACCTTGTTTGTCATAGCACACCCAGTGTGTACCTTTTCCTGAATAATTATCCAAATTCACAATCGCCATCTCATTGAGACGAATTCTTTCTGGTAGTGTATCCTGCATATACACACCGCGCAATGGAATTTTCAATAAGTATGCCCACTTTTGTAGATCATGATCAGACAAAGCTTTATTGAGTTTTAAGTTCTCAATATTAACCGCATTCATGTTTTCCTATTCTTTTTCCGCCTACTTCTAGCTTCGCGTTTAACCGGTTTTGAATGAGTCTTCTTCCTTCTTCTCTTGCTTTTCACCGACGACAATAGACCGTGTGCGTTATGCGGAACCGTCGAAGTCGAGGAGTTTAATATTCTCCCACCAAAATATTCTGGGTATGGTCGGAGATAATATCCCCTTCCCTTTACATGATTTGTCAATCGCTTAATAGCTTCCCGTCGCATAGAATCACTATTCCTTTTTTTACCCACTCCTTCTCTTTTCTTTCTAGATGTTTTTCTCACTCCTTTCCTTCTTCTACCACTACTACTAGAAACATGTGGAATTTTCATTCCAGATCCAATTACCGACTTGGCTTTCATTGCCAAAGTAACTAAATACGCTAATACCTTCTGCTTGTAGTCTGTCTGAGGATTCTTGAATATCGACCAAGCGCTGTCAGCTAAAATTTTATCTGCTCGCGAACGTGTCAAATTATCAGACGAGCGCGAATAACTTATGTCATGAATTTTGCAAGCTTTATCGAGTGAATTAACTCCCGGATCACCTCTCTTAAGCCTTTTTTCTAGCTTTGTACCAGGCCCGCAGTACTGGTAAGAATCAAATTTACCCCAATTAAAATTATGTGGTAAATGCAATTCTCCAGGTAATGAATCTATTGTTTTATTAAGTAGGGTGGACGCCGCGCTACCCGCTCTATTCACAACACCTTTCGCAATGTTACCTAAGACAGATAATAAGCCGCTTCCTATTATTCCTTTCCTCGTTGTTGCTGTTTTTCTTCTTCCTCTATGCTTGCCAGATCTTGTTTGACTGTTTTGACAAACCATCTTTTCGTCTAGACAATCTCTAGAACACTAAGCTCATGTTGATCGCACCGCTCACCTACCTAGATAATTCTGCAAACATGTTTTGTTCTATCTATAAGCTTCTTCACATCTTCTTCTGTTTGACTTGCACAATTGTTAAGAATTTGATAAGAATTGTAAAAATTACATACGTGCGAGTAAGGTGAGAGTAAAGTCGAATACCAACTTTCAAGTTGATAATCAAACGATTTTGGTATATTATTATTTAAACCTGATCGAACACAGGCATTAATAAAGAAAAGTGTTTTATTTTTAGTTCTCTCCAAATCTAATAAGTGTTTAGAAAACCAATCTGATTCGGTATTATCTTTGTCGAGTAGTTGATAACTTGTATCTTCCTTTTTGGAAGATGGTGTATCATGATTGAAGCTAGAATTCATAGTTTCCTTTTCAAATAGTACAGCACTTTGATTGAAATTTAAGACGTTTTGCAAATTTGGTGTAAAACATTTTTGATTAACTAATTCGGAATAATTCAGATAAAGAAGAATTAGAATTGAAAGCCAATATGCTATGCACGTAAAGATGCAAACTATCTTAATCACATTTGCTGTTGATCTTACACAAACCAATTGCGGTCTATATTGATTCTCATTATCCTCCTCTGTGAGACTCATTGCTGCACACGTCTGCTTTGTTCGAATGTATACAACAGACTATGATCATAACCGGTTTCAGTACTCGCAAACATGTTCAAACATGCACATGAAAATCAAATGTTTTATTTTTTTTGTAACCCGGTTTGGAAATTTTCTCTATAAATAGCCGGGTAAGCACACGATTTTCACCAATTACTTCAGTCAGTGTTTGCAAATACCACCACGCTGCCGCCATCATCATCATCATAGCTGCCATTCTAGGTAAGTGTACATTCAAAGAAGGGAAAAAACTCGAAAGAAGAAGATATCATTACTAATGACGTATGTTTTAAAGTTTAGTGTTGAGATTTTTTAAATAATATTTCACAAGAAAAAATATTGCAAAACATACCTGAGGTTGAGTTGTCACGACAGCAGTTGGGTGCAGCAGAAGTTGGGTTGCTTGAAACCGTGTTGCGCGCAGCGCGCGGTTCACAGGATGAAAACTGGTAATTTGACAATTGAAATTTAACGCTTTATATACGTAAAATTCGTCCTTCTTCAAAGCCGGTACTAAACACCGGCCATCATTATGTGTGTGTGACTTTCACAAAGGACAATTACGGCGGCGGGCCAACACCCAAATCGGGAAACGGGAAGAAATTCTAGTTGTCCTTAAAATCGCGTCGGGCCAACGCCTACACCAGAAAGATATTTTCATTGTCTCATCACACTCTGACGTACATCATAAAGAGAATACATCCTTCTGCGGTGTGACGTAAATTAGAAGGGAAATAACTTTGCAAACATACAAAGAAACCGTTTATACTCGCACCGCTGTTATAAATAGCTTAGTTCTTCTATTGACAGTTTCATTGTTGAATTTTGTGCTGTGAAAGACGTCTAAGCTGACGTTATTGTTTCAGAATCAACTTCTACCACAACGTGAGATATCCTTCTCTACATTTGTATTAGCATTTTGAGAGGCTGACTGTCCATCCCACCGTGCTGACGACGTATTTTCTCTACAATCACACACGCAGATATCCTTCTCTACAAACAGCCTGAGAGGACACGGGTCATCCTTCACACCTTCTTCATCCATCGTTCGACAGAATTGAGGAGAATTCAACATCGTCTTGAACGACATTCAGATTAGACGGCTCAAAGCACAATTTCGGTGAGATTACATCTGATAATTTGTTTCGGAACTTTTGTTATACAATTATTCAAATGGAATACAAACTTGAATGTTCATCAGCTGTGAATAGGAATGTGTTAAAGTATAGATTTAGATTCATTAATAACGAAATAGATTTAGAGTTACTATTATCAACGTTAAAAGATAAAATATTTGAAATTTTAATTAATGAATCGAGACATTTTGACGGAAACCTTCGTTGGTTCATCGCTGCTACCGTTAATCTTGTAAAGTTATCTGCGTTAGCTGACGTTAGCGGTGATGGACAAGAATTGAAGGTTGAAACTAACGCAACATTTCACAGTACGTCTCATAATATCGTTAATATAAGTTTAAATAAGGATGAATTACTCAGTCAGTATGAAGCGGGGTCTAATAAGTTACAAAATGCTCTTGACAGATTTTTGTGTTTTGGCTCGGGATGGGTTGTTAATCGTATACAATATTTAGACCTTAATTTTGCGAGATACAATCCCATTTATGCTGGGTATAACAATTCATCATTTATTAGCACACCTAAGGCAATAGTATCAAAAAACGTTGTAATTAATATAAAAAACTTACACGATAAGAAGTGCTTTCTATGGAGTGTTCTTGCATATCTGCATTACAGACGTAGAAATTTGAATGTAGAGTATTTAAAACAATACGAGAAAGAGTTAAATATTAAAGGAATAAACTTTCCGGTGGAATTACGTGATATAAAGAGGTTTGAAATTCTTAATCCGTCTATAAGTATCACTGTTTTAGCCTATGATGGAACACGGAAAAAATTTTTCCCATACAGAGTTTCTTTATTTAGGGAAAGACAACATAAAATAATGCTCCTTCTCTTATTTAATGATAATCACCCGAATAAATCACATTACACCTTGATTAACACAACTAAGAATAGGAACGGTTTGTCGAGATTATTATCCGAACTAACCAAAGGAAGAAAAGCTGTACATATCTGTCCTTTCTGCTTTCACAGATTCACATCAAATAAAAGCGCTAATATTGATGGGGAGCGAAATTTAAAACAACATATAGAGTTGTGTAGTAAGTTTGGCGAACAGAGAACGCGTCTCCCCGAGCCGGGGAAAAATATTTTGAAGTTTACAAATTATTCTTTTACTCTTAAAACAAAGTACGTAATCTACAGTGACTTTGAATCTTTTATTATTCCAATAAACAATGAATTTGAAGGCGGCGATGATGATGATGATGATGATGATAATGATGGTAGACAATCAAGAAAATCCTATACAGATAAAACGGCTAGACATGTGCCCTGTAGTTACGGTTATATCGTTTTAAATGAAAATGGGGAGATATGTGTGGGTCCACGTTTATACAGAGCAAAGTTTTTAGGGGAGAATATTATTGCACGGTTTCTGCAGGAGATAACCGAACTCGGCGACAGGCTTTACGATGATTTAATGTTAGAAGTACCAATGTATTGCTTAAGTGAAAAAGAACAGTACGAGTTTGATACGGCTGTGAATTGTTCCTTGTGTAACAAACCGTTTGCTGCTGGAGATTTTAAATGCAGACATCATGATCACCACAGCGGCAGATATCTTTCTGCAACACACATGAGCTGCAATTTAAACTGTAAGGTGCCCGCCTATGTTCCGTGTGTTATGCATAATTTTCGCGGGTATGATTCCCATTTCGTTGTACAGTCTTTGGCTTACAATAAACGCAAACTGCGCTGTATCGCTAACTCATCAGAGAAGTTTCTCACAATAACTGTAGGACACGTTAAATTTATTGACAGTTTACAATTTCTAAACACGTCTCTTGAGAATTTAGTAAAAAATCTGGCGGATTGTGATGATTATAGAACAAAATTCAAACGCTTATGTACACATTTTAAAAATGAAGTACATCAAAAACTGTTCTTAAGAAAAGGTGTGTATTGTTATCAGTACATAGATAGTCCCGAAAAGTTTAATGAAACCGCTCTTCCGCCTATAAATGAGTTTTATAATAGTCTATCGGAAAAGGATTTGGATGAAAATGATTACAAACATGCCTTGGAAGTGTGGAATGTATGTTCAATGAAAAATCTAGGAGATTTTCATGACAACTATTTGATAAGAGACATCCTCTGCCTGTCGGATGTCTTCGAAGACTTACGATTAATTTTTTTCAAACATTATGGATTGGACGTATCTCAGTTTCTCTCTTTAGCACACTATAGTTTTCAAGCAATGCTTTTTAAAACTAAAGTTGAACTACAATTGATTACAGACCCGTGTATGCATCTTCTAATCGAATCCGCAATCCGCGGGGGTGTTAGTGTAATACCTAATAGATACAGTCTAGCAAATAACCCATACATGAGTACAGCATATGATAGCAATAAACCTACTTCTTTTATTGTTTACCTTGACGCGAACGCCTTATACGCATTTACAATGTGTAATTACCTACCTTACGGCGATTTTAGATGGTTAACACCGTCAGAAGTTTCCTCACTTGACATTTCAACCGTTGCAGATGACGCGCCTGTTGGTTTTATTTTGGAGGTTGATTTGGATTATCCAGAACATCTCCACGATAAACACAATGATTTCCCGTTAGCGCCATTAAAGCAAAAACCTCCGATGGAATTATTTTCCGACTATCAGCGTGCAGATGATGGGAGGAAACAGATTGTAACAACTAAATTGTTAACAACGTTAGCCGGTAGAAAGAAATACGTCTTACATTACCGTAATTTAAAGCTATATCTAAGTCTAGGTATGAAATTAACAAAAATTCATCGTGTTATAAGTTTTAGCCAATCTGCTTGGTTGAAACCATACATTGATTTCAATAATCAATTACGTCAAAACTCAAAAAATAGCTTTGAATCCTTGCAGTACAAGAATCTTTCGAACAGCACGTATGGTAAATTAATCGAACGTGTGCGTAACAGGTTTAATATGAGGCTGGTGACAGATGAAAAAACTTTGGATCGGTTAATTTCTCGCCCACAAGTCAAACGTTGGAAAATTTTCAATCCTAATGTCGTAGGTGTTGAAATGAAGAAAATTGATATCCTTTTAGATCGACCGATTTATTGCGGTTTCACAGTGCTCGATTTATCCAAGGTTGTCATGTATAACTTTCATTATAATATATTTCTAAATATGTATGACTTTAGGAAAGTTAAAATTCTTATGTCAGATACGGACAGTTTTCTTTATTATGTAGAAACAGAGGATTTTTATGAGGATATGAGGAGGCAAGCACATCTGTTTGATACAAGTGAATATCCTCGAAACCATAAGTGTTTCAGCTTACTTAATCATAAAAAACTAGGTTGCTTCAAAGATGAACTCAAGTCAAGAATAATAACAAAATTCGTCGGATTACGACCAAAATTATATTCGTTTGAGTTTCTCAATGAAAATAATGAAATTCAAAATAAAAATGTAGCTAAAGGCGTAACAAGATACATTATTGATTCAAAACTGAGATTTTCAATGTATGAAAAATGCTTATTTGAACGATGTGTTCATTACGAATCATCAAATTTGATACGTTCCTATTTACACCATATATTTCAGGTTCGAGTGGGTAGAATTTGTATTAGTCCGCTGGATGATAAGCGTTTTTTACTTCCATGTCGAATTAAAACTTTAGCGTGGTTTCATAAAGACATACCTAATTTCAATGGAGAGGAGGAGGAGGAGGAGGAGGAGGAGGAGGAGGAGGAGGGGGAAGGTAGAACTTGAGGTCGATATCGTCATCAGGAAGTATTGGATAGGTCAGGTTTTGTTAGACGAGTGAAAGCACAGTTGAGTTACAGTCGTGTTGTGGAAGGTCAGTTTTTGCATTTCGCGTTAGCCGGCTTGTTGCAGCAAAGGTGAAGGACTCGAACGTGTTTTGCGTTATAGCGTGCATAAAAATCCGGTTGCATATATTATTTATTACAGCATAACGGTGGATGCGAGTCAACATTGAACTAAATTTTACACTCTTCCTTATTCCGAGTGCATGGTTATTACAAAATGAATACTGTTCGTCAACGTTTAGCTAAGGAATTACACTCGAGTGCACGTAAAAACTTTAAAAGACGGAGTTATGTTTTAAAGGGAATTTTGGACATGTTGCAGGCAGATTTAATTGAAATGACTCAGTTTACTAAAATAAACTCTAACTACAGATTTATTCTATCGGTTATTAACGCGTTTTCGAAATACGCGTACGCCGTTCCTCTCAAATCGAAATCTGGTCGCGAGGTGAGCATAGCCTTAAAACCAATTTTTGAGAAAAATCGTGGTGTGCGTTTGCTGTGCACAGACCAAGGGTCGGAATTCTTCAATTCGCATGTGAAGGCGTTATTAAAGAAATATAACATACACCATTACCATGTCTACTCAGACAAAAAGGCTGCTATTATTGAACGATTTAATCGAACATTAAAGTCAAAAATCTACAGACATTTCACCGAAACCGGGAATTATAGGTGGATAGATATGTTAGACAAGATTGTAAGCCAGTATAATGACACCGTTCATTCGACGATTAAATTAAAACCTGCTGAAGTTACACTAAAACATGAACAAAAAATTATTGCCGAGTTAAATAGACAGAAATTACGTAACCTGAAAAAGAACAAAATTAGACCTAAATTTCGTCTAGGCGAAGTAGTGCGCATTTCGAAGCATAGAAATATTTTCGATAAATCTTATCACATCAACTGGAGCGTAGAATTGTTTAAAATTGTTTCCGTGTACCCGTCAGATCCGCCAACATATCAATTGAAGGATTTTAACAATGAACTTATATTGGGGAGGTTTTATGAACAAGAATTAAAGAGAACTGAGTTGGACGAGAATGATATGAATGTTTATTTAGTTGAGAAGGTACTGAAACGTAGAGGACGAAAGGTGTTAGTACAATGGGTCGGATTCAAACATCCTAGTTGGATTAATAAGACGGATCTTCTTGTTGATTAATAATACGTATGTATTTTTTCAGATTATGCCATCATCGCCGCCGTTCAAATTTGAACCTCACAATTGTAAATTGACAAGGCTTTTAGAAAAACTTGTAGATGAGTTAAAATGTTGTTGTACCGATTCAAATTTTACTTTGAACGATTATTTATTATTTTTAAGTGGGAAATGTGAGACAATACAACAATTTGGACATTTAAGCTTTTGTTATCTATCAAAAATAGATTTTGATAGGTTGAAACGTGAGGGAAAAAGATTACCAGACGTTGTTGATACATGTCCTTGTACTAGATTGGGTATGATGGAGAGTGAAATACGTAGGTATGTTAGTGAACATGAAACTTTAAACTCTTTTGGAAAGGATATTATTGACGCTATGTTAGAGAGGTGTGGATTAGAAGCCGAGTTAAAACGTGATTAAGTTTAAGTTGCTAGATAAGAACATTTTCTTTCAATTGTTGAATTATTGTTTAAGAAAATAAATAAGTGTAATAATTTTTAAGTTAGTATATATAGCTTTTGGACATGTTGTATTATTGTTGTTTGAGAGAATATAGTGCGACATCTTGTTGGTTGTTTTATTGTGTGAAAAAACCCATGTTTTATCTTTTAGTTGTAGTTATGACGTGTGTAGGAACGCACACACACACACACACTGTTAACAATGATTGAAAATAAGGTATCAAAGAAAGATGATGTTAAACCTGAAATACCTATTTTAAATTTCGACGAATTGATTATCAGCAGTACAAAGAAGACATCAGGTGAAAACAATAAGCATGGCGATCTTTTTCCGCATAATGTACGCGGCTTGATTATTGGGTCTTCAAATTGTGGAAAAACGAATATTTTGTTGAATCTAATTTTTAATAAAAAAACATTACGCTTTCGCAGCTTACATGTATTTAGTAAATCGTTATATCAACCAAAGTATGTATTCTTGGAAAAGATTTTCTCCACGCTAAAGTTTATAAAGTTTTTTATGTCAGATGATATTTCTAGCATCCCGAACCCGAATGATTTAGAAAGACATTCTTTAGTAATCTTTGACGATTTACAACTGCAAAGAGTTCCACAGATCAAAGATTATTACAGTATGGGACGACATAAAGAAATTGATGTGCTGTTTCTGAACCAATCGTATGCAAGTATTCAGAAGCACATAATTAGAGAGAACAGTAATATAATTTTGGTCTTTAGAGTAGATATATTATCTTTGAAACTCATATATAGGGATTTCGCTGAGAGCGATATGATATTTAATACTTTTAAAAATATGTGTTCCGAGGTTTGGACTAAAGGTGAAGGTCATAACTTTGTAACAATCTGCACGGAATGTAAATTAACCGATGGTAGGTACAGATTGAATTTAGACGTATTTTTAGACCCGAACCAGTTCAAATAGACTAGTATATAACAAACGCGATTTGGCGGTTAGTTGTTGAACGGCATTCTTATTGAGTGTTTGCAATTATGAAAGGTGGTAAGAAAACGGTAGGACAGAGGAGAGGGAAGGAAAAGGTGAGAATAAAACGGCGTGGAAGGGAAATAAAATCGAGAACAAGTGTGAACGCTAGTAGAGATCTTTTAACGAATAAAATTCACGATTTGAGGAAATCCATTGTTGAAAAATTTAATACTTTACGCGGAGTACAGTCTGAAACAGAGACAAATTTGAAAAATAGGTTGGCACCAATTATAAACCCGCTCCAGGAATTAAAGGAATCTTCACTTAAAATTGAAAAACAAATCAAAGCTGAGAAAGATGATTCTAATGAAAAGGATTTCTATATAAAGAAAGGGGAATCGACAGCTGAAGAGGAGGAGGAGGAGGAGGAGGAGGAGGAATTGACAGATAATGAGTCTGTTTATTTCGACGAAGGTGAAGAAAAAGTTGACAAAAAGTCGGATTCATCTACTGTTTTAAGTAAGTCATTTTCGCTTAAGAAAAACCCGGTACAAGTTTTGCTTGATTCTTATTTAGACAGTTTTCACACATTAAAGAAAAAAGGTGTATCATATGGAATTCAATATAATTTGGAAAATGGTACATACTTTATGGGAAATAAGGTACCGATTGAGTTTGTAGATAAATACATTATTGTTAGAGGTAAAAAATTTAAAATAACAACTGGTTTGTTAGAATTACTTTTTGAATCACAACCGAATGACGACGAATGTAGCACACTCGACTTTCGAAATTATAGAAAAATTTTAATTGAAACAGGGGCGCATTTGAATAAAGATGGATATGTAAAGAGAACTAGTGGAATTAAATCACGGTTAATTCAAAGAATGTTTCCATCAAGAACTACTTTGGCTGCAAGACAGCGTGTAGGTAAAGGTTTGCATTTTTTGAGAAATACAAGTCAACACAGATCTTATATTTTCTATGATAATCCAAATGAGTTAGTTAGCCGGTTAGTATTACTTTTATCTTCCAGAAAAGCTGGTAACCAATCACATTCGATCGAAATAAATTCAATTTTGGAAGAACTGAGGGAATCCAACATTATAACCTAGACTAGGCGTAGGCGTGAAGCAGGTGCGCCGATAGCACGGTAGGTTGAAGAGTAGGAACGGGCGACCTACGAATAACGTAGAAAGGGGACAAGTCGAGAACATGATGTGGGTTGCGAGCGAGCCTTGAGAGGTGCGACGTGAAGCATTCTGTCGGGTGAGCAGAATGCGAATTAGCGCACAAAGGAGACAGACCGAAAACATGCTGTGGGTTGCGGCGTGGGGGGTTGTGGACAAGTGGAAGGAAACTGGGCGATAGGCGCCCAATATAGTGCTAGCATTTGACGTTGGGTGGGGTAGCCTATTCAGGAGACCGAATAACATTCTGACCGGCAAGTCAGTTCTACGGCAGCTGCCGCTTGACACGGAGCAGGTTCTGTGTTCTTTTTTCTTCTCAACATAAATCGCGTTGATACGCCGGTCGGGCTCTTTGTTCTGCAAACAAAATATGACTCAAGGCTTCGCTCTTACTATCTTTGTTTTGTTTTTTTAAACTTGATTCTTGTCTCCTGCTGGAGATGGAAACAATTCAAAATGGCTGTTTTAAACAAGGTTATTCATTTTTTTCTCTCCTAACCTTATCCCCCCACCTAAAAAAAAAAGAAAAATTCATGCAGTACAGGTTTGGGCAAAGCCTAAAAAAGAGAAAAAGTGGAAACAATTCAAAATGGCTGTTTTCATGTAGTACAGGTTTGGGAGATGCCTACAAAAAGAAAATGACTGTTTTAAACAAGGTTATTTATTTTTTTATCTCCTAACCTTATCCCCCCACCTAAAAAAAAGAAAAATTCATGCAGTACAGGTTTGGGCGAAGCCTAAAAAAAGAGAAAAAGTGGAAACAATTCAAAATGGCTGTTTTCATGTAGTACAGGTTTGGGCAAAACCTAAAAAAAAGAGAAAAAGTGGAAACAATTCAAAATGGCTGTTTTCATGTAGTACAGGTTTGGGCAAAACCTAAAAAAAAGAGAAAAAGTGGAAACAATTCAAAATGGCTGTTTTCATGTAGTACAGGTTTGGGCGAAGCCTAAAAAAAGAGAAAAAGTGGAAACAATTCAAAATGGCTGTTTTCATGTAGTACAGGTTTGGGCAAAACCTACAAAAAAGGAAAAAGACCGTGGGCGCGCGCGCCATTTTCCTTTGGACAGGGGCAGGGGGGCTTGAAGGGGGATAGGTCCAGGGGGCTTGAGGGGGGGTAAACGGGTCCCCCACTCCAACATGTGCAGCCAATGGCGTGCCTCAAAAATTTACAAAATGGCCGACTCCCCCCTACAGGGGCGTGGTCTTCTCCCATTGGCCAGGGGGGGCGTGGCCTAAGGAGGGTGACCTTGAAATGCAGGCCTGTGATTGGTTAGGCCGTTCCTGCAATACCACACTACTTGTATGGCATTATGTTTTACATACCTTAAAAATGCTAATTATAAAAAATGATCAACTAAATACATCGATAGAATTTGAACAAATAAACTTTACCGGTAATACGTTTTATACTGTAAAAACCGTTTCTGATAATGAATTTTCACAAATACCGTTTCTTCAGTATAGTAAGCATTACAATAATTATGAGGAAAATTGAAATATATTAAAAACTTTCAAGTTGTAAGTATTCCTAATTCCTAATTGTTACGGGCTCTTTCACTAAAATAATGCTGGCAACACTTAAAAGAAACAACATTATGAATAAAATTGAAAAAACAATTTTTCCTTTAGCACAACATAATACAGCATAATTTGAACAGCAAGTTGAAAAGCAGCAACTTGTGAGCATGGGCTATTATTTAGATTTAGAAGCATAATGTGCTGGGTGTGTCTTTTCGTGACAAACAAAGCAGCTACTTCTAATAATACTTTGATATCCTACTTGATAACAAAATTAGTTTATTTCTAGCATAAAAATGCATATCTAATGACTCAAAGTTCGCTTCCGTAGTTTTATAGGTCTCTGATATCACAAATCGTCCTCCAAAAATATTATTAAAAAACCCGGTTTATCAGGTTTTTGTGTGGACGAAAGAAATACCGTAAATAAAAATCCTCATTTAAAGTCTTTAGCGCTTTCAAAAAAGGCTTGAGGTTGAAGAAGTTGAGTATCAAATTTGGTTCAATAAAATCTTCTCCTCTAATAATACCCAAAACCAAAAAGCACTCAGTTTTACTATGATAATTCGCTAGGTACCGGTTACATACATTTTAATTGGTGATAACTGTTTCTTTCAACACACAGTACTCAATACAGTACAGTTTAGTGGAGTTTTATGACAATCACGGACTTACTACCTACTAGAATAAGAGAGTGTTAATTGCCATATTGCTTAAAGTAAACTAAAAGGTTCCTCCAGAATGTTTCGCAACCAATATTCAGCTGAAAAACATGTCAAAAATTAACATAAAATAAGACATTCAAATTAATCTATTTTTAGATTTACAGTCGAATCTAATCTATAGGCTATCAAAGCTAAATCGAATTAAAAGGGTTGCATTTGAGGCGTTGGTGGATATATTCGAAGGTCAAAATATAAAAGAAATCAGACATTAAAATAAAATAATCTATTTTTAAGTGATCCTATGAAACGTACTTTACCATAACATGAAATTCACCACAGGTTGCCAATACTATCAAATTGGGCGACTGGCTGGAAAAGCCGTTAAGCTGGGTTTTCCTAACTACTATACGCACTTTTGGCGGAAAGCACTGCGCACCAGTGTTACCAGACGTAGCCAAAGAACTGTGCGGGACTCTGCTCGAAACTACAGTAAGTTTTTAATTGTTGCGCACAGTAATTACTGTAAGTTTAATGGTGGTGTATGGTAATTTCAAGCCTAATCCCCACAATTCTTTAGTTTACATCTGACTGGTGCGCAGTGCGCTCCACAAAAAGTGCGTAGCTAGGAAAACTTAACTTTAAAAAGTGTCAAAGCTCAGTGTTTGGGGGGAGAGAGAATTCTACCTAAAGTCTACAAGAAAATACTTCCAACACAGACCAAGACAGCAGAGAGAGAGGTCCGGTGTTCCATCTCTTATAATTCACCCCCACCACATAGCAACACTCACTCCATTTCTCACAACAACAACAACAACAACAACAGAAAAGTGACAATGCGCATTCCACTGTGCGCAGGTCTGACTCTCCTCTCTTCCTCCAATCATCCTGACTAGCTACAATACAAAGCATCTGTGGTGGTGGAAGATTGCTTCCCCTATTCCATGTTGGAAGTATTTTCTTGCAGACTTTAGTGAGTTGATACCAGATAATGGTTTTTTTTTTTTAATTTAAACTCATAAAGAAGAAATTATATATTTTATATTTCAATCAAATATCTATATTTTCCTGTATAGATTCAATTTTCAACTCCCAAAAATTTCACAAAATAGATAGAAAATTCAATTTTTAACTCCTACAAATTTTGCAAAATAACTTATGAAAAAATTAAAAGCATTTCACAAATTTCAAGCCGCCAACCCAAATAACTTAGAAAAATGAGCAAAAGTCAAGTATAATTATTGAACAATAATATTTTTTTATAATAGATTCTATTCAATTTTAATTAAATAACAAGATGATTACTGCAATTTATTGAGCAAATAAGGAATAATCCTTCAATCCTCACAAATCAATATTAAATCATCTCATCACATCATTAAATCATTCCTATTATCAACAGCTCCCAACAATAATAAGGCCTTGTCTGTTAACAGACAAATTAAAATGCTAAATAATCTGATTTTTTCACATCCGTCTTTGAAAAAACATAAAATAGCCACTACATAAAAATGTCAAAAAATGATGAATTAAAAGCAATATTTCGGTGGATTCCTGTGAATAGCAGATTCGTCACTAAAGATAACGTTCGTGTATGTTTTTGTATGGCCATTCATAAAGTCAGTGAACCATGACTTAATATTATGTCACAAATGCAAGTTTCTATAGAACGCCGACAAACGTATAACTGATTAGACTCTAAACTCTGAGCAATCTCAATGATTTAAATCCGGACGAATTAAAGCCAAAAAACAGTTGTCAGTTTGGTTATTTCCAACAATAACAGTAATTATTGTGGCTGGCTAACCTTCAATCAACTTGGATCAATTACGAAACTGGCTGTAAGAAAATAACGAAGCTTGGAACTATAACATAAAAATAAGAACTTCGATAAACGATAAGCTATTGCTGAGGATGTAATGGCTGTCATCTTTTAAAATTAATAAATGATTGAAGCTACATTTTTCACCGTTTTTTTTTAATTTAATTTTTTTTTGTAGATTACTTCTTGGAGACTCCAGTTGAGGAGTATAAGACAAGTCAGATCAACAATTATACGCTTATACACTGGTTACCATAATTACTATAAACTTAAAAAACACTTTTAAATGGAAATTGACTCACGTTATGGCGTGACGGCCGTTTCGCTCTGTTGTCTAGAGCATCATCAGACGACCCACAGTACACTGATTCACGTACTGAGTACACGGAATCAGTGTACTGTGGGTCGTCTGATGATGCTCTAGACAACAGAGCGAAACGGCCGTCACGCCATAACGTGAGTCAATTTCCATTTAAAAGTGTTTTTTAAGTTTATAATACATATTAGTGGAAACAAGATGGATCTTCAACATCATAATTACTATATCAATTTGTTGGGGTGAGGCTTAATTTTGATGCGAAAGGTACTCTTGTACACTATAAAAAGCTTTATCAACTAAATATTTTTCAGTTGTTTTTTAAATATTTCTATGTTTTCAAGACTCTTTAAAACCTGCGGTAGCTTGTTGTAGAATTACCTACCAATATAACTAGGTTTATAGCCAAAATAGGATTAAAATTGAAAAATTAAATTATATATTAAAAATATATATGTTTCACTGCATTGAAAGGCTAAACATTGAATTACTGCTGGCACTTTTTTAGTGCATATTTTGAAGTTAATGAGATAGTTCAAGCTTCATCTTGTCCCAGTTTGTAATGTATTGGTAGAGTATATCTTATGTTACCCAATATATAAATACCCTTATACTCTATAAAATATACCGGTACTTACCATGGGCCGGAGGAGGAAATAAATAGGTGAACTATTATTGAAACAATGATGTTGTGAAAAACCAGTACAGCAATAATTATTCAAAAAAGGCCTTGTAGATTCAACTAAATAAGCTTATTTCAACTCAACCTATATGGTTGAGATGATTATTATCAACAGCAAAATATTCCATGATAATAATATCGTTGGCTAGCTGTCGTGATACAGGCTAGTTTAGTTGAAGCGTTGAAGCGCCTACTCTGATTGACTGCCACTCCGGTCACTCCGGTGGTTGTGGGTTCGATTCACATTCCACACTGGCATTTTATTATCATCATTCACCTCATCAATCACACACAAGCCCCACGACTCATGTCGGTCTTCACTAGTTCTGTGATGAGATAAAGTGCATCATTTTACTATTGGAGAAAATAATTTTGTGAATCTTTCTAATTTCTTTATTTTGTATATTTATATATTTTTTTTAATATTTTATACTGAAAATAGAATTTATTAATTTCGAATTCCTTTAATTGCTATTAATATAATTATACTAAAGACTTCCGCAATGGCGGATATTGACAACAATATGGAACAGCTGTTCAATAAATTCTATTTTCTGTAAATTTGTCAGTTTGCTAAATTGTCAGTCACTTCAAACTAACTTGTGAGATACGAGCCGATATGGCCAAGTTCAAAATGAATGCTGCTGTGCAGAAAAGTCATCATAGTCTAGTGGTTAAGGCCCTCGACCGTGCGGCAATTGGAAAGTCCGTGGTTCGATTCCCGGTGGGGACTGATATTTTTGTACAGTAGCATCCATCGATTCCATCAGCTGTTCAATACTGTTGTCAATATCCGCCATTGCGGAAGTATTCAGTATAAACTGATAGCAATTAAAGGAATTCGAAATTAATAAATTCTGTTTAAGAATTTAATAATTTAAAAACTTAGGTATTTAGTATAAACTAGCAGCTACCCGTCCTTCGTACGGATTATGTTTAGAAATACGACTAAATATGTTTCGGCTTTTTTTATAGCAACGATCATGAAGTTGTTAGCAGCTTAGTTAACAACTTAGGACGTAAACAATTATCAGAGAGAATATTTGAGAACAGCTGATTGATATATAATCATAAATTACGTGATTTGTTGTTGTTCTTATGTGGTAATAATAGTGCTACCTGGCGAATTCCCAAGAGCCTAGCACAAACCGCACCTTCCTAAAATGTTAATTTTTGTTTTGATAAATTATTGAAATTAGAAAATTTTGTTTTTTTTCAACAAAGAAATAATTGATAAAACATAAGATGAGCTTTGATTCACCAGACATATGTTTCCTAAAAGACTGCAATGCTCCGACTACACAAGTCTGCAGACAGCGTAAATAACGCCGCGAAGGGCCCACCATTTATATTTGAGAACAGCTGATTGATATATCATGATAAATTACGTGATTTGTTCTTATTCTTATGTAGTAATAAAACTTGGAAGAAATGTATCCAAAATCGCACAATACTTGGTTTTTAAACGTTTATTATTCTGTTAAAAAAAAGTTAATTTAGTTTTTTATAGCTAAAGACATTGTCAAAAAGGTTTTCAATACTGATGAATAACTTAAATCCCGATCGATGCTCTCGTTTTTCAGGAGAAGGCCGCGTAAAATGTATCCAAAATCGCAAAACACTTGGTTTTTAAACGTTTATTACTCTGTTAAAAAAAAGTTAATTTAGTTTTTTATAGCTAAAGACATTGTCAATAAAGTGTTCAATACTGTTCAATAACTAAAATCCTGATCGATGCTCTCGTTTTTGAGGAGAAGGCCGCGTAAAATGCCTTTGGGGCCGTGACAGACAGACAGACAGAAAGTGAGATAAGACTATTTTCGGCTTATTTAATGTATAAAACGTAAAAATAACCAAAAATATATAATTCTGATAAATGTACAGACAAAACTCTAATTTTATTTATATAGATTAATAGCACTTGAAGGAATTCGAAATTAATAAATTCTATTTTCTGTAAATTTGTCAGTTTGTTTAATTGTCTGTCACTTCAAACTAACTTATTTTATCCTCTTTTATTGATTCATTGTATTCAATTGATTCATTTATATTCGTTATGTACCAGTTTAGTTTGAGACAGCTTGAATGCCAGGAGATTAGGATTAAGTCTAAACAGGAAATATCCACACTGCCAACTCTGAACTCAGACTCCAAATTGGTCGGTCGCTTTGTTTGCAATTTACATTTGATTTGACCAGAGTGCTTTCTATCAAGCTGATTCTGGGACTAGTCACTAACTTCTAGGCTGTAAAGTGTAAAGCCATGTAGATATAGGCCAATGACCATTTGTGTGAATAGCTGAATGGACCGGTTCTCAGTATGGCTTGAGCGACGTTGAAAATGGTTAGTTTTAAATTTTTAAATCAAAAAACTTTTATTTAGATCTTCACATCATAACAATTTCAGAATAAATCTTCATAAATTACAAAATCTAATAATTACCTGCAAGGAAACATCCTGTGCGCAGGTAAGAGTTGCTAATATTAAACATAAGCAAAAACCTTAATGAACTGTCAAAGAAAAAATAATACAGAGATTTTAAATAAATACCAAGGAGAAAAAAAAGAGAGAGAGAGAAACAGAAGGTGAAGTTGGTAGTCGAACGGATAGGTGAAAAATAATTTTAAAAATGATACTATGACAAAACGGGATATAATTTTAGCAGTTATGTCTAATCGATTCAAGTGAATAGGCTTTTTTTTTAACTGGAAACATACGCCCATTTGGCTAAGTTTAGTTGAAGTTATTAACAGCTCTAATTAAAGCGAGGATTGACAAGTAATAATTTTAGGAAAACGCGCCTTATCGTTTTAACAAATTGGGGGGTTCAACTGAAACTATTAAATTTTCTCTGTAATATGTTTTGTGATGATAATTTTTTTTGTATTGGTGATTGTGCTGTGAATTTTATCCAATATTAATTTATTCAAAAAGCAGAAATATTTTTTATCACAATCATAAGATTTTTAGGAAATATAATATAAAATTTTGACAAAATAAATAATAATCTGGTACTTGTGTTAAGGCATTTGAAGTACAATAAACCCAAACGTTAATAATTTATTACCTTAGGACGAAATTTAGCTAATTTTGCCATGAATTATTAATATGGAGATCCGGGGAGGGATATGAGTTACTCGTAGCTATTGCAAAAAAAAACTAGTAGGTATTATTATATTATAGTGAGCTAGTGTTTGCATATTCATATTTTTATTTACTACATTATTCAAATTCAAAGTGTAAACACTTCAATAAAGCAGAAATTTTACTTTTTTCTAGTTTTTAATTGTAGACTACTCTTAATTCAGGTATTTCATCATAAATTAAAAAAATAAACTTTTTAGTATCTTTAATACTCGTGGCAAGGCAAAGCTTCTGAAAAAGAAATTCCCAAAAATCAAAATTTCGGTTATTCTGTCATAAAGTGTTATCAAATTTGAAATTTAAATTTTTTGTTTGTATTAATTTTATGATAGGGCATCTAAAGTAGAAGCATAAGAAACCGAAAAGTTAATTATCTCTAGAGATCAAAACTTGGGCAATATTATCATAATGTAGGTTATTATAAATTTGAAAAATTGAAACTTTGGTTTCTACTACTTCTGTAGCCTTTGAAGAACAAGTGCAATTAACTCAAAAGTCAATTACTGCGGGCCAATTTTTTGCCAACTAAGTATAGAAAATAGTAATATAAATGATAAAAAATTAGTAGGCTAAACAATTTTGTAGATCTCTGAAATCAGTGTCGCATTCAGCTCTCACCGTTTGCGTTTGGACAGACATTATTAATATGGACATATATAATGGACATGATGGAATTTATGATAATTTTGAAAGTTTTTGTTTAATCTGAGCTTGAGTTTTTATATAATTTCTTATTACGTTTAAAAACTTGTACAAAGATTACATTCTGTTGTGAACAAGGAAAGAAGGATTTACAGCGTTATCGCTTGTGTCAACAAGTCTTCTGGTCAAAGCAATTAATTACTCTTCTTTTGACACTTTCGTGATATTTACTTAGAATTTGTTAGAATATTCATTAGAACCTTATAGAAATTCATGGACTATATGGAATATTGTGGAAAATGCGAGAATTTCTTATCTGTTTATTTAGGAATCTCAACAAAAAATCTCCGTCTTTCTGGATTTCGATGTAGTACAATCTTTAATGCGATAAGTGGCAGTAGTGACAGTTCCTGTTTATATTAATACGAACAGTGCAATCCTGTTGGCGCTATTACAAACTGTGATAATGAGCTTTCGTGGTCTGTAGCATTAATTTCAGTATTTTGTGACAGATTATTATTCAGGCGAACTTGGCAGTTTATACAGTGCTTGTAGAGTTTCAACTGTTATGTATTAGACGCTTTAATTATTGAGCAGTTTATTGAACAGTTATTATTTAATATTAGATCGGCCTTATGACATTTAGTGATTGATTTTTGTACAGTAATATTGAAAACTCTTTATCAGTTGAACATTATCGATTTATCTGTTCTGATTACTTTATTTTGAGAAATAACTGAACAGTGTGAGTTGTGGATAATTTGTGTTAATAAAGTGCGAGTGATAAATTTAAGTGTTTCCAGCGTTATTTTAGACATAGAACCCATAACAATTCAATGATAAATATGTTCAAATGTCAAGAACAAACGATTCAATAACCATATAGAATTGATTGATAAATATCAATTGAATTCAATACTACTTGACCAGGAAGCAATTCATTGTTCATTGTTACATTTCAAGAGGAATCAGATTAATATACCTATTGTGCAAATATCAAGAAGTGACAGCTAAAAATCTTTCAAGAGAATTAGTAACTGATAACAAAATACATGTGTATGAATCTGTGACATGATCCCAATTGAAAATGTCAAGACCTGTCTTAGACAGACTCTTGTATCTATAGCCTACTCTTGTATGAGTATCTTGAAATGTTTTAATTCAACATTAAAGTGTTGACGCATTTTCTTATATATTATATTGAAATTTGACGCCAATAAAGGAGTTTTTTCAAGTTTTTTTATAAAGTTAAACATATCACTACCATGTATCAATAGATATCATAATTCAATAGTTATTTGTAGTTTGAATGATAATATGAGCTCCTCTTCTCGTAGAAAACAAAAGAATATGTACAATTCTTTTTGGATTTAGATTCTCAGATTATTTTGCTGCTTTTTTGTAGGAGCTGTAGGATATGAGTTGGATGGATATCACTTGTAATCCACACATATTTAGAACTATAGTTTTTTTGTAAGGTTTCCATGAAATATTCAAGCTTTGTGCTTTTTATATCATTTGAATTATAAGATATAGAGAATGCTTTACACATTGTACAAAGGTACAAAATGAAAACAATATGCTGAATGAATTGAATTCTACATCTACTTTATTACTACATAGATATAATGAACTAAGTAAGATTCTTATTGTAAGTCTTATCTTATTTTATCACATTATTAGGGTATGTTACCATATAGATATTGGCGGCTCTGGTAGCGCAGTTGGTTGGAGCGCTTGTCTGTGATAAGAAAAGGCTCTAGCTGGCATCGTTTTCTGCAGCCTTGGGTTCGAATCTCATTCAGCCATGGATGTTTCTTATCATTCACCTCATTACCCATGCACAAGTCTCCGGATTCATGTGGGCATAATCCGCAATAATAAAAAAAATCAATGAGTGTGAAGAAAAAATACCACAGAGTAATCAAATTCAGGCACAGACCGTAATTTTGGAATTATAGGGGTTAGAAAAAATATTTTGTATTCATTATTCATAAAAAAGTTCTATAAATTAGTTTATTGAAATAAAAACGATATATTCTTTCTTTAAACAGACTAGTAGTAGTTGATGTACACGTTAATATGAGAGCACACCCCAAACAAACTTTGGGGATTTGACTATAAAATCTTATTGGTTATTGTTAATCAGTTATTGTGTTCTAAATATATTATTTAAAAGAGTATAGATTTTAATGATGGAAAATAATTTGAAAACATTTTGCAATGCTTTACGTCCTCTACACTCTTCGCAGTGGCGGTCCCAGGATTTCATTTCGGGGGGGGTCTGGGTCTCCTCCCCCCCCCCCCCCGGAAAAAATGTGGAATTTAAAGCCTAAAAAGGTATTTTTATACGTATTTGAGCTCTAAAATATGCTCAAGCTAATAGTATTTATGTTAGCTAATAAAATAGTTTTTCATTTAAAGTTTATTGTACCTGGGTGAAATAGGACCCAACCTTAGTATGTGTTTTTCCTTTGATTTCCTTAAGCTACACAAAGAAAATTTATTAAAAGTCAATTTGATTATTTAATGAGCTAATGAGCATGATGACAAAGTTCAGTTAAATAAACGTATAATGAAATAAAAAATAAATCAAGTTTTCACTGCGAATTTTTTATTTATGGTTAGGCCCTATTTTTAACATGTAAGTTACGAAGGAATAGCCAAAAAATACTCAGATTGTTACACAACAATGTAATGTACATTTATTAAGTTTCCAAGAAAGAATATCACAAATAAAAAATTAATAATAATACCATAACTATTGTGATTTACTTCAAAAGTAAACAGCTAACAAGTAACAATGACACAGATTAAATTTTTTTCTCGCAAAAACTATACATACATAATTATGAATAAATTATTTTTTAGGGTGGATCCATCTTGATATATTTAGGGGGGATGGGAGGGATATATCCCTCCCATCCCCCCCCCCCCTGGGACCGCCACTGACTCTTCGGTTCCTCACTTGACATCATTTGCATCTGCGGATTTATTCAATACTCCACTCCACTACCAGAGTATGTTTACAAACATATACAAATTAATTATAATGATGTTTCAAGGTAAAATACCAATGACGTAACACAACAAGGCATTAAGAAAGAATACATCTTGCTCGTGTCTGAGCACATACAGCATAAACTATATATATGAGCGACTGAGGCCTTAAATAAGCTGGAAATTTATTGTCCTAGTAATTCCAGACAAATTATATCAAGAAGCATTATAAAGAGAAATCAGAAATTATATGGAGACATCAGACATCAATAGGAGACATCTTCAGCAAAAATCTAATTCTTGAGGATTTAAAATTTTTAACCTTGACATACTGTCGCAGTGGTGGAATTCCAGGTAGTCATTATTGAAGCTTGATAGGGAAAATCCCATTGAACCGGTTTCATCTGGTTTCTTTCAGTTTTTATGCGATATAGAGACTGAAGAAAGCAAGGGTCATCTTGAGTGCTAGCTCTCAACAAAGAAAAGATGATGACTTGCACCTGTTATATAAATTAAGCTGACCCACCGCTCTGAGATGTTGAACAGCTTTGAGCAAACTAATAGATATATTGGATGTTTACTTTTTTGGCAGAGGGGAACTCACAAAAATTATGCCCTCATTTGACCACAACTTTCTTTCAAGTTGTCTCTTGCAGGTCCGGTCTGGCCCGGGTTGCTACCTGGCGATCGCCAGGAGCCCCCCAGCTAGGGGGCCCCCAAAACGGAATAATAAAAAAATACGTTTTAAATATTTTTTGTATTTATGTTTTCATTCAAACCCAAAACTTGTTATATTCCACAATACACGACATCTATAACAATATTGTTATAAGATGAGTTAACTAATTCTAATGATGAACTTAAATTAAAACTACTTAAATAGTCAGGAGGTTCAACAAGGCTAAAAGCATTATTATTTTATATCTTGGTATGAAAAAGAAAATCCTTAATAACGATTTTAAAAAAACGTTGTGCAAGTTTTTACATGGTCAAGTATTTAACCTGTGTAATGTGTATGTTTGAACTTCTAGCAATAAACTAAATCCTTATAAAAATCTATCTTGTCTATGTAATTATTAGCCTACAATCAAAAAAGTGTTCAGTACTGCAGGTTTTTTGGTAAAATAACTAAAAAAGCGGTTTTTCTATGTAATATTTAAAAACACTCTCCGGGGGGGCGGACCCCCCTTCCGTTTGGAGGTTAGTTAATGCCCAAGGGCCCCCAACCTCCCCATATCGGCTCTGTTCTCTTGCAGCTAGTCCTTTCTTATTTTTGAACGAGCGAAGCGAGTTCTTCCTTTTGACTTGAGGCTCGAGGCGTTGTGTGTTTGTATGTTCCACGATAACTCACACATTCTTGGAACCTTAATACAGATCAAGTTCGTTTGCCAATGAAATTGACCCACTCCTCTTCATCCTTTTTGAGGCGAAACAAAAGGATAGGTTCTCACCCCTTCATTAATATATCTATATATTACTACTATATTACTCTATACTATTACTAATATTTAAGATAATAGTTGTTATCACACCATATGGAATTCGCAATAGATTTCAAAATATATTTTGAGCTATCATCAGCTGTAGGTGAATAGGCCTAAATGCGATCAGGCTTTAGAAAGGATCTCTATAAGCTGATATACTAATTTCATTGCCCTGATATATGGATATATAAACAGCTGTTTTTCATGTGGTAAATATATCTTCTCTATAGATTGATACACTAATTCCATTGCCCTGATATATAGGTATATGAGTACGGTAGGTCTTTTTTGTGGAAAATAAATGTGTGTATCAGAGCAACAATGAAATTGAACTTCAAGTGATAGATGTCTTGTGAATTTTATCTAAATAATTATTTTCAAAGCAGCCGTTTTTCGTTACCACCTTCCCCTACGATAAGCTTCCCAAATGAGTTTCCCTTTCCAAAATTAGTTGTTTGCAAGCAAGTTCTCCAGCCCGTTGGGCTCACTAGTTTAAACTTATTTAACTTTAATTTATTTATTTCGTTATAGCAATGCTGCGTATGAAGAAGTATCTGGGCATCAGCTGTGGCACATGGCGCATGCCTCACTCTAGTGCAACATGAGGCATGCCTTTGATGACCAAATGTTGAACTACTGTGGAATAATAGTAGCCTACTAACACAAATAAGGTTTCCCGTAATTTGATAGTTTGGGCAAAACTGCTTTAACAAAAACTGACCTGAACACTCTGTGTATCTGCCTGCTGTCTATCATCTTGCCTCTAGAGCAGGCAAATACATAGAGTGGCCAGGTTAGCATTAGCGTTTTTGTTAACTTAGTTTTGCTCAAACTTTTTATTGTCTGTGGTACTTTTTTTGAGAAAAAGATGTTCTTCAATCGATCAATCAAAATTTATTTATTCACAATAAAACACAAGTATAGGACATCACATATTACAGAATAAATGAACCCGCAAGGACTGTCAGTCTGTGAGCGGGAGCGGTCCTCATCTGACCAAGTAGTAGCAAGTACTGTATATACAAGTGCAATTCCAAGAAATAAATTCAGTAGTAATATAACTTATGCAATAAATAGAAAAATTAAATTAACTTACTAGGGATATAAATTCAGAGACATATTGTAGTAATATACACAATGAAAAGAAAAATACACATCAGAACATCCGCATCTCACCAACGGATACAAGAAAAAAAGAAGATAGGAATTTTAGTTCCTGTATGTGTAGAGCATACAGCAAGAAAATAATTTGAACATTATTAAATTTCAAGTAGAATCTACAAGTCACTTCCATAAAGTTCTGCTATAAATAGTTAAATACAACTACAAGAACTAATACTATTTAGTTAGTGCTGTGCTTTGTTATGAAAGAGACCACTGTACAACGCATATCTCTTGCGAAATTACCACTCCACTGAGCGGAAAAAACAGCGAATTGCCGGATATCCTTCCAACAGGTGGTCGGTCTGCTTTCATGGCTCTAAAAAAGTGAATAATGAACTAGAAAATGTGCAAAACAATGCTATTTGGCACACACCACTAGCTTTTAGAACAGAAAGAGCTTATGCAGTGTGAAGTCGGATATTTGACTACCATAGTCAGTTCACTATTATTATAAAGTGTTATAGAATAAGTTGGGTACTGTATTTGAATAATGATTCAGACATTTGGATAGTGTGCTGGAACTTCCGAATTGAACGGGCTTTCTGGTCAAGGTTGGATATCTGTTTAATCGGTTCAGATTTCGCCATTGTTCCGCTTGAATAAAAGCTTTCTAGAGTCTAGAGTTGAAATAGATATCTTTCCAGTGTTAATAGTAGCTACTGGAGAGATTAAAAATAATTGGAAAAGAAGATTAAATTACTGTAATTGTAGATATATTTTTGCAGGAGAATCACTGTGATATTGTATACAAACGAATAATTAGGAACGCAGGCTTGGTGACGTGATGCAGGGTGACTTTTTATGAAGCACAGGGGTAAATTAAGCCTCACCCTCGCTACTAATTGCCAGTCTTAGATTATTTCTGTAGGCCTAA